>OX451739.1:464615387-464880387 GCA_948472305.1 Vicia faba | reverse complement strand
GTTGTTGTTTATTTGACGTTGTTGTTGTTGTTTATTTGACATTGTTGTTGTTGTTTTTATTTTTTATTTGACGTTGTTGTTGTTGTTTATTTGGCGTTGTTGTTGTTGTTGTTGACGTTGTTGTTGTTGTTGTTTATTTGACGTTGTTGTTATTGATGTTGTTTTTGTTGTTGTTTATTTGACGTTGTTATTGTTGTTGTTTATTTGACGTTGTTGTTGTTGTTGTTGTTGTTTATTTGAAGTTGTTGTTGTTGTTTATTTGACGTTGTTGTTGTTGTTGTTTATTTGACATTGTTGTTGTTGACGGTGTTGTTGTTGTTGTTTATTTGACGTTGTTGTTGTTGTTGTTGTTGTTTATTTGACGTTGTTGTTGTTGACGTTGTTGTTGTTGTTGTTGTTTATTTGACGTTGTTGTTGTTGACATAGTTGTTATTGTTGTTGTTTATTTGATGTTGTTGTTGTTGTTGACGTTGTTGTTGTTGTTGTTTATTTGACGTTGTTGTTGTAGTTGACATAGTTGTTGTTGTTGTTGTTTATTTGACGT
Source organism: Vicia faba (assembly GCA_948472305.1). Lineage (NCBI taxonomy): Eukaryota > Viridiplantae > Streptophyta > Magnoliopsida > Fabales > Fabaceae > Vicia > Vicia faba. The sequence continues at coordinate 464,879,843 of OX451739.1, read as the reverse complement.
TGTTGTTGTTGTTGACGTTGTTGTTGTTGTTGTTTATTTGACGTTGTTGTTGTTGTTTATTTGACATTGTTGTTGTTGTTGTTTATTTGACATTGTTGTTGTTGTTGTTGTTGTTTATGTTGTTGTTGTTGTTTATTTGACTTTGTTGTTTTTGTTGTTTATTTGACGTTGTTGTTGTTGTTGTTGACTTAGTTGTTGTTGTTGTTTATTTGACGTTGTTGTTTATTTGACGTTGTTGTTGTTGTTGACGTTGTTGTTGTTGTTGTTTATTTGACGTTGTTGTTGTTATTTATTTGACATTGTTGTTGTTGTTGACGTTGTTGTTGTTGTTGTTGTTGTTATTTATTTGACATTGTTGTTGTTGTTGACGTTGTTGTTGTTGTTGTTGTTCTTTATTTGACGTTGTTGTTGTTGTTGTTTATTTAACGTTGTTGTTGTTGTTGTTTATTTGAAGTTGTTATTGTTGTTGTTGTTGTTTATTTGACGTTGTTGTTGTTGTTGACGTTGTTGTTGTTGTTGTTGTTGTTGTTTATTTGATGTTGTTGTTGTTATTTATTTGACGTTGTTGTTGTTGTTGTTTATTTCACGTTGTTATTGTTAACGTTGTTGTTTATTTGACGTTGTTGTTGTTGTTTATTTGACGTTGTTGTTGTTGTTGACGTTGTTATTGTTGTTGTTGTTTATTTGACGTTGTTGTTGTTGTTGTTTATTTGACATTATTATTGTTGTTGACGGTGTTGTTGTTGTTGTTGTTTATTTGACATTGTTGTTGTTGTTGTTGACGTTGTTGTTGTTTATTTGACATTGTTGTTGTTGTTGTTCTTTATTTGACGTTGTTGTTGTTTATTTGACGTTGTTGTTGTTGTTGTTGTTTATTTGACGTTGTTGTTGTTGACGTTGTTGTTGTTGTTATTGTTTATTTGACGTTGTTGTTGTTGTTTATTTGACGTAGTTGTTGTTGTTGACGTTGTTGTTGTTGTTGTTTATTTTACGTTTTTGTTGTTGTTGATGTTGTTGTTGTTTTTGTTTTTGTTTATTTGACGTTGTTGTTGTTGTTTATTTGACGTTGTTGTTGTTGTTTATTTGACGTTGTTGTTGTTGTTGTTTATTTGACATTGTTGTTGTTGTTGTTTATTTGACGTTGTTGTTGTTTATTTGACATTGTTGTTGTTGTTATTAACGTTGCTGTTGTTGTTTATTTGACGTTGTTGTTGTTTATTTGACATTGTTGTTGTTGTTATTGTTTATTTGACGTTGTTGTTGTTGTTTATTTGATGTTGTTGTTTTTGTTGTTGACGTTGTTGTTGTTGTTGTTGTTGTTTATTTGACGTTGTTGTTGTTGTTGTTGTTGTTGACGTTGTTGTTGTTGTTTATTTGACTTTGTTATTTTTGTTGTTTATTTGACGTTGTTGTTGTTGTTGTTGACTTAGTTGTTGTTGTTGTTTATTTGACGTTGTTGTTGTAGTTGACATAGTTGTTGTTGTTGTTGTTTATTTGACGTTGTTGTTGTTGTTGACGTTGTTGTTGTTGTTGTTTATTTGACGTTGTTGTTGTTGTTTATTTGACATTGTTGTTGTTGTTGTTTATTTGACATTGTTGTTGTTGTTGTTGTTGATGATGTTGTTGTTGTTGTTGTTTATTTGACTTTGTTGTTTTTGTTGTTTATTTGACGTTGTTGTTGTTGTTGTTTATTTGACGTTGTTGTTTATTTGGCGTTGTTGTTGTTGTTGACGTTGTTGTTGCTGTTGACGTTGTTGTTGTTGTTGTTTATTTGACGTTGTTGTTGTTATTTATTTGACATTGTTGTTGTTGTTGACGTTGTTGTTGTTGTTGTTGTTATTTATTTGACATTGTTGTTGTTGTTGACGTTGTTGTTGTTGTTGTTGTTGTTCTTTATTTGACGTTGTTGTTGTTGTTGTTTATTTAACGTTGTTGTTGTTGTTGTTTATTTGAAGTTGTTATTGTCGTTGTTGTTGTTTATTTGACGTTGTTGTTGTTGTTGACGTTGTTGTTGTTGTTGTTGTTGTTGTTGTTTATTTGATGTTGTTGTTGTTGTTATTTATTTGACGTTGTTATTGTTGTTGTTTATTTCACGTTGTTGTTGTTAACGTTGTTGTTTATTTGACGTTGTTGTTGTTTATTTGACGTTGTTGTTGTTGTTGACGTTGTTGTTGTTGTTGTTTATTTGACATTATTATTGTTGTTGACGGTGTTGTTGTTGTTGTTGTTTATTTGACATTGTTGTTGTTGTTGTTGTTGACGTTGTTGTTGTTTATTTGACATTGTTGTTGTTGTTGTTCTTTATTTGACGTTGTTTTTGTTTATTTGACGTTGTTGTTGTTGTTGTTATTTGACGTTGTTGTTGTTGACGTTGTTGTTGTTGACGTTGTTGTTGTTGTTATTGTTTATTTGACGTTGTTGTTGTTGTTTATTTGACGTAGTTGTTGTTGTTGACGTTGTTGTTGTTGTTTATTTTACGTTTTTGTTGTTGTTGATGTTGTTGTTGTTTTTGTTTTTGTTTATTTGACGTTGTTGTTGTTGTTTATTTGACGTTGTTGTTGTTGTTTATTTGACGTTGTTGTTGTTGTTGTTGTTTATTTGACATTGTTGTTGTTGTTGTTTATTTGACGTTGTTGTTGTTTATTTGACATTGTTGTTGTTGTTATTAACGTTGCTGTTGTTGTTTATTTGACGTTGTTGTTGTTATTTATTTGACATTGTTGTTGTTGTTGTTATTGTTTATTTGACGTTGTTGTTGTTCTTTATTTGATGTTGTTATTTTTGTTGTTGACGTTGTTGTTGTTGTTGTTGTTATTTATTTGACGTTGTTGTTGTTGTTGTTGACGTTGTTGTTGTTGTTTATTTGACATTGTTGTTGTTGTTGTTTATTTGACGTTGTAGTTGTTTATTTGACGTTTATTGTTGTTGTTTATTTGACGTTGTTGTTGACGTTGTTGTTGTTGTTGTTGTTATTGTTTATTTGACGTTGTTGTTGTTGTTTATTTGACGTAGTTGTTGTTGTTGACGTTGTTGTTGTTGTTGTTGTTTATTTGACGTTTTTGTTGTTGATCTTGTTGTTGTTTTCGTTGTTGTTTATTAGACGTTGTTGTAGTTGTTTAATTGACGTTGTTGTTGTTGTTTATTTGACGTTGTTGTTGTTGTTGTTTATTTGACGTTGTTGTTGTTGTTGTTGTTATTTATGTTGTTGTTGTTGTTTATTTGACGTTGTTGTTGTTGTTTATTTGACGCTGTTGTTGTTGTTGTTGTTGTTTATTTAACGTTGTTGTTGTTGTTGACGTTGTTGTTGTTGTTTATTTGACGTTGTTGTTGTTGTTTATTTGACATTGTTGTTGTTGTTTTTATTTTTTATTTGACGTTGTTGTTGTTGTTTATTTGGCGTTGTTGTTGTTGTTGTTGACGTTGTTGTTGTTGTTGTTTATTTGACGTTGTTGTTATTGATGTTGTTTTTGTTGTTGTTTATTTGACGTTGTTATTGTTGTTGTTTATTTGACGTTGTTGTTGTTGTTGTTGTTTATTTGAAGTTGTTGTTGTTCTTTATTTGACGTAGTTGTTGTTGTTGACGTTGTTGTTGTTGTTGTTTATTTGACGTTTTTGTTATTGTTGATGTTGTTGTTGTTGTTTATTTGACGTCGTTGTTGTTGTTGTTTATTTGACGTTGTTATTGTTGACGGTGTTGTTGTTGTTATTTATTTGACATTGTTGTTGTTGTTGTTGTTTATTTGACGTTGTTGTTGTTGTTGTTTATTTGATGTTGTTGTTGTTGTTGTTGACATAGTTGTTGTTGTTGTTGTTTATTTGGCGTTTTTGTTGTTGTTGATGTTGTTGTTGTTTTCGTTGTTGTTTATTTGACGTTGTTGTAGTTGTTTAATTGACGTTGTTGTTGTTGTTGTTGTTTATTTGACGTTGTTGTTGTTGTTGTTATTGTTGTTGTTGTTGTTGTTGTTTATTTGACGTTGTTGTTGTTGTTCTTTATTTGACGTTGTTGTTGTTGTTGTTTATTTGACGTTGTTGTTGTTGTTGTTATTTATGTTGTTGTTGTTGTTTATTTGACGTTGTTGTTGTTGTTTATTTGACGTTGTTGTTGTTGTTGTTGTTGTTGTTTATTTAACGTTGTTGTTGTTGTTGACGTTGTTGTTGTTGTTTATTTGACGTTGTTGTTGTTGTTTATTTGACATTGTTGTTGTTGTTTTTATTTTTTATTTGACGTTGTTGTTGACGTTGTTATTGTTGTTTATTTGACATTGTTGTTGTTGTTGTTTATTTGACGTTGTAGTTGTTTATTTGATGTTTATTGTTGTTGTTTATTTGACGTTGTTGTTGACGTTGTTGTTGTTGTTGTTGTTATTGTTTATTTGACGTTGTTGTTGTTGTTTATTTGACGTAGTTGTTGTTGTTGACGTTGTTGTTGTTGTTGTTGTTGTTTATTTGACGTTTTTGTTGTTGATGTTGTTGGTGTTTTCGTTGTTGTTTATTAGACGTTGTTGTAGTTGTTTAATTGACGTTGTTGTTGTTGTTGTTTATTTGACGTTGTTGTTGTTGTTGTTTATTTGACGTTGTTGTTGTTGTTGTTATTTATGTTGTTGTTGTTATTTATTTGACGTTGTTGTTGTTGTTTATTTGACGTTGTTGTTGTTGTTGTTGTTTATTTAACGTTGTTGTTGTTGTTGACGTTGTTGTTGTTGTTTATTTGACGTTGTTGTTGTTGTTTATTTGACATTGTTGTTGTTGTTTTTATTTTTTATTTGACGTTGTTGTTGTTGTTTATTTGGCGTTGTTGTTGTTGTTGTTGACGTTGTTGTTGTTGTTGTTTATTTGACGTTGTTGTTATTGATGTTGTTTTTGTTGTTGTTTATTTGACGTTGTTATTGTTGTTGTTTATTTGACGTTGTTGTTGTTGTTGTTGTTGTTTATTTGAAGTTGTTGTTGTTGTTTATTTGACGTTGTTGTTGTTGTTGTTTATTTGACATTGTTGTTGTTGACGGTGTTGTTGTTGTTGTTTATTTGACGTTGTTGTTGTTGTTGTTGTTTATTTGACGTTGTTGTTGTTGACGTTGTTGTTGTTGTTGTTGTTTATTTGACGTTGTTGTTGTTGACATAGTTGTTATTGTTGTTGTTTATTTGATGTTGTTGTTGTTGTTGACGTTGTTGTTGTTGTTGTTTATTTGACGTTGTTGTTGTAGTTGACATAGTTGTTGTTGTTGTTGTTTATTTGACGTTGTTGTTGTTGTTGACGTTGTTGTTGTTGTTGTTTATTTGACGTTGTTGTTGTTGTTTATTTGACATTGTTGTTGTTGTTGTTTATTTGACATTGTTGTTGTTGTTGTTGTTGTTTATGTTGTTGTTGTTGTTTATTTGACTTTGTTGTTTTTGTTGTTTATTTGACGTTGTTGTTGTTGTTGTTGACTTAGTTGTTGTTGTTGTTTATTTGACGTTGTTGTTTATTTGACGTTGTTGTTGTTGTTGACGTTGTTGTTGTTGTTGTTTATTTGACGTTGTTGTTGTTATTTATTTGACATTGTTGTTGTTGTTGACGTTGTTGTTGTTGTTGTTGTTGTTATTTATTTGACATTGTTGTTGTTGTTGACGTTGTTGTTGTTGTTGTTGTTCTTTATTTGACGTTGTTGTTGTTGTTGTTTATTTAACGTTGTTGTTGTTGTTGTTTATTTGAAGTTGTTATTGTTGTTGTTGTTGTTTATTTGACGTTGTTGTTGTTGTTGACGTTGTTGTTGTTGTTGTTTATTTGACGTTGTTGTTGTAGTTGACATAGTTGTTGTTGTTGTTGTTTATTTGACGTTGTTGTTGTTGTTGACGTTGTTGTTGTTGTTGTTTATTTGACGTTGTTGTTGTTGTTTATTTGACATTGTTGTTGTTGTTGTTTATTTGACATTGTTGTTGTTGTTGTTGTTGTTTATGTTGTTGTTGTTGTTTATTTGACTTTGTTGTTTTTGTTGTTTATTTGACGTTGTTGTTGTTGTTGTTGACTTAGTTGTTGTTGTTGTTTATTTGACGTTGTTGTTTATTTGACGTTGTTGTTGTTGTTGACGTTGTTGTTGTTGTTGTTTATTTGACGTTGTTGTTGTTATTTATTTGACATTGTTGTTGTTGTTGACGTTGTTGTTGTTGTTGTTGTTGTTATTTATTTGACATTGTTGTTGTTGTTGACGTTGTTGTTGTTGTTGTTGTTCTTTATTTGACGTTGTTGTTGTTGTTGTTTATTTAACGTTGTTGTTGTTGTTGTTTATTTGAAGTTGTTATTGTTGTTGTTGTTGTTTATTTGACGTTGTTGTTGTTGTTGACGTTGTTGTTGTTGTTGTTGTTGTTGTTTATTTGATGTTGTTGTTGTTGTTATTTATTTGACGTTGTTGTTGTTGTTGTTTATTTCACGTTGTTGTTGTTAACGTTGTTGTTTATTTGACGTTGTTGTTGTTGTTTATTTGACGTTGTTGTTGTTGTTGACGTTGTTATTGTTGTTGTTGTTTATTTGACGTTGTTGTTGTTGTTGTTTATTTGACATTATTATTGTTGTTGACGGTGTTGTTGTTGTTGTTGTTTATTTGACATTGTTGTTGTTGTTGTTGTTGACGTTGTTGTTGTTTATTTGACATTGTTGTTGTTGTTGTTCTTTATTTGACGTTGTTGTTGTTTATTTGACGTTGTTGTTGTTGTTGTTGTTTATTTGACGTTGTTGTTGTTGACGTTGTTGTTGTTGTTATTGTTTATTTGACGTTGTTGTTGTTGTTGTTTATTTGACGTAGTTGTTGTTGTTGACGTTGTTGTTGTTGTTGTTTATTTTACGTTTTTGTTGTTGTTGATGTTGTTGTTGTTTTTGTTTTTGTTTATTTGACGTTGTTGTTGTTGTTTATTTGACGTTGTTGTTGTTGTTTATTTGACGTTGTTGTTGTTGTTGTTTATTTGACATTGTTGTTGTTGTTGTTTATTTGACGTTGTTGTTGTTTATTTGACATTGTTGTTGTTGTTATTAACGTTGCTGTTGTTGTTTATTTGACGTTGTTGTTGTTTATTTGACATTGTTGTTGTTGTTATTGTTTATTTGACGTTGTTGTTGTTGTTTATTTGATGTTGTTGTTTTTGTTGTTGACGTTGTTGTTGTTGTTGTTGTTGTTGTTGTTTATTTGACGTTGTTGTTGTTGTTGTTGACGTTGTTGTTGTTGTTTATTTGACTTTGTTATTTTTGTTGTTTATTTGACGTTGTTGTTGTTGTTTTTGACTTAGTTGTTGTTGTTGTTTATTTGACGTTGTTGTTGTAGTTGACATAGTTGTTGTTGTTGTTGTTTATTTGACGTTGTTGTTGTTGTTGACGTTGTTGTTGTTGTTGTTTATTTGACGTTGTTGTTGTTGTTTATTTGACATTGTTGTTGTTGTTGTTTATTTGACATTGTTGTTGTTGTTGTTGTTGATGATGTTGTTGTTGTTGTTGTTTATTTGACTTTGTTGTTTTTGTTGTTTATTTGACGTTGTTGTTGTTGTTGTTTATTTGACGTTGTTGTTTATTTGACGTTGTTGTTGTTGTTGACGTTGTTGTTGCTGTTGACGTTGTTGTTGTTGTTGTTTATTTGACGTTGTTGTTGTTATTTATTTGACATTGTTGTTGTTGTTGACGTTGTTGTTGTTGTTGTTGTTATTTATTTGACATTGTTGTTGTTGTTGACGTTGTTGTTGTTGTTGTTGTTGTTCTTTATTTGACGTTGTTGTTGTTGTTGTTTATTTAACGTTGTTGTTGTTGTTGTTTATTTGAAGTTGTTATTGTCGTTGTTGTTGTTTATTTGACGTTGTTGTTGTTGTTGACGTTGTTGTTGTTGTTGTTGTTGTTGTTGTTGTTGTTGTTTATTTGATGTTGTTGTTGTTGTTATTTATTTGACGTTGTTATTGTTGTTGTTTATTTCACGTTGTTGTTGTTAACGTTGTTGTTTATTTGACGTTGTTGTTGTTTATTTGACGTTGTTGTTGTTGTTGACGTTGTTGTTGTTGTTGTTTATTTGACATTATTATTGTTGTTGACGGTGTTGTTGTTGTTGTTGTTTATTTGACATTGTTGTTGTTGTTGTTGTTGACGTTGTTGTTGTTTATTTGACATTGTTGTTGTTGTTGTTCTTTATTTGACGTTGTTTTTGTTTATTTGACGTTGTTGTTGTTGTTGTTGTTATTTGACGTTGTTGTTGTTGACGTTGTTGTTGTTGACGTTGTTGTTGTTGTTATTGTTTATTTGACGTTGTTGTTGTTGTTTATTTGACGTAGTTGTTGTTGTTGACGTTGTTGTTGTTGTTTATTTTACGTTTTTGTTGTTGTTGATGTTGTTGTTGTTTTTGTTTTTGTTTATTTGACGTTGTTGTTGTTGTTTATTTGACGTTGTTGTTGTTGTTTATTTGACGTTGTTGTTGTTGTTGTTGTTTATTTGACATTGTTGTTGTTGTTGTTTATTTGACGTTGTTGTTGTTTATTTGACATTGTTGTTGTTGTTATTAACGTTGCTGTTGTTGTTTATTTGACGTTGTTGTTGTTATTTATTTGACATTGTTGTTGTTGTTGTTATTGTTTATTTGACGTTGTTGTTGTTCTTTATTTGATGTTGTTATTTTTGTTGTTGACGTTGTTGTTGTTGTTGTTGTTATTTATTTGACGTTGTTGTTGTTGTTGACGTTGTTGTTGTTGTTTATTTGACATTGTTGTTGTTGTTGTTTATTTGACGTTGTTGTTGTTGTTGTTGACGTTGTTGTTGTTGTTTATTTGACATTGTTGTTGTTGTTGTTTATTTGACGTTGTAGTTGTTTATTTGACATTTATTGTTGTTGTTTATTTGACGTTGTTGTTGACGTTGTTGTTGTTGTTGTTGTTATTGTTTATTTGACGTTGTTGTTGTTGTTTATTTGACGTAGTTGTTGTTGTTGACGTTGTTGTTGTTGTTGTTGTTTATTTGACGTTTTTGTTGTTGATCTTGTTGTTGTTTTCGTTGTTGTTTATTAGACGTTGTTGTAGTTGTTTAATTGACGTTGTTGTTGTTGTTTATTTGACGTTGTTGTTGTTGTTGTTGTTTATTTGACGTTGTTGTTGTTGTTGTTATTTATGTTGTTGTTGTTGTTTATTTGACGTTGTTGTTGTTGTTTATTTGACGTTGTTGTTGTTGTTGTTGTTGTTTATTTAACGTTGTTGTTGTTGTTGACGTTGTTGTTGTTGTTTATTTGACGTTGTTGTTGTTGTTTATTTGACATTGTTGTTGTTGTTTTTATTTTTTATTTGACGTTGTTGTTGTTTATTTGGCGTTGTTGTTGTTGTTGTTGACGTTGTTGTTGTTGTTGTTTATTTGACGTTGTTGTTATTGATGTTGTTTTTGTTGTTGTTTATTTGACGTTGTTATTGTTGTTGTTTATTTGACGTTGTTGTTGTTGTTGTTGTTTATTTGAAGTTGTTGTTGTTGTTTATTTGACGTAGTTGTTGTTGTTGACGTTGTTGTTGTTGTTGTTTATTTGACGTTTTTGTTATTGTTGATGTTGTTGTTGTTGTTTATTTGACGTCGTTGTTGTTGTTGTTTATTTGACGTTGTTATTGTTGACGGTGTTGTTGTTGTTATTTATTTGACATTGTTGTTGTTGTTGTTGTTTATTTGACGTTGTTGTTGTTGTTGTTTATTTGATGTTGTTGTTGTTGTTGTTGACATAGTTGTTGTTGTTGTTGTTTATTTGGCGTTTTTGTTGTTGTTGATGTTGTTGTTGTTTTCGTTGTTGTTTATTTGACGTTGTTGTAGTTGTTTAATTGACGTTGTTGTTGTTGTTGTTGTTTATTTGACGTTGTTGTTGTTGTTGTTATTGTTGTTGTTGTTGTTGTTTATTTGACGTTGTTGTTGTTGTTCTTTATTTGACGTTGTTGTTGTTGTTGTTTATTTTACGTTGTTGTTGTTGTTGTTATTTATGTTGTTGTTGTTGTTTATTTGACGTTGTTGTTGTTGTTTATTTGACGTTGTTGTTGTTGTTGTTGTTGTTTATTTAACGTTGTTGTTGTTGTTGACGTTGTTGTTGTTGTTTATTTGACGTTGTTGTTGTTGTTTATTTGACATTGTTGTTGTTGTTTTTATTTTTTATTTGACGTTGTTGTTGTTGTTTATTTGGCGTTGTTGTTGTTGTTGTTGACGTTGTTGTTGTTGTTGTTTATTTGACGTTGTTGTTATTGATGTTGTTTTTGTTGTTGTTTATTTGACGTTGTTATTGTTGTTGTTTATTTGACGTTGTTGTTGTTGTTGTTGTTGTTTATTTGAAGTTGTTGTTGTTGTTTATTTGACGTTGTTGTTGTTGTTTATTTGACATTGTTGTTGTTGACGGTGTTGTTGTTGTTGTTTATTTGACGTTGTTGTTGTTGTTGTTGTTGTTTATTTGACGTTGTTGTTGTTGACGTTGTTGTTGTTGTTGTTGTTTATTTGACGTTGTTGTTGTTGACATAGTTGTTATTGTTGTTGTTTATTTGATGTTGTTGTTGTTGTTGACGTTGTTGTTGTTGTTGTTTATTTGACGTTGTTGTTGTAGTTGACATAGTTGTTGTTGTTGTTGTTTATTTGACGTTGTTGTTGTTGTTGACGTTGTTGTTGTTGTTGTTTATTTGACGTTGTTGTTGTTGTTTATTTGACATTGTTGTTGTTGTTGTTTATTTGACATTGTTGTTGTTGTTGTTGTTGTTTATGTTGTTGTTGTTGTTTATTTGACTTTGTTGTTTTTGTTGTTTATTTGACGTTGTTGTTGTTGTTGTTGACTTAGTTGTTGTTGTTGTTTATTTGACGTTGTTGTTTATTTGACGTTGTTGTTGTTGTTGACGTTGTTGTTGTTGTTGTTTATTTGACGTTGTTGTTGTTATTTATTTGACATTGTTGTTGTTGTTGACGTTGTTGTTGTTGTTGTTGTTGTTATTTATTTGACATTGTTGTTGTTGTTGACGTTGTTGTTGTTGTTATTGTTCTTTATTTGACGTTGTTGTTGTTGTTGTTTATTTAACGTTGTTGTTGTTGTTGTTTATTTGAAGTTGTTATTGTTGTTGTTGTTGTTTATTTGACGTTGTTGTTGTTGTTGACGTTGTTGTTGTTGTTGTTGTTGTTGTTTATTTGATGTTGTTGTTGTTGTTATTTATTTGACGTTGTTGTTGTTGTTGTTTATTTCACGTTGTTGTTGTTAACGTTGTTGTTTATTTGACGTTGTTGTTGTTGTTTATTTGACGTTGTTGTTGTTGTTGACGTTGTTATTGTTGTTGTTGTTTATTTGACGTTGTTGTTGTTGTTGTTGTTTATTTGACATTATTATTGTTGTTGACGGTGTTGTTGTTGTTGTTTATTTGACATTGTTGTTGTTGTTGTTGTTGACGTTGTTGTTGTTTATTTGACATTGTTGTTGTTGTTGTTCTTTATTTGACGTTGTTGTTGTTTATTTGACGTTGTTGTTGTTGTTGTTGTTTATTTGACGTTGTTGTTGTTGACGTTGTTGTTGTTGTTATTGTTTATTTGACGTTGTTGTTGTTGTTTATTTGACGTAGTTGTTGTTGTTGACGTTGTTGTTGTTGTTGTTTATTTTACGTTTTTGTTGTTGTTGATGTTGTTGTTGTTTTTGTTTTTGTTTATTTGACGTTGTTGTTGTTGTTTATTTGACGTTGTTGTTGTTGTTTATTTGACGTTGTTGTTGTTGTTGTTTATTTGACATTGTTGTTGTTGTTGTTTATTTGACGTTGTTGTTGTTTATTTGACATTGTTGTTGTTGTTATTAACGTTGTTGTTGTTATTTATTTGACGTTGTTGTTGTTTATTTGACATTGTTGTTGTTGTTGTTATTGTTTATTTGACGTTGTTGTTGTTGTTTATTTGATGTTGTTGTTTTTGTTGTTGACGTTGTTGTTGTTGTTGTTGTTGTTTATTTGACGTTGTTGTTGTTGTTGTTGTTGTTGACGTTGTTGTTGTTGTTTATTTGACTTTGTTATTTTTGTTGTTTATTTGACGTTGTTGTTGTTGTTGTTGACTTAGTTGTTGTTGTTGTTTATTTGACGTTGTTGTTGTAGTTGACATAGTTGTTGTTGTTGTTGTTTATTTGACGTTGTTGTTGTTGTTGACGTTGTTGTTGTTGTTGTTTATTTGACGTTGTTGTTGTTGTTTATTTGACATTGTTGTTGTTGTTGTTTATTTGACATTGTTGTTGTTGTTGTTGTTGTTGTTTATTTGACTTTGTTGTTTTTGTTGTTTATTTGACGTTGTTGTTGTTGTTTTTTATTTGACGTTGTTGTTTATTTGACGTTGTTGTTGTTGTTGACGTTGTTGTTGTTGTTGTTTATTTGACGTTGTTGTTGTTATTTATTTGACATTGTTGTTGTTGTTGACGTTGTTGTTGTTGTTGTTGTTGTTATTTATTTGACATTGTTGTTGTTGTTGACGTTGTTGTTGTTGTTGTTGTTGTTCTTTATTTGACGTTGTTGTTGTTGTTGTTTATTTAACGTTGTTGTTGTTGTTGTTTATTTGAAGTTGTTATTGTCGTTGTTGTTGTTTATTTGACGTTGTTGTTGTTGACGTTGTTGTTGTTGTTGTTGTTGTTGTTGTTTATTTGATGTTGTTGTTGTTGTTATTTATTTGACGTTGTTATTGTTGTTGTTTATTTCACGTTGTTGTTGTTAACGTTGTTGTTTATTTGACGTTGTTGTTGTTTATTTGACGTTGTTGTTGTTGTTGACGTTGTTGTTGTTGTTGTTTATTTGACATTATTATTGTTGTTGACGGTGTTGTTGTTGTTGTTGTTTATTTGACATTGTTGTTGTTGTTGTTGTTGACGTTGTTGTTGTTTATTTGACATTGTTGTTGTTGTTGTTCTTTATTTGACGTTGTTTTTGTTTATTTGACGTTGTTGTTGTTGTTGTTTATTTGACGTTGTTGTTGTTGATGTTGTTGTTGTTGACGTTGTTGTTGTTGTTATTGTTTATTTGACGTTGTTGTTGTTGTTTATTTGACGTAGTTGTTGTTGTTGACGTTGTTGTTGTTGTTTATTTTACGTTTTTGTTGTTGTTGATGTTGTTGTTGTTTTTGTTTTTGTTTATTTGACGTTGTTGTTGTTGTTTATTTGACGTTGTTGTTGTTGTTTATTTGACGTTGTTGTTGTTGTTGTTGTTTATTTGACATTGTTGTTGTTGTTGTTTATTTGACGTTGTTGTTGTTTATTTGACATTGTTGTTGTTGTTATTAACGTTGCTGTTGTTGTTTATTTGACGTTGTTGTTGTTATTTATTTGACATTGTTGTTGTTGTTGTTATTGTTTATTTGATGTTGTTATTTTTGTTGTTGACGTTGTTGTTGTTGTTGTTGTTATTTATTTGACTTTGTTGTTGTTGTTGTTGACGTTGTTGTTGTTGTTTATTTGACATTGTTGTTGTTGTTGTTTATTTGACGTTGTTGTTGTTGTTTATTTGACGTTGTTGTTGTTGTTTATTTGACATTGTTGTTGTTGTTGTTTATTTGACGTTGTAGTTGTTTATTTGACGTTTATTGTTGTTGTTTATTTGACGTTTTTGTTGACGTTGTTGTTGTTGTTGTTGTTATTGTTTATTTGACGTTGTTGTTGTTGTTTATTTGACGTAGTTGTTGTTGTTTATTTGACATTGTTGTTGTTGTTTTTATTTTTTATTTGACGTTGTTGTTGTTGTTGTTTATTTGGCGTTGTTGTTGTTGTTGTTGACGTTGTTGTTGTTGTTGTTTATTTGACGTTGTTGTTATTGATGTTGTTTTTGTTGTTGTTTATTTGACGTTGTTATTGTTGTTGTTTATTTGACGTTGTTGTTGTTGTTGTTGTTTATTTGAAGTTGTTGTTGTTGTTTATTTGACGTAGTTGTTGTTGTTGACGTTGTTGTTGTTGTTGTTTATTTAAAGTTTTTGTTATTGTTGATGTTGTTGTTGTTGTTTATTTGACGTCGTTGTTGTTGTTGTTTATTTGACGTTGTTATTGTTGACGGTGTTGTTGTTGTTATTTATTTGACATTGTTGTTGTTGTTGTTGTTTATTTGACGTTGTTGTTGTTGTTGTTTATTTGATGTTGTTGTTGTTGTTGACATAGTTGTTGTTGTTGTTGTTTATTTGACGTTTTTGTTGTTGTTGATGTTGTTGTTGTTTTCGTTGTTGTTTATTTGACGTTGTTGTAGTTGTTTAATTGACGTTGTTGTTGTTGTTGTTGTTTATTTGACGTTGTTGTTGTTGTTGTTATTGTTGTTGTTGTTGTTGTTGTTTATTTGACGTTGTTGTTGTTGTTCTTTATTTGACGTTGTTGTCGTTGTTGTTGTTTATTTGACGTTGTTGTTGTTGTTGACGTTGTTGTTGTTGTTGTTTATTTGACATTGTTGTTGTTGTTGTTATTGTTTATTTGACGTTGTTGTTGTTGTTTATTTGGCGTTGTTGTTGTATTTGACGTTGTTGTTGTTTATTTGACGTTGTTGTTGTTGACGTTGTTTTTGTTGTTGTTTATTTGACGTTGTTGTTGTTGTTTATTTGACGTTGTTGTTGTTGTTTATTTGACGTTGTTGTTCTTGCTGTTGTATATTTGACGTTGTTGTTGTTGTTTATTTGACATTGTTGTTATTGACGGTGTTGTTGTTGTTTATTTGACGTTGTTGTTGTTGTTGTTTATTTGACGTTGTTGTTGTTGTTTATTAGACATTGTTGTTGTTGTTGACATAGTTGTTGTTGTTGTTTATTTGATGTTGTTGTTGTTGTTGACGTTGTTGTTGTTGTTGTTTATTTGCCGTTGTCGTTGTTGTTGTTGTTGTTGACGTTGTTGTTGTTGTTTATTTGACTTTGTTGTTTTTGTTGTTTATTTGACGTTGTTGTTGTTGTTGTTGACTTAGTTGTTGTTGTTGTTTATTTGACGTTGTTGTTTATTTGACATTGTTGTTGTTGTTGACATTATTGTTGTTGTTGACATTATTGTTGTTGTTTATTTGACGTTGTTGTTGTTATTTATTTGACATTGTTGTTGTTGTTGACATTGTTGTTGTTGTTGTTGTTCTTTATTTGACATTGTTGTTGTTGTTGTTGACGTTGTTGTTGTTGTTGTTGTTTATTTGACGTTGTTTTAGTATTGTTGTTTATTTGACATTGTTGTTGTTATTTATTTGACGTTGTTGTGGGTGACATTGTTGTTGTTATTTATTTGACGTTGTTGTTGTTGTTTATTTGACGTAGTTGTTGTTTTTGACGTTGTTATTGTTGTTGTTGTTTTTTGACGTTTTTGTTGTTGTTGAAGTTGTTGTTGTTATTGTATATTTGACGTTGTTGTAGTTGTTATTGTTGTTGTTGTTGTTTATTTAACATTGTTGTTGTTGTTGTTTATTTGACGTTGTTGTTGTTGTTTATTTGATGTTGTTGTTGTTTATTTGACGTTGTTGTTGTTGACGGTGTTGTTGTTGTTGTTGTTTATTTGACATTGTTGTTGTTGTTGTTGTTGACGTTGTTGTTGTTTATTTGACATTGTTGTTGTTGTTGTTCTTTATTTGACATTGTTATTGTTTATTTGACGTTGTTGTTGTTTATTTAACGTTGTTGTTGTTGACGTTGTTGTTGTTATTGTTTATTTGACGTTGTTGTTGTTGTTTATTTGACGTAGTTGTTGTTGACGTTGTTGTTGTTGTTGTTTATTTGACGTTTTTGTTGTTGATGTTGTTGTTGTTTATTTGACGTTGTTGTTGTTGTTGTTTATTTGACGTTGTTGTTGTTGACGGTGTTGTTGTTGTTATTTATTTGACATTGTTGTTGTTGTTGTTGTTGTTGTTTATTTGACGTTGTTGTTGTTGTTGTTGTTGTTTATTTGACGTTGTTGTTGTTGTTGACATAGTTGTTGTTGTTGTTGTTGTTTATTTGACGTTTTTGTTGTTGTTGATGTTGTTGTTGTTTTCGTTGTTGTTTATTTGACGTTGTTGTAGTTGTTTAATTGACGTTGTTGTTGTTGTTGTTTATTTGACGTTGTTGTTGTTGTTGTTATTGTTGTTGTTGTTTATTTGACTATGTTGTTGTTGTTCTTTATTTGACGTTGTTGTCGTTGTTGTTGTTTATTTGACGTTGTTGTTGTTGTTGTTGACGTTGTTGTTGTTGTTGTTTATTTGACATTGTTGTTGTTGTTGTTTATTTGACATTGTTGTTGTTGTTGTTGTTATTGTTTATTTGACGTTGTTGTTGTTGTTTATTTGGCGTTGTTGTTGTTGTATTTGACGTTGTTGTTGTTTATTTGACGTTGTTGTTGTTGACGTTGTTTTTGTTGTTGTTTATTTGACGTTGTTGTTGTTGTTTATTTGACGTTGTTGTTGTTGTTTATTTGACGTTGTTGTTGCTGTTGTATATTTGACGTTGTTGTTGTTGTTTATTTGACATTGTTGTTATTGTCGGTGTTGTTGTTGTTTATTTGACGTTGTTGTTGTTGTTGTTGTTTATTTGACGTTGTTGTTGTTGTTTATTAGACATTGTTGTTGTTGTTGACATAGTTGTTGTTGTTGTTGTTTATTTGATGTTGTTGTTATTGTTGACGTTGTTGTTGTTGTTGTTTATTTGACGTTTTTGTTGTTGTTGACGTTGTTGTTGTTGTTGTTTATTTTACGTTTTTGTTGTTGTTGATGTTGTTGTTGTTTTTGTTTTTGTTTATTTGACGTTGTTGTTGTTGTTTATTTTACGTTGTTGTTGTTGTTTATTTGACGTTGTTGTTGTTGTTGTTGTTTATTTGACATTGTTGTTGTTGTTGTTTATTTGACGTTGTTGTTGTTTATTTGACATTGTTGTTGTTGTTATTAACGTTGCTGTTGTTGTTTATTTGACGTTGTTGTTGTTGTTTATTTGACATTGTTGTTGTTGTTGTTATTGTTTATTTGACGTTGTTGTTGTTGTTTATTTGATGTTGTTGTTTTTGTTGTTGACGTTGTTGTTGTTGTTGTTGTTGTTGTTGTTTATTTGACGTTGTTGTTGTTGTTGTTGACGTTGTTGTTGTTGTTGTTGTTTATTTGACATTGTTATTGTTGTTGTTTATTTGACGTTGTTGTTGTTGTTGTTGACGTTGTTGTTGTTTATTTGACATTGTTGTTGTTGTTGTTTATTTGACGTTGTAGTTGTTTATTTGACGTTTATTGTTGTTGTTTATTTGACGTTGTTGTTGACGTTGTTGTTGTTGTTGTTGTTGTTATTGTTTATTTGACATTGTTGTTGTTGTTTATTTGACGTAGTTGTTGTTGTTGACGTTGTTGTTGTTGTTGTTGTTTATTTGACGTTTTTGTTGTTGTTGTTGTTGTTGTTGTTTTCGTTGTTGTTTATTAGACGTTGTTGTAGTTGTTTAATTGACGTTGTTGTTGTTGTTTATTTGACGTTGTTGTTGTTGTTGTTTATTTGACGTTGTTGTTGTTGTTGTTGTTGTTGTTGTTGTTTATTTGACGTTGTTGTTGTTGTTTATTTGACGTTGTTGTTATTTTTTATTTGACGTTGTTGTTGTTGTTTATTTGGCGTTGTTGTTGTTGTTGTTGACGTTGTTGTTGTTGTTGTTTATTTGACGTTGTTGTTATTGATGTTGTTTTTGTTGTTGTTTATTTGACGTTGTTATTGTTGTTGTTTATTTGACGTTGTTGTTGTTGTTGTTGTTTATTTGACGTTGTTGTTGTTGTTGTTGTTTATTTGACGTTGTTGTTGTTGTTGTTGTTTATTTGACGTTGTTGTTGTTGACATAGTTGTTATTGGTGTTGTTTATTTGATGTTGTTGTTGTTGACGTTGTTGTTGTTGTTGTTTATTTGACGTTGTTGTTGTAGTTGACATAGTTGTTGTTGTTGTTGTTTATTTGACGTTGTTGTTGTTGTTGACGTTGTTGTTGTTGTTGTTTATTTAACGTTGTTGTTGTTGTTTATTTGACATTGTTGTTGTTGTTGTTTATTTGACATTGTTGTTGTTGTTGTTGTTGTTGACGTTGTTGTTGTTGTTTATTTGACTTTGTTGTTTTTGTTGTTTATTTGACGTTGTTGTTGTTGTTGTTGACTTAGTTGTTGTTGTTGTTTATTTGACGTTGTTGTTTATTTGACGTTGTTGTTGTTGTTGACGTTGTTGTTGTTGTTTATTTGACGTTGTTGTTGTTATTTATTTGACATTGTTGTTGTTGTTGAGGTTGTTGTTGTTGTTGTTGTTGTTGTTGTTCTTTATTTGACATTGTTGTTGTTGATGTTGACGTTGTTGTTGTTGTTGTTTATTTGACGTTGTTTTAGTATTGTTGTTTATTTGACATTGTTGTTGTTATTTATTTGACGTTGTTGTGGGTGACATTGTTGTTGTTATTTATTTGACGTTGTTGTTGTTGTTTATTTGACGTAGTTGTTGTTGTTGACGTTGTTGTTGTTGTTGTTGTTGTTTATTTGACGTTTTTGTTGTTGTTGTTGAAGTTGTTGTTGTTGTTGTATATTTGACGTTGTTGTAGTTGTTATTGTTGTTGTTGTTGTTTATTTAACATTGTTGTTGTTGTTGTTGTTTATTTGACGTTGTTGTTGTTGTTTATTTGCTGTTGTTGTTGTTTATTTGACGTTGTTGTTGTTGACGGTGTTGTTGTTCTTGTTGTTGTTGTTGTTTATTTGACATTGTTGTTGTTGTTGTTGTTGACGTTGTTGTTGTTTATTTGACATTGTTGTTGTTGTTGTTCTTTATTTGACGTTGTTATTGTTTATTTGACGTTGTTGTTGTTTATTTAACGTTGTTGTTGTTGACGTTGTTGTTGTTATTGTTTATTTGACGTTGTTGTTGTTGTTTATTTGACGTAGTTGTTGTTGTTGACGTTGTTGTTGTTGTTGTTTATTTGACGTTTTTGTTGTTGTTGATGTTGTTGTTGTTGTTTATTTGACGTCGTTGTTGTTGTTGTTTATTTGACGTTGTTGTTGTTGACGGTGTTGTTGTTGTTATTTATTTGACATTGTTGTTGTTGTTGTTGTTTATTTGACGTTGTTGTTGTTGTTGTTTATTTGATGTTGTTGTTGTTGTTGACATAGTTGTTGTTGTTGTTGTTTATTTGACGTTTTTGTTGTTGTTGATGTTGTTGTTGTTTTCGTTGTTGTTTATTTGACGTTGTTGTAGTTGTTTAATTGACGTTGTTGTTGTTGTTGTTTATTTGACGTTGTTGTTGTTGTTGTTATTGTTGTTGTTGTTGTTGTTGTTGTTTATTTGACGTTGTTGTTGTTGTTCTTTATTTGACGTTGTTGTCGTTGTTGTTGTTTATTTGACGTTGTTGTTGTTGTTGACGTTGTTGTTGTTGTTTATTTGACATTGTTGTTGTTGTTGTTATTGTTTATTTGACGTTATTGTTGTTGTTTATTTGGCGTTGTTGTTGTTGTATTTGACGTTGTTGTTGTTTATTTGACGTTGTTGTTGTTGACGTTGTTTTTGTTGTTGTTTATTTGACGTTGTTGTTGTTTATTTGACGTTGTTGTTGTTGTTTATTTGACGTTGTTGTTGTTGCTGTTGTATATTTGACGTTGTTGTTGTTGTTTATTTGACATTGTTGTTATTGACGGTGTTGTTGTTGTTTATTTGACGTTGTTGTTGTTGTTTATTTGACGTTGTTGTTGTTGTTGTTTATTAGACATTGTTGTTGTTGTTGACATAGTTGTTGTTGTTGTTTATTTGATGTTGTTGTTGTTGTTGACGTTGTTGTTGTTGTTGTTTATTTGCCGTTGTTGTTGTTGTTGTTGTTGTTGACGTTGTTGTTGTTGTTTATTTGACTTTGTTGTTTTTGTTGTTTATTTGACGTTGTTGTTGTTGTTGTTGACTTAGTTGTTGTTGTTGTTTATTTGACGTTGTTGTTTATTTGACATTGTTGTTGTTGTTGACGTTGTTGTTGTTGTTTATTTGACGTTGTTGTTGTTATTTATTTGACATTGTTGTTGTTGTTGACATTGTTGTTGTTGTTGTTGTTCTTTATTTGACATTGTTGTTGTTGTTGTTGACGTTGTTGTTGTTGTTGTTGTTTATTTGACGTTGTTTTAGTATTGTTGTTTATTTGACATTGTTGTTGTTATTTATTTGACGTTGTTATGGGTGACATTGTTGTTGTTATTTATTTGACGTTGTTGTTGTTGTTTATTTGACGTAGTTGTTGTTTTTGATGTTGTTATTGTTGTTGTTGTTTTTTGACGTTTTTGTTGTTGTTGAAGTTGTTGTTGTTATTGTATATTTGACATTGTTGTAGTTGTTATTGTTGTTGTTGTTGTTTATTTAACATTGTTGTTGTTGTTGTTTATTTGACGTTGTTGTTGTTGTTTATTTGATGTTGTTGTTGTTTATTTGACGTTGTTGTTGTTGACGGTGTTGTTGTTGTTGTTGTTTATTTGACATTGTTGTTGTTGTTGTTGTTGACGTTGTTGTTGTTTATTTGACATTGTTGTTGTTGTTATTAACGTTGCTGTTGTTGTTTATTTGACGTTGTTGTTGTTATTTATTTGACATTGTTGTTGTTGTTGTTATTGTTTATTTGATGTTGTTATTTTTGTTGTTGACGTTGTTGTTGTTGTTGTTGTTATTTATTTGACTTTGTTGTTGTTGTTGTTGACGTTGTTGTTGTTGTTTATTTGACATTGTTGTTGTTGTTGTTTATTTGACGTTGTTGTTGTTGTTTATTTGACGTTGTTGTTGTTGTTTATTTGACATTGTTGTTGTTGTTGTTTATTTGACGTTGTAGTTGTTTATTTGACGTTTATTGTTGTTGTTTATTTGACGTTTTTGTTGACGTTGTTGTTGTTGTTGTTGTTATTGTTTATTTGACGTTGTTGTTGTTGTTTATTTGACGTAGTTGTTGTTGTTTATTTGACATTGTTGTTGTTGTTTTTATTTTTTATTTGACGTTGTTGTTGTTGTTGTTTATTTGGCGTTGTTGTTGTTGTTGTTGACGTTGTTGTTGTTGTTGTTTATTTGACGTTGTTGTTATTGATGTTGTTTTTGTTGTTGTTTATTTGACGTTGTTATTGTTGTTGTTTATTTGACGTTGTTGTTGTTGTTGTTGTTTATTTGAAGTTGTTGTTGTTGTTTATTTGACGTAGTTGTTGTTGTTGACGTTGTTGTTGTTGTTGTTTATTTAAAGTTTTTGTTATTGTTGATGTTGTTGTTGTTGTTTATTTGACGTCGTTGTTGTTGTTGTTTATTTGACGTTGTTATTGTTGACGGTGTTGTTGTTGTTATTTATTTGACATTGTTGTTGTTGTTGTTGTTGTTTATTTGACGTTGTTGTTGTTGTTGTTTATTTGATGTTGTTGTTGTTGTTGACATAGTTGTTGTTGTTGTTGTTTATTTGACGTTTTTGTTGTTGTTGATGTTGTTGTTGTTTTCGTTGTTGTTTATTTGACGTTGTTGTAGTTGTTTAATTGACGTTGTTGTTGTTGTTGTTGTTTATTTGACGTTGTTGTTGTTGTTGTTATTGTTGTTGTTGTTGTTGTTGTTTATTTGACGTTGTTGTTGTTGTTCTTTATTTGACGTTGTTGTCGTTGTTGTTGTTTATTTGACGTTGTTGTTGTTGTTGACGTTGTTGTTGTTGTTGTTTATTTGACATTGTTGTTGTTGTTGTTATTGTTTATTTGACGTTGTTGTTGTTGTTTATTTGGCGTTGTTGTTGTATTTGACGTTGTTGTTGTTTATTTGACGTTGTTGTTGTTGACGTTGTTTTTGTTGTTGTTTATTTGACGTTGTTGTTGTTGTTTATTTGACGTTGTTGTTGTTGTTTATTTGACGTTGTTGTTCTTGCTGTTGTATATTTGACGTTGTTGTTGTTGTTTATTTGACATTGTTGTTATTGACGGTGTTGTTGTTGTTTATTTGACGTTGTTGTTGTTGTTGTTTATTTGACGTTGTTGTTGTTGTTTATTAGACATTGTTGTTGTTGTTGACATAGTTGTTGTTGTTGTTTATTTGATGTTGTTGTTGTTGTTGACGTTGTTGTTGTTGTTGTTTATTTGCCGTTGTCGTTGTTGTTGTTGTTGTTGACGTTGTTGTTGTTGTTTATTTGACTTTGTTGTTTTTGTTGTTTATTTGACGTTGTTGTTGTTGTTGTTGACTTAGTTGTTGTTGTTGTTTATTTGACGTTGTTGTTTATTTGACATTGTTGTTGTTGTTGACATTATTGTTGTTGTTGACATTATTGTTGTTGTTTATTTGACGTTGTTGTTGTTATTTATTTGACATTGTTGTTGTTGTTGACATTGTTGTTGTTGTTGTTGTTCTTTATTTGACATTGTTGTTGTTGTTGTTGACGTTGTTGTTGTTGTTGTTGTTTATTTGACGTTGTTTTAGTATTGTTGTTTATTTGACATTGTTGTTGTTATTTATTTGACGTTGTTGTGGGTGACATTGTTGTTGTTATTTATTTGACGTTGTTGTTGTTGTTTATTTGACGTAGTTGTTGTTTTTGACGTTGTTATTGTTGTTGTTGTTTTTTGACGTTTTTGTTGTTGTTGAAGTTGTTGTTGTTATTGTATATTTGACGTTGTTGTAGTTGTTATTGTTGTTGTTGTTGTTTATTTAACATTGTTGTTGTTGTTGTTTATTTGACGTTGTTGTTGTTGTTTATTTGATGTTGTTGTTGTTTATTTGACGTTGTTGTTGTTGACGGTGTTGTTGTTGTTGTTGTTTATTTGACATTGTTGTTGTTGTTGTTGTTGACGTTGTTGTTGTTTATTTGACATTGTTGTTGTTGTTGTTCTTTATTTGACATTGTTATTGTTTATTTGACGTTGTTGTTGTTTATTTAACGTTGTTGTTGTTGACGTTGTTGTTGTTATTGTTTATTTGACGTTGTTGTTGTTGTTTATTTGACGTAGTTGTTGTTGACGTTGTTGTTGTTGTTGTTTATTTGACGTTTTTGTTGTTGATGTTGTTGTTGTTTATTTGACGTTGTTGTTGTTGTTGTTTATTTGACGTTGTTGTTGTTGACGGTGTTGTTGTTGTTATTTATTTGACATTGTTGTTGTTGTTGTTGTTGTTTATTTGACGTTGTTGTTGTTGTTGTTGTTGTTTATTTGACGTTGTTGTTGTTGTTGACATAGTTGTTGTTGTTGTTGTTGTTTATTTGACGTTTTTGTTGTTGTTGATGTTGTTGTTGTTTTCGTTGTTGTTTATTTGACGTTGTTGTAGTTGTTTAATTGACGTTGTTGTTGTTGTTGTTTATTTGACGTTGTTGTTGTTGTTGTTATTGTTGTTGTTGTTTATTTGACTATGTTGTTGTTGTTCTTTATTTGACGTTGTTGTCGTTGTTGTTGTTTATTTGACGTTGTTGTTGTTGTTGTTGACGTTGTTGTTGTTGTTGTTTATTTGACATTGTTGTTGTTGTTGTTTATTTGACATTGTTGTTGTTGTTGTTGTTATTGTTTATTTGACGTTGTTGTTGTTGTTTATTTGGCGTTGTTGTTGTTGTATTTGACGTTGTTGTTGTTTATTTGACGTTGTTGTTGTTGACGTTGTTTTTGTTGTTGTTTATTTGACGTTGTTGTTGTTGTTTATTTGACGTTGTTGTTGTTGTTTATTTGACGTTGTTGTTGCTGTTGTATATTTGACGTTGTTGTTGTTGTTTATTTGACATTGTTGTTATTGTCGGTGTTGTTGTTGTTTATTTGACGTTGTTGTTGTTGTTGTTGTTTATTTGACGTTGTTGTTGTTGTTTATTAGACATTGTTGTTGTTGTTGACATAGTTGTTGTTGTTGTTGTTTATTTGATGTTGTTGTTATTGTTGACGTTGTTGTTGTTGTTGTTTATTTGACGTTTTTGTTGTTGTTGACGTTGTTGTTGTTGTTGTTTATTTTACGTTTTTGTTGTTGTTGATGTTGTTGTTGTTTTTGTTTTTGTTTATTTGACGTTGTTGTTGTTGTTTATTTTACGTTGTTGTTGTTGTTTATTTGACGTTGTTGTTGTTGTTGTTGTTTATTTGACATTGTTGTTGTTGTTGTTTATTTGACGTTGTTGTTGTTTATTTGACATTGTTGTTGTTGTTATTAACGTTGCTGTTGTTGTTTATTTGACGTTGTTGTTGTTGTTTATTTGACATTGTTGTTGTTGTTGTTATTGTTTATTTGACGTTGTTGTTGTTGTTTATTTGATGTTGTTGTTTTTGTTGTTGACGTTGTTGTTGTTGTTGTTGTTGTTGTTGTTTATTTGACGTTGTTGTTGTTGTTGTTGACGTTGTTGTTGTTGTTGTTGTTTATTTGACATTGTTATTGTTGTTGTTTATTTGACGTTGTTGTTGTTGTTGTTGACGTTGTTGTTGTTTATTTGACATTGTTGTTGTTGTTGTTTATTTGACGTTGTAGTTGTTTATTTGACGTTTATTGTTGTTGTTTATTTGACGTTGTTGTTGACGTTGTTGTTGTTGTTGTTGTTGTTATTGTTTATTTGACATTGTTGTTGTTGTTTATTTGACGTAGTTGTTGTTGTTGACATTGTTGTTGTTGTTGTTGTTTATTTGACGTTTTTGTTGTTGTTGTTGTTGTTGTTGTTTTCGTTGTTGTTTATTAGACGTTGTTGTAGTTGTTTAATTGACGTTGTTGTTGTTGTTTATTTGACGTTGTTGTTGTTGTTGTTTATTTGACGTTGTTGTTGTTGTTGTTGTTGTTGTTGTTGTTTATTTGACGTTGTTGTTGTTGTTTATTTGACGTTGTTGTTATTTTTTATTTGACGTTGTTGTTGTTGTTTATTTGGCGTTGTTGTTGTTGTTGTTGACGTTGTTGTTGTTGTTGTTTATTTGACGTTGTTGTTATTGATGTTGTTTTTGTTGTTGTTTATTTGACGTTGTTATTGTTGTTGTTTATTTGACGTTGTTGTTGTTGTTGTTGTTTATTTGACGTTGTTGTTGTTGTTGTTGTTTATTTGACGTTGTTGTTGTTGACGTTGTTGTTGTTGTTGTTGTTTATTTGACGTTGTTGTTGTTGACATAGTTGTTAATTGTGTTGTTTATTTGATGTTGTTGTTGTTGTTGACGTTGTTGTTGTTGTTGTTTATTTGACGTTGTTGTTGTAGTTGACATAGTTGTTGTTGTTGTTGTTTATTTGACGTTGTTGTTGTTGTTGACGTTGTTGTTGTTGTTGTTTATTTAACGTTGTTGTTGTTGTTTATTTGACATTGTTGTTGTTGTTGTTTATTTGACATTGTTGTTGTTGTTGTTGTTGTTGACGTTGTTGTTGTTGTTTATTTGACTTTGTTGTTTTTGTTGTTTATTTGACGTTGTTGTTGTTGTTGTTGACTTAGTTGTTGTTGTTGTTTATTTGACGTTGTTGTTTATTTGACGTTGTTGTTGTTGTTGACGTTGTTGTTGTTGTTTATTTGACGTTGTTGTTGTTATTTATTTGACATTGTTGTTGTTGTTGAGGTTGTTGTTGTTGTTGTTGTTGTTGTTGTTCTTTATTTGACATTGTTGTTGTTGATGTTGACGTTGTTGTTGTTGTTGTTTATTTGACGTTGTTTTAGTATTGTTGTTTATTTGACATTGTTGTTGTTATTTATTTGACGTTGTTGTGGGTGACATTGTTGTTGTTATTTATTTGACGTTGTTGTTGTTGTTTATTTGACGTAGTTGTTGTTGTTGACGTTGTTGTTGTTGTTGTTGTTGTTTATTTGACGTTTTTGTTGTTGTTGTTGAAGTTGTTGTTGTTGTTGTTGTATATTTGACGTTGTTGTAGTTGTTATTGTTGTTGTTGTTGTTTATTTAACATTGTTGTTGTTGTTGTTGTTTATTTGACGTTGTTGTTGTTGTTTATTTGCTGTTGTTGTTGTTTATTTGACGTTGTTGTTGTTGACGGTGTTGTTGTTCTTGTTGTTGTTGTTGTTTATTTGACATTGTTGTTGTTGTTGTTGTTGACGTTGTTGTTGTTTATTTGACATTGTTGTTGTTGTTGTTCTTTATTTGACGTTGTTATTGTTTATTTGACGTTGTTGTTGTTTATTTAACGTTGTTGTTGTTGACGTTGTTGTTGTTATTGTTTATTTGACGTTGTTGTTGTTGTTTATTTGACGTAGTTGTTGTTGTTGACGTTGTTGTTGTTGTTGTTTATTTGACGTTTTTGTTGTTGTTGATGTTGTTGTTGTTGTTTATTTGACGTCGTTGTTGTTGTTGTTTATTTGACGTTGTTGTTGTTGACGGTGTTGTTGTTGTTATTTATTTGACATTGTTGTTGTTGTTGTTGTTTATTTGACGTTGTTGTTGTTGTTGTTTATTTGATGTTGTTGTTGTTGTTGACATAGTTGTTGTTGTTGTTGTTTATTTGACGTTTTTGTTGTTGTTGATGTTGTTGTTGTTTTCGTTGTTGTTTATTTGACGTTGTTGTAGTTGTTTAATTGACGTTGTTGTTGTTGTTGTTTATTTGACGTTGTTGTTGTTGTTGTTATCGTTGTTGTTGTTGTTGTTGTTTATTTGACGTTGTTGTTGTTGTTCTTTATTTGACGTTGTTGTCGTTGTTGTTGTTTATTTGACGTTGTTGTTGTTGTTGACGTTGTTGTTGTTGTTTATTTGACATTGTTGTTGTTGTTGTTATTGTTTATTTGACGTTATTGTTGTTGTTTATTTGGCGTTGTTGTTGTTGTATTTGACGTTGTTGTTGTTTATTTGACGTTGTTGTTGTTGACGTTGTTTTTGTTGTTGTTTATTTGACGTTGTTGTTGTTTATTTGACGTTGTTGTTGTTGTTTATTTGACGTTGTTGTTGTTGCTGTTGTATATTTGACGTTGTTGTTGTTGTTTATTTGACATTGTTGTTATTGACGGTGTTGTTGTTGTTTATTTGACGTTGTTGTTGTTGTTTATTTGACGTTGTTGTTGTTGTTGTTTATTAGACATTGTTGTTGTTGTTGACATAGTTGTTGTTGTTGTTTATTTGATGTTGTTGTTGTTGTTGACGTTGTTGTTGTTGTTGTTTATTTGCCGTTGTTGTTGTTGTTGTTGTTGTTGACGTTGTTGTTGTTGTTTATTTGACTTTGTTGTTTTTGTTGTTTATTTGACGTTGTTGTTGTTGTTGTTGACTTAGTTGTTGTTGTTGTTTATTTGACGTTGTTGTTTATTTGACGTTGTTGTTGTTGTTGTTGACTTAGTTGTTGTTGTTGTTTATTTGACGTTGTTGTTGTTATTTATTTGACATTGTTGTTGTTGTTGACATTGTTGTTGTTGTTGTTGTTCTTTATTTGACATTGTTGTTGTTGTTGTTGACGTTGTTGTTGTTGTTGTTGTTTATTTGACGTTGTTTTAGTATTGTTGTTTATTTGACATTGTTGTTGTTATTTATTTGACGTTGTTATGGGTGACATTGTTGTTGTTATTTATTTGACGTTGTTGTTGTTGTTTATTTGACGTAGTTGTTGTTTTTGATGTTGTTATTGTTGTTGTTGTTTTTTGACGTTTTTGTTGTTGTTGAAGTTGTTGTTGTTATTGTATATTTGACATTGTTGTAGTTGTTATTGTTGTTGTTGTTGTTTATTTAACATTGTTGTTGTTGTTGTTTATTTGACGTTGTTGTTGTTGTTTATTTGATGTTGTTGTTGTTTATTTGACGTTGTTGTTGTTGACGGTGTTGTTGTTGTTGTTGTTTATTTGACATTGTTGTTGTTGTTGTTGTTGACGTTGTTGTTGTTTATTTGACATTGTTGTTGTTGTTATTAACGTTGCTGTTGTTGTTTATTTGACGTTGTTGTTGTTATTTATTTGACATTGTTGTTGTTGTTGTTATTGTTTATTTGATGTTGTTATTTTTGTTGTTGACGTTGTTGTTGTTGTTGTTGTTATTTATTTGACTTTGTTGTTGTTGTTGTTGACGTTGTTGTTGTTGTTTATTTGACATTGTTGTTGTTGTTGTTTATTTGACGTTGTTGTTGTTGTTTATTTGACGTTGTTGTTGTTGTTTATTTGACATTGTTGTTGTTGTTGTTTATTTGACGTTGTAGTTGTTTATTTGACGTTTATTGTTGTTGTTTATTTGACGTTTTTGTTGACGTTGTTGTTGTTGTTGTTGTTATTGTTTATTTGACGTTGTTGTTGTTGTTTATTTGACGTAGTTGTTGTTGTTTATTTGACATTGTTGTTGTTGTTTTTATTTTTTATTTGACGTTGTTGTTGTTGTTGTTTATTTGGCGTTGTTGTTGTTGTTGTTGACGTTGTTGTTGTTGTTGTTTATTTGACGTTGTTGTTATTGATGTTGTTTTTGTTGTTGTTTATTTGACGTTGTTATTGTTGTTGTTTATTTGACGTTGTTGTTGTTGTTGTTGTTTATTTGAAGTTGTTGTTGTTGTTTATTTGACGTAGTTGTTGTTGTTGACGTTGTTGTTGTTGTTGTTTATTTAAAGTTTTTGTTATTGTTGATGTTGTTGTTGTTGTTTATTTGACGTCGTTGTTGTTGTTGTTTATTTGACGTTGTTATTGTTGACGGTGTTGTTGTTGTTATTTATTTGACATTGTTGTTGTTGTTGTTGTTGTTTATTTGACGTTGTTGTTGTTGTTGTTTATTTGATGTTGTTGTTGTTGTTGACATAGTTGTTGTTGTTGTTGTTTATTTGACGTTTTTGTTGTTGTTGATGTTGTTGTTGTTTTCGTTGTTGTTTATTTGACGTTGTTGTAGTTGTTTAATTGACGTTGTTGTTGTTGTTGTTGTTTATTTGACGTTGTTGTTGTTGTTGTTATTGTTGTTGTTGTTGTTGTTGTTTATTTGACGTTGTTGTTGTTGTTCTTTATTTGACGTTGTTGTCGTTGTTGTTGTTTATTTGACGTTGTTGTTGTTGTTGACGTTGTTGTTGTTGTTGTTTATTTGACATTGTTGTTGTTGTTGTTATTGTTTATTTGACGTTGTTGTTGTTGTTTATTTGGCGTTGTTGTTGTATTTGACGTTGTTGTTGTTTATTTGACGTTGTTGTTGTTGACGTTGTTTTTGTTGTTGTTTATTTGACGTTGTTGTTGTTGTTTATTTGACGTTGTTGTTGTTGTTTATTTGACGTTGTTGTTCTTGCTGTTGTATATTTGACGTTGTTGTTGTTGTTTATTTGACATTGTTGTTATTGACGGTGTTGTTGTTGTTTATTTGACGTTGTTGTTGTTGTTGTTTATTTGACGTTGTTGTTGTTGTTTATTAGACATTGTTGTTGTTGTTGACATAGTTGTTGTTGTTGTTTATTTGATGTTGTTGTTGTTGTTGACGTTGTTGTTGTTGTTGTTTATTTGCCGTTGTCGTTGTTGTTGTTGTTGTTGACGTTGTTGTTGTTGTTTATTTGACTTTGTTGTTTTTGTTGTTTATTTGACGTTGTTGTTGTTGTTGTTGACTTAGTTGTTGTTGTTGTTTATTTGACGTTGTTGTTTATTTGACATTGTTGTTGTTGTTGACATTATTGTTGTTGTTGACATTATTGTTGTTGTTTATTTGACGTTGTTGTTGTTATTTATTTGACATTGTTGTTGTTGTTGACATTGTTGTTGTTGTTGTTGTTCTTTATTTGACATTGTTGTTGTTGTTGTTGACGTTGTTGTTGTTGTTGTTGTTTATTTGACGTTGTTTTAGTATTGTTGTTTATTTGACATTGTTGTTGTTATTTATTTGACGTTGTTGTGGGTGACATTGTTGTTGTTATTTATTTGACGTTGTTGTTGTTGTTTATTTGACGTAGTTGTTGTTTTTGACGTTGTTATTGTTGTTGTTGTTTTTTGACGTTTTTGTTGTTGTTGAAGTTGTTGTTGTTATTGTATATTTGACGTTGTTGTAGTTGTTATTGTTGTTGTTGTTGTTTATTTAACATTGTTGTTGTTGTTGTTTATTTGACGTTGTTGTTGTTGTTTATTTGATGTTGTTGTTGTTTATTTGACGTTGTTG
Source organism: Vicia faba (assembly GCA_948472305.1). NCBI lineage: Eukaryota > Viridiplantae > Streptophyta > Magnoliopsida > Fabales > Fabaceae > Vicia > Vicia faba. The sequence goes on along the minus strand of OX451739.1, from coordinate 464,849,992 downwards.
TTGTTGACGGTGTTGTTGTTGTTGTTGTTTATTTGACATTGTTGTTGTTGTTGTTGTTGACGTTGTTGTTGTTTATTTGACATTGTTGTTGTTGTTGTTCTTTATTTGACATTGTTATTGTTTATTTGACGTTGTTGTTGTTTATTTAACGTTGTTGTTGTTGACGTTGTTGTTGTTATTGTTTATTTGACGTTGTTGTTGTTGTTTATTTGACGTAGTTGTTGTTGACGTTGTTGTTGTTGTTGTTTATTTGACGTTTTTGTTGTTGATGTTGTTGTTGTTTATTTGACGTTGTTGTTGTTGTTGTTTATTTGACGTTGTTGTTGTTGACGGTGTTGTTGTTGTTATTTATTTGACATTGTTGTTGTTGTTGTTGTTGTTTATTTGACGTTGTTGTTGTTGTTGTTGTTGTTTATTTGACGTTGTTGTTGTTGTTGACATAGTTGTTGTTGTTGTTGTTGTTTATTTGACGTTTTTGTTGTTGTTGATGTTGTTGTTGTTGTTTTCGTTGTTGTTTATTTGACGTTGTTGTAGTTGTTTAATTGACGTTGTTGTTGTTGTTGTTTATTTGACGTTGTTGTTGTTGTTGTTATTGTTGTTGTTGTTTATTTGACTATGTTGTTGTTGTTCTTTATTTGACGTTGTTGTCGTTGTTGTTGTTTATTTGACGTTGTTGTTGTTGTTGTTGACGTTGTTGTTGTTGTTGTTTATTTGACATTGTTGTTGTTGTTGTTTATTTGACATTGTTGTTGTTGTTGTTGTTATTGTTTATTTGACGTTGTTGTTGTTGTTTATTTGGCGTTGTTGTTGTTGTATTTGACGTTGTTGTTGTTTATTTGACGTTGTTGTTGTTGACGTTGTTTTTGTTGTTGTTTATTTGACGTTGTTGTTGTTGTTTATTTGACGTTGTTGTTGTTGTTTATTTGACGTTGTTGTTGCTGTTGTATATTTGACGTTGTTGTTGTTGTTTATTTGACATTGTTGTTATTGTCGGTGTTGTTGTTGTTTATTTGACGTTGTTGTTGTTGTTGTTGTTTATTTGACGTTGTTGTTGTTGTTTATTAGACATTGTTGTTGTTGTTGACATAGTTGTTGTTGTTGTTGTTTATTTGATGTTGTTGTTATTGTTGACGTTGTTGTTGTTGTTGTTTATTTGACGTTTTTGTTGTTGTTGACGTTGTTGTTGTTGTTGTTTATTTTACGTTTTTGTTGTTGTTGATGTTGTTGTTGTTTTTGTTTTTGTTTATTTGACGTTGTTGTTGTTGTTTATTTTACGTTGTTGTTGTTGTTTATTTGACGTTGTTGTTGTTGTTGTTGTTTATTTGACATTGTTGTTGTTGTTGTTTATTTGACGTTGTTGTTGTTTATTTGACATTGTTGTTGTTGTTATTAACGTTGCTGTTGTTGTTTATTTGACGTTGTTGTTGTTGTTTATTTGACATTGTTGTTGTTGTTGTTATTGTTTATTTGACGTTGTTGTTGTTGTTTATTTGATGTTGTTGTTTTTGTTGTTGACGTTGTTGTTGTTGTTGTTGTTGTTGTTGTTTATTTGACGTTGTTGTTGTTGTTGTTGACGTTGTTGTTGTTGTTGTTGTTTATTTGACATTGTTATTGTTGTTGTTTATTTGACGTTGTTGTTGTTGTTGTTGACGTTGTTGTTGTTTATTTGACATTGTTGTTGTTGTTGTTTATTTGACGTTGTAGTTGTTTATTTGACGTTTATTGTTGTTGTTTATTTGACGTTGTTGTTGACGTTGTTGTTGTTGTTGTTGTTGTTATTGTTTATTTGACATTGTTGTTGTTGTTTATTTGACGTAGTTGTTGTTGTTGACATTGTTGTTGTTGTTGTTGTTTATTTGACGTTTTTGTTGTTGTTGTTGTTGTTGTTGTTTTCGTTGTTGTTTATTAGACGTTGTTGTAGTTGTTTAATTGACGTTGTTGTTGTTGTTTATTTGACGTTGTTGTTGTTGTTGTTTATTTGACGTTGTTGTTGTTGTTGTTGTTGTTGTTGTTGTTTATTTGACGTTGTTGTTGTTGTTTATTTGACGTTGTTGTTATTTTTTATTTGACGTTGTTGTTGTTGTTTATTTGGCGTTGTTGTTGTTGTTGTTGACGTTGTTGTTGTTGTTGTTTATTTGACGTTGTTGTTATTGATGTTGTTTTTGTTGTTGTTTATTTGACGTTGTTATTGTTGTTGTTTATTTGACGTTGTTGTTGTTGTTGTTGTTTATTTGACGTTGTTGTTGTTGTTGTTGTTTATTTGACGTTGTTGTTGTTGACGTTGTTGTTGTTGTTGTTGTTTATTTGACGTTGTTGTTGTTGACATAGTTGTTAATTGTGTTGTTTATTTGATGTTGTTGTTGTTGTTGACGTTGTTGTTGTTGTTGTTTATTTGACGTTGTTGTTGTAGTTGACATAGTTGTTGTTGTTGTTGTTTATTTGACGTTGTTGTTGTTGTTGACGTTGTTGTTGTTGTTGTTTATTTAACGTTGTTGTTGTTGTTTATTTGACATTGTTGTTGTTGTTGTTTATTTGACATTGTTGTTGTTGTTGTTGTTGTTGACGTTGTTGTTGTTGTTTATTTGACTTTGTTGTTTTTGTTGTTTATTTGACGTTGTTGTTGTTGTTGTTGACTTAGTTGTTGTTGTTGTTTATTTGACGTTGTTGTTTATTTGACGTTGTTGTTGTTGTTGACGTTGTTGTTGTTGTTTATTTGACGTTGTTGTTGTTATTTATTTGACATTGTTGTTGTTGTTGAGGTTGTTGTTGTTGTTGTTGTTGTTGTTGTTCTTTATTTGACATTGTTGTTGTTGATGTTGACGTTGTTGTTGTTGTTGTTTATTTGACGTTGTTTTAGTATTGTTGTTTATTTGACATTGTTGTTGTTATTTATTTGACGTTGTTGTGGGTGACATTGTTGTTGTTATTTATTTGACGTTGTTGTTGTTGTTTATTTGACGTAGTTGTTGTTGTTGACGTTGTTGTTGTTGTTGTTGTTGTTGTTTATTTGACGTTTTTGTTGTTGTTGTTGAAGTTGTTGTTGTTGTTGTTGTATATTTGACGTTGTTGTAGTTGTTATTGTTGTTGTTGTTGTTTATTTAACATTGTTGTTGTTGTTGTTGTTTATTTGACGTTGTTGTTGTTGTTTATTTGCTGTTGTTGTTGTTTATTTGACGTTGTTGTTGTTGACGGTGTTGTTGTTCTTGTTGTTGTTGTTGTTTATTTGACATTGTTGTTGTTGTTGTTGTTGACGTTGTTGTTGTTTATTTGACATTGTTGTTGTTGTTGTTCTTTATTTGACGTTGTTATTGTTTATTTGACGTTGTTGTTGTTTATTTAACGTTGTTGTTGTTGACGTTGTTGTTGTTATTGTTTATTTGACGTTGTTGTTGTTGTTTATTTGACGTAGTTGTTGTTGTTGACGTTGTTGTTGTTGTTGTTTATTTGACGTTTTTGTTGTTGTTGATGTTGTTGTTGTTGTTTATTTGACGTCGTTGTTGTTGTTGTTTATTTGACGTTGTTGTTGTTGACGGTGTTGTTGTTGTTATTTATTTGACATTGTTGTTGTTGTTGTTGTTTATTTGACGTTGTTGTTGTTGTTGTTTATTTGATGTTGTTGTTGTTGTTGACATAGTTGTTGTTGTTGTTGTTTATTTGACGTTTTTGTTGTTGTTGATGTTGTTGTTGTTTTCGTTGTTGTTTATTTGACGTTGTTGTAGTTGTTTAATTGACGTTGTTGTTGTTGTTGTTTATTTGACGTTGTTGTTGTTGTTGTTATTGTTGTTGTTGTTGTTGTTGTTTATTTGACGTTGTTGTTGTTGTTCTTTATTTGACGTTGTTGTCGTTGTTGTTGTTTATTTGACGTTGTTGTTGTTGTTGACGTTGTTGTTGTTGTTTATTTGACATTGTTGTTGTTGTTGTTATTGTTTATTTGACGTTATTGTTGTTGTTTATTTGGCGTTGTTGTTGTTGTATTTGACGTTGTTGTTGTTTATTTGACGTTGTTGTTGTTGACGTTGTTTTTGTTGTTGTTTATTTGACGTTGTTGTTGTTTATTTGACGTTGTTGTTGTTGTTTATTTGACGTTGTTGTTGTTGCTGTTGTATATTTGACGTTGTTGTTGTTGTTTATTTGACATTGTTGTTATTGACGGTGTTGTTGTTGTTTATTTGACGTTGTTGTTGTTGTTTATTTGACGTTGTTGTTGTTGTTGTTTATTAGACATTGTTGTTGTTGTTGACATAGTTGTTGTTGTTGTTTATTTGATGTTGTTGTTGTTGTTGACGTTGTTGTTGTTGTTGTTTATTTGCCGTTGTTGTTGTTGTTGTTGTTGTTGACGTTGTTGTTGTTGTTTATTTGACTTTGTTGTTTTTGTTGTTTATTTGACGTTGTTGTTGTTGTTGTTGACTTAGTTGTTGTTGTTGTTTATTTGACGTTGTTGTTTATTTGACATTGTTGTTGTTGTTGACGTTGTTGTTGTTGTTTATTTGACGTTGTTGTTGTTATTTATTTGACATTGTTGTTGTTGTTGACATTGTTGTTGTTGTTGTTGTTCTTTATTTGACATTGTTGTTGTTGTTGTTGACGTTGTTGTTGTTGTTGTTGTTTATTTGACGTTGTTTTAGTATTGTTGTTTATTTGACATTGTTGTTGTTATTTATTTGACGTTGTTATGGGTGACATTGTTGTTGTTATTTATTTGACGTTGTTGTTGTTGTTTATTTGACGTAGTTGTTGTTTTTGATGTTGTTATTGTTGTTGTTGTTTTTTGACGTTTTTGTTGTTGTTGAAGTTGTTGTTGTTATTGTATATTTGACATTGTTGTAGTTGTTATTGTTGTTGTTGTTGTTTATTTAACATTGTTGTTGTTGTTGTTTATTTGACGTTGTTGTTGTTGTTTATTTGATGTTGTTGTTGTTTATTTGACGTTGTTGTTGTTGACGGTGTTGTTGTTGTTGTTGTTTATTTGACATTGTTGTTGTTGTTGTTGTTGACGTTGTTGTTGTTTATTTGACATTGTTGTTGTTGTTGTTCTTTATTTGACATTGTTATTGTTTATTTGACGTTGTTGTTATTTATTTAACGTTGTTGTTGTTGACGTTGTTGTTGTTATTGTTTATTTGACGTTGTTGTTGTTGTTTATTTGACGTAGTTGTTGTTGACGTTGTTGTTGTTGTTGTTTATTTGACGTTTTTGTTGTTGATGTTGTTGTTGTTGTTTATTTGACGTCGTTGTTGTTGTTGTTTATTTGACGTTGTTGTTGTTGACGGTGTTGTTGTTGTTATTTATTTGACATTGTTGTTGTTGTTGTTGTTGTTTATTTGACGTTGTTGTTGTTGTTGTTGTTGTTTATTTGACGTTGTTGTTGTTGTTGTTGACATAGTTGTTGTTGTTGTTGTTGTTTATTTGACGTTTTTGTTGTTGTTGATGTTGTTGTTGTTTTCGTTGTTGTTTATTTGACGTTGTTGTAGTTGTTTAATTGACGTTGTTGTTGTTGTTGTTTATTTGACGTTGTTGTTGTTGTTGTTATTGTTGTTGTTGTTTATTTGACGTTGTTGTTGTTGTTCTTTATTTGACGTTGTTGTCGTTGTTGTTGTTTATTTGACGTTGTTGTTGTTGTTGTTGTTGACGTTGTTGTTGTTGTTGTTTATTTGACATTGTTGTTGTTGTTGTTTATTTGACATTGTTGTTGTTGTTGTTGTTATTGTTTATTTGACGTTGTTGTTGTTGTTTATTTGGCGTTGTTGTTGTTGTATTTGACGTTGTTGTTGTTTATTTGACGTTGTTGTTGTTGACGTTGTTTTTGTTGTTGTTTATTTGACGTTGTTGTTGTTGTTTATTTGACGTTGTTGTTGTTGTTGTTTATTTGACGTTGTTGTTGCTGTTGTATATTTGACGTTGTTGTTGTTGTTTATTTGACATTGTTGTTATTGACGGTGTTGTTGTTGTTTATTTGACGTTGTTGTTGTTGTTGTTGTTTATTTTGACGTTGTTGTTGTTGTTTATTACACATTGTTGTTGTTGTTGACATAGTTGTTGTTGTTGTTGTTTATTTGATGTTGTTGTTATTGTTGACGTTGTTGTTGTTGTTGTTGTTTATTTGACATTTTTGTTGTTGTTGACGTTGTTGTTGTTGTTGTTTATTTTACGTTTTTGTTGTTGTTGATGTTGTTGTTGTTTTTGTTTTTGTTTATTTGACGTTGTTGTTGTTGTTGTTTATTTGACGTTGTTGTTGTTGTTTATTTGACGTTGTTGTTGTTGTTGTTGTTTATTTGACATTGTTGTTGTTGTTGTTTATTTGACGTTGTTGTTGTTTATTTGACATTGTTGTTGTTGTTATTAACGTTGCTGTTGTTGTTTATTTGACGTTGTTGTTGTTGTTGTTTATTTGACATTGTTGTTGTTGTTGTTATTGTTTATTTGACGTTGTTGTTGTTTATTTGATGTTGTTGTTTTTGTTGTTGACGTTGTTGTTGTTGTTGTTGTTTATTTGACGTTGTTGTTGTTGTTGTTGATGTTGTTGTTGTTGTTGTTGTTGTTTATTTGACATTGTTATTGTTGTTGTTTATTTGACGTTGTTGTTGTTGTTGACGTTGTCGTTGTTGTTTATTTGACATTGTTGTTGTTGTTGTTTATTTGACGTTGTAGTTGTTTATTTGACGTTTATTGTTGTTGTTTATTTGACGTTGTTGTTGACGTTGTTGTTGTTGTTGTTGTTATTGTTTATTTGACGTTGTTGTTGTTGTTTATTTGACGTAGTTATTGTTGTTGACGTTGTTGTTGTTGTTGTTGTTTATTTGACGTTTTTGTTGTTGATGTTGTTGTTGTTTTCGTTGTTGTTTATTAGACGTTGTTGTAGTTGTTTAATTGACGTTGTTGTTGTTGTTGTTGTTTATTTGACGTTGTTGTTGTTGTTGTTTATTTGACGTTGTTGTTGTTGTTGTTGTTGTTGTTTATTTGACGTTGTTGTTGTTGTTGTTTATTTGACATTGTTGTTATTTTTTATTTGACGTTGTTGTTGTTGTTTATTTGGCGTTGTTGTTGTTGTTGTTGTTGTTGACGTTGTTGTTGTTGTTGTTTATTTGACGTTGTTGTTATTGATGTTGTTTTTGTTGTTGTTTATTTGACGTTGTTATTGTTGTTGTTTATTTGACGTTGTTGTTGTTGTTGTTGTTTATTTGACGTTGTTGTTGTAACACGCTGTTTATATTTAAATGTTATTTCATTAATTATTTTCCAAAACTATTAAATTATATCTATTTTGAGAAATATATTCAATTGAGATCGATTGAAATATTAATTGGGTAATATGAAATAAAAATATTTATTATGTCGAAATATTATTTTGAATAATATTAATTTGGTGTGTAGTAATATTTGACTTTGTTTGATTAATTGGCATGATTAGGTTTATATAGAATAAATATTAATTAGTGTAATATTGTTTTAGTAGAGTTATATATTATAATTTGAATTAAATAATTGTTGGGGCCAAATTATAATTTTAGAAAGATAGAGGGAGGAAAGTTAGTAGTAGAAGGATAGTTTTATAAAATAGAAAAGTAGAGTTAGTAAGAGTAGTTGGTAAGAAGAGAAAGAGGAAAGAAAAGAGAGAAGAAGAAGAGAAGAGAAGGAGAAGGCTAGGGTTTGTCCTACAAAATCATCATCTTGTTCCAAGAAAATCAACACTAGAGGTAAGGGTTTGACTTCCACCAATTATTTAGTGTGTGATTTTATAGTTTTGATTTTGGGAATAAATTAGGGGTTTAGGGTATTAGTTTCACTACTATGTTATGATGAAAAAAATTGGTAGATTGATGAAATTGAGAGATGATTTAGGACCCAATATATTTAGGTAATACATATAATCAAGTGCCTTAATATTTTTCTTTACAAATCCCATTCTAATTTCAATACTGTAGCGTAACAGTAGTGGATAGGGGATAATGTTAGAATAAATGTTTGCGATGCTGTAATGGAAATTATAAGTAGTATATGCTAGCTTTTGTTTCATACCGTACCGCATGGGGAGTAACACATGAGAAGTATTTTGCTTCAATACTGTGTTGCATAATAAGTGGCATGTTAGAAGCATTTGTTTTACGTTACTGTAGCGATTTTTCTTTTAAGTAGTAATTAGAGGCACTTGGCACAAAGTGAAGTAGCATTATGAAGTGGTGTTTTAAAAACAATAGGTTGCTTACAGTAACGCATAGAAATAATGTAGTATTTTAAAAGCACTTATTTTGCATACATAGTGAGGAAGTGAAGTAGTATTTAGGACTATGGTTTTGCTACTGTAGCATGTAATTTAGAAGTATCATCCTAAGAGCATTTGTTTACAATACAGTGGCATAAGGAAATGGTAATTAGGAAGAAGTATTATTTAATTGGCATATTGAAGTAATTTTATGAAGTAGCATTAAAGGCACTTGTCTTGTTTTCAGTAGCAAGAAATGAATTAGTACTTAAAGGCATATGTTGCTCTAGCGAATTTAAGGAGTAATTACGTTCCGGTTTACTAATATAAGATATTTAATAATAATAATTTAATATCTTTAATAAATAATTTTGTAGGATTTATAAAATAGAAATAATAGAATTTTTGGCCGATAATTAATTAACCGGTTTTAGTCGTAATAGTCCGAATTATTATGCGGTTTATGGTAGTAATTTTGGTTGATCTGTTGGGTGACATTTTTGTTGAAAAATGGAATTTTTGCAGGTGAAGTCGAATTAAGTTGAATGCTTCCGATTTATGAAATTGTGTTTGATTTGAATAAATCATGGAAGTAACATTGTTTAAACTTGTACATTACTTGATTTGTGAATTATATTTGCAATGCATGTACAATTGTTGGTATTCCATTATGTTGGAATATGTGGTATGTGTATGTTAAGGTCGGAAGTGGTCTTAATTGCATACGAGTTGTTGGTTGTACATTACATGGCATGGTTGGTCTTGAAATAGAGACGGTGAAACAGTGGGTTCATATTTTATAGACGTTGATCCTTGAATGGAAATAGACGTAGTGGCTTTGACCCGGAAGGGGAACATAGGCGGTGAAACATGGGTTCACAAAAATAGACGTTGATCCTATAGTGGAAATAGACGTAGTGGCTTTGACCCTATGTGGAAAAATAAGCGGTGGAACTTTGGGTCCACAAGTCGGTACCGCATTCGCATGTGTTGAGTCGTGTTGTGAGTCACATGCATAATTGTGTATATTGTGTATGTGTGTTGATGTGTTTGGTTATGTGCCAATATTGTTGTTGTTTGAATAATGGTTATGTGCCAATGATGTGAGTATTCGGATAATTGGTTTATATGGTTAATGTGTTGGAAATGACTTCCTTGAGTACGGATACTATATGTGATAAAATGAATATGATCATGATGTGTTGCTTTATTTATTGCCATTGCTTTACCTTAATTACATGTTATATGATTATTGGAATTCTTACCCTTCTGTTTGAAAATGCTTTGATGGCATTGTTCAGGTACCGAGGATGGTAGCGCGAGGCGCTAGTTAGCGGATGCATTGGATTGCAATCTGTTTTATTTTGATTAGAGTCGAGTCGATGCTCTGGTAGTAACACCTGGGGGGGTATATTTAGTGTCGAACTCGTCTATTTTGTATTCGGATTATGATGTATATAATCCTTACTTTGTGTATATTATTTTGTGTATGTGAGACTTGATAACATATGCTTTATGTGAATTATCATGGCTTGATGCCTTGAATTATGTTTTGATTCCTCCATGAATGGAAATGAAGTTAAATATTGAAACTCCGTTGCGTTTGCACGAGAGAAAGAAGTTAAATATTTATGTATGTTTGTTTTGTGTTGATATGCTTAAATTTACAAACGTACCCTGTCCGTTTTTCTTTAAAATTTTGGAATGTGATGTGTGTTGTGACATCCCTTCCGTGCAAATTTATTTTCTCTGATTTTAATTCTTGCCTTTTATTTGGGGTAATTAGAAGGGGTGTTTCAATAATGGTATCAGAGCATAGTCGGTCAGTTGTCAGGTCTTATTTTGTTAATCCCTTGTATTTGATTGTGTGGCTAACGCGATCAATACTTTGTGTTGTAGAGAAGATGGCTGGTAGAAGGAATGATGATGCTTTAGCTGAGGCATTGAGGTTGCTTGCGGGGTCAATAAATCAGATGCCGCAAACGACTCAAGCGCCACATGATGGTACTGAAGATGCTTTCCGTGCTCTTGGGAAGTTCCAAAAGAACAACCCGCCTACTTTCAAGGGAGAGCATGCTCCGGTGGAAGCTCAAGAATGGTTAAAAGCAATTGAGAAAATCTTTCGTGTGATGAATTGCACCGATGCTCAGAAAGTGCAATTCGGAACACACATGCTGATTAAAGAGGCCGAAGACTGGTGGATCAACGCTAGTCAGAGGTATGAGGAGGAGCAGGTTGTGGTGACTTGGGAAATTTTCCGAGATGCATTCTTGGAGAATTATTTCCCGGAGGATGTTCGTGGTAAAAAGGAAGTTGAATTCCTGGAATTGAAACAAGGTAGTGGTTCGGTAGCTGACTATGCGGCTAAATTTCAAGATTTGATCAAATACTGTCCTCACTACAACACTGTTAATGCTGAGAGGTCGAAGTGCCTTAAGTTTGTTAATGGTTTGAGGCCGGACATAAAGAAGGCGATTGGGTATCAGCAGATTACAAGATTCTCTGAGTTGGTTAATAAGAGTCGTATCTACGACGAAGACAGTCGGGATAGCACTGCTTATTACAAGAGCTTGAGTGAGAAAAGAGGTAAGGGACAGATGCGTCCTAAGCCTTATGATGGAAGAGGAAAGAGACCAATAAGTAGTGGAAAGAGTCCGAGTGGGGGAGTGACTACTCCAATCAAATGTTTTAAATGTGGTAAAGAGGGACATCGTGCTATGGAATGTCGCCAGGGGATAGTTAAGTGTTTCAAGTGTGACAGGGTGGGTCACAAAGCGGTGGATTGTAGAGTTGGCGTGAGTGTAACTTGCTTTAATTGTGGTGAGCGAGGCCACATAAGTACCAAATGTCCAAAGCCAAAGAAAGAAGTTGGAACAGTATTCGCTTTATCTGGAGCAGAGACTTCTGCCGAGGAACGTCTAATCAGAGGTACATGCTTTATCTCTAATGTGCCTTTGGTTGCTATTATTGATACGGGTGCGACGCATTCGTTTGTTTCTTTAGATTGTGCCAAGAGATTGGGCCTTGTCTTGTCTACTTTGGATCGAAGTATGGAGGTAGATACACCTGCGATGGGTTCAGTTTCTACTTCAGTTGTTTGCTTGAAGTGTCCTTTGCGCATGTGCGAAAGAGATTTCGAAGTTGATCTCGTGTGTCTTCCTTTGCATCAGATAGATGTGATTCTGGGTATGGACTGGTTGAAAGCCAACCATGTCTATATCAACTGTTTTGCTAAGGCTGTTCTTTTTCTCGAGTCCGAGAAAGATGGTGTGGTTTTCTTGTCTACACAACAAGTTGAGAAGAGTGTGAAGAATGGAGATGGGTTGTTTATGCTTATGGCGAGTATGGTTTTAGAAGATGGTAGAGTAAGAAAGGATTATCCTGTGGTATGCGAATTTCCTGAAGTGTTTCCTGAAGAGATTACGGATTTACCTCCTGAGCGTGAGGTAGAGTTTTCCATTGACTTAATTCCTGGTACTAGTCCTGTTTCGATGGCTCCTTATAGGATGTCACCGTCGGAACTAGTGGAACTGAAGAGTCAGCTGGAAGAGTTGCTTGACAAAAAGTTTATTCGTCCTAGTGTGAGTCCGTGGGGTGCTTCAGTTTTACTTGTGAAGAAGAAAGAAGGAACAATGAGACTTTGTGTGGATTATAGGCAGCTAAACAAAGTGACCATTAAGAACAAGTACCCTTTGCCAAGGATTGATGATTTAATGGATCAGCTGGTGGGTGCGTGTGTGTTTAGCAAGATTGACTTGAGGTCAGGCTATCATCAGATTCGCGTGAAAGCGGGTGATATTCAGAAAACTGCGTTCAGAACTCGTTATGGACACTATCAGTATTCGGTGATGCCTTTTGGTGTTACGAATGCACCTGGTGTGTTCATGGAGTATATGAACAGAATCTTTCATGAGTTTCTGGATAAGTTTGTGGTGGTGTTCATCGATGACATTTTGATTTATTCCAAGACTGAAGCAGAGCATGCCGAACAATTGAGAATTGTTTTGTCAATTCTGAAGGAAAATCATTTGTTTGCTAAACTTTTGAAGTGTGAATTCTGGTTAGAACAAGTGAGTTTCCTTGGTCACGTGATATCTCGTGGAGGTATTGCTGTGGATCCTTCGAAGATAGAAGCCGTGTCAGAATGGGAATCTCCAAAGTCAGTTTTTGAGATTCGAAGCTTTCTTGGTTTAGCGGGTTATTACCGTAAGTTCATTGAAGGCTTTTCCAAGCTAGCTTTACCGTTGACACAATTGACTAGGAAGAGTCAAGCGTTCGTGTGGACTCCGCAGTGTGAAGATAGTTTCCAAGAGTTGAAGAGAAGGTTGACAACTGCGCCAGTTTTGATTTTGCCTAAACCATCTGAACCATTTACGGTCTATTGCGACGCTTCTTTGATGGGTTTAGGAGGTGTGTTAATGCAAAATGGGCAGGTTGTGGCGTATGCTTCGAGGCAACTCAAGGTGCATGAGAGGAATTATCCAACTCATGACTTGGAGTTGGCAACGGTGGTTTTTGTGTTAAAGATTTGGAGGCATTATCTGTTTGGGTCGAGATTCGACGTCTTTAGCGATCATAAGAGTTTGAAATATCTGTTTGATCAAAAAGAGTTGAATATGAGGCAAAGAAGGTGGCTAGAGTTTCTTAAAGATTATGACTTCAGTTTGAATTACCATCCTGGTAAGGCAAACGTGGTTGCAGATGCTTTGAGCAGGAAGTCTTTACACATGTCTATGTTGATGGTTAAAGAATGGGAATTGTTGGAGCAATTTCGAGATTTGAGTTTGGTGTGTGAAGAGACTTATTTTGGCGTGAAGCTTGGTATGATGAAGCTTACTAGTGGTGTCTTGGAAGAGATTAGAGATGGGCAAAAGTCAGATTTGGTTTTGGTTGACAAGTTTACTTTGGTGAATCAAGGTCAAGGTGGAGAGTTCAGAATTGATGAGAATGGAATTTTGAGATGTCATGATAGAGTTTGCGTTCCCGATGTGGGGGATGTGAAAAAAAGGATTCTTGAGGAAGGTCATAGAAGTGGGTTAAGTATTCACCCTGGTGCTAAGAAGATGTATCAAGATTTAAAGAAGCTGTTTTGGTGGCCTTGTATGAAGAAAGAAATTGCAGAGTTTGTGTATGCTTGTTTGGTTTGCCAAAAGTCTAAGATTGAACATTAGAAGCCTTCAGGTTTGTTGCAACCGTTGTCTATTCCCGAGTGGAAGTGGGATAGTATCTCGATGGATTTTGTTTCTGGTTTGCCGAGGACTCCGAGTAACCATGAGGCTATTTGGGTCATAGTGGATAGATTGACTAAATCTGCATACTTTATTCCGATTAGGATGGATTACACTATGGAGAAGCTTGCTAAGTTGTATGTGGAACGGATTGTTTGTTTACATGGTATTCCTACATGTATTGTTTCAGATAGAGATCCGCGTTTCACTTCAAGATTTTGGGAAAGTTTACAAAGAGCCTTGGGTACTAAGCTGAGATTGAGTTCCGCTTATCATCCTCAGACGGATGGTCAAACGGAGAGAACAATTCAGTCACTTGAGGATTTGTTGCGTGCTTGTGTTTTGGATCAAGGAGGTTCATGGGAGAGTCATTTGCCTTTGATTGAGTTTACTTATAATAATAGTTTTCATTCTAGCATTGGCATGGCTCCTTTTGAGGCATTGTATGGAAGACGGTGTAGGACACCTTTGTGTTGGTACGAGACGGGAGAAAGTGCTATAGTTGGTCCGGAATTGGTTCAAGAGGCTACGGATAAGATCAAATTGATAAGAGAGAAGATGAAAGTGTCTCAGAATCGCCAAAAGAGTTACTATGACAAGAGGAGGAAACCTCTTGAGTTCAAGAAGGATGAACATGTGTTTTTGAAGGTGAATCCAACTACGGGTGTTGGAAGGGCGCTTAAATCGCGGAAGTTAACACCTCGGTTTATTGGTCCTTATCAGATTTCAGAGCGGATTGGAAGTATGGCTTATCGGATTGCATTGCCGCCATCACTTTCAAATTTGCATGATGTGTTTCACGTTTCGCAGTTACGAAAGTATATTGCGGATCCGTCTCATGTTATTCAAGCGGATGATTTGGAAGTAAGAGACAATTTGACAGTTGAGGTTTTACCGGTGAGGATTGAAGATAGAAAGGTGAAACAACTAAGAGGAAGAGAGATTGCTTTGGTTAAAGTTGCATGGGGTGGTTCGGCGAATGGTAATGTGACGTGGGAGCTTGAAAGTCGGATGCGGGATTCCTATCCCGAATTGTTCGTTTAGAGGTAATTTTCGAGGCCGAAAATCTTTTAAGTGGGGGAGAGTTGTAACACGCTGTTTATATTTAAATGTTATTTCATTAATTATTTTCCAAAACTATTAAATTATATCTATTTTGAGAAATATATTCAATTGAGATCGATTGAAATATTAATTGGGTAATATGAAATAAAAATATTTATTATGTCGAAATATTATTTTGAATAATATTAATTTGGTGTGTAGTAATATTTGACTTTGTTTGATTAATTGGCATGATTAGGTTTATATAGAATAAATATTAATTAGTGTAATATTGTTTTAGTAGAGTTATATATTATAATTTGAATTAAATAATTGTTGGGGCCAAATTATAATTTTAGAAAGATAGAGGGAGGAAAGTTAGTAGTAGAAGGATAGTTTTATAAAATAGAAAAGTAGAGTTAGTAAGAGTAGTTGGTAAGAAGAGAAAGAGGAAAGAAAAGAGAGAAGAAGAAGAGAAGAGAAGGAGAAGGCTAGGGTTTGTCCTACAAAATCATCATCTTGTTCCAAGAAAATCAACACTAGAGGTAAGGGTTTGACTTCCACCAATTATTTAGTGTGTGATTTTATAGTTTTGATTTTGGGAATAAATTAGGGGTTTAGGGTATTAGTTTCACTACTATGTTATGATGAAAAAAATTGGTAGATTGATGAAATTGAGAGATGATTTAGGACCCAATATATTTAGGTAATACATATATTCAAGTGCCTTAATATTTTTCTTTACAAATCCCATTCTAATTTCAATACTGTAGCGTAACAGTAGTGGATAGGGGATAATGTTAGAATAAATGTTTGCGATGCTGTAATGGAAATTATAAGTAGTATATGCTAGCTTTTGTTTCATACCGTACCGCATGGGGAGTAACACATGAGAAGTATTTTGCTTCAATACTGTGTTGCATAATAAGTGGCATGTTAGAAGCATTTGTTTTACGTTACTGTAGCGATTTTTCTTTTAAGTAGTAATTAGAGGCACTTGGCACAAAGTGAAGTAGCATTATGAAGTGGTGTTTTAAAAACAATAGGTTGCTTACAGTAACGCATAGAAATAATGTAGTATTTTAAAAGCACTTATTTTGCATACATAGTGAGGAAGTGAAGTAGTATTTAGGACTATGGTTTTGCTACTGTAGCATGTAATTTAGAAGTATCATCCTAAGAGCATTTGTTTACAATACAATGGCATAAGGAAATGGTAATTAGGAAGAAGTATTATTTAATTGGCATATTGAAGTAATTTTATGAAGTAGCATTAAAGGCACTTGTCTTGTTTTCAGTAGCAAGAAATGAATTAGTACTTAAAGGCATATGTTGCTCTAGCGAATTTAAGGAGTAATTACGTTCCGGTTTACTAATATAAGATATTTAATAATAATAATTTAATATCTTTAATAAATAATTTTGTAGGATTTATAAAATAGAAATAATAGAATTTTTGGCCGATAATTAATTAACCGGTTTTAGTCGTAATAGTCCGAATTATTATGCGGTTTATGGTAGTAATTTTGGTTGATCTGTTGGGTGACATTTTTGTTGAAAAATGGAATTTTTGCAGGTGAAGTCGAATTAAGTTGAATGCTTCCGATTTATGAAATTGTGTTTGATTTGAATAAATCATGGAAGTAACATTGTTTAAACTTGTACATTACTTGATTTGTGAATTATATTTGCAATGCATGTACAATTGTTGGTATTCCATTATGTTGGAATATGTGGTATGTGTATGTTAAGGTCGGAAGTGGTCTTAATTGCATACGAGTTGTTGGTTGTACATTACATGGCATGGTTGGTCTTGAAATAGAGACGGTGAAACAGTGGGTTCATATTTTATAGACGTTGATCCTTGAATGGAAATAGACGTAGTGGCTTTGACCCGGAAGGGGAACATAGGCGGTGAAACATGGGTTCACAAAAATAGACGTTGATCCTATAGTGGAAATAGACGTAGTGGCTTTGACCCTATGTGGAAAAATAAGCGGTGGAACTTTGGGTCCACAAGTCGGTACCGCATTCGCATGTGTTGAGTCGTGTTGTGAGTCACATGCATAATTGTGTATATTGTGTATGTGTGTTGATGTGTTTGGTTATGTGCCAATATTGTTGTTGTTTGAATAATGGTTATGTGCCAATGATGTGAGTATTCGGATAATTGGTTTATATGGTTAATGTGTTGGAAATGACTTCCTTGAGTACGGATACTATATGTGATAAAATGAATATGATCATGATGTGTTGCTTTATTTATTGCCATTGCTTTACCTTAATTACATGTTATATGATTATTGGAATTCTTACCCTTCTGTTTGAAAATGCTTTGATGGCATTGTTCAGGTACCGAGGATGGTAGCGCGAGGCGCTAGTTAGCGGATGCATTGGATTGCAATCTGTTTTATTTTGATTAGAGTCGAGTCGATGCTCTGGTAGTAACACCTGGGGGGGTATATTTAGTGTCGAACTCGTCTATTTTGTATTCGGATTATGATGTATATAATCCTTACTTTGTGTATATTATTTTGTGTATGTGAGACTTGATAACATATGCTTTATGTGAATTATCATGGCTTGATGCCTTGAATTATGTTTTGATTCCTCCATGAATGGAAATGAAGTTAAATATTGAAACTCCGTTGCGTTTGCACGAGAGAAAGAAGTTAAATATTTATGTATGTTTGTTTTGTGTTGATATGCTTAAATTTACAAACGTACCCTGTCCGTTTTTCTTTAAAATTTTGGAATGTGATGTGTGTTGTGACATCCCTTCCGTGCAAATTTATTTTCTCTGATTTTAATTCTTGCCTTTTATTTGGGGTAATTAGAAGGGGTGTTTCAGTTGTTGTTGTTGTTTATTTGACGTTGTTGTTGTTGACGTTGTTGTTGTTGTTGTTTATTTGACGTTGTTGTTGTTGACATAGTTGTTATTGTTGTTGTTTATTTGATGTTGTTGTTGTTGTTGACGTTGTTGTTGTTGTTGTTTATTTGACGTTGTTGTTGTAGTTGACATAGTTGTTGTTGTTGTTGTTTATTTGACGTTGTTGTTGTTGTTGACGTTGTTGTTGTTGTTGTTTATTTGACGTTGTTGTTGTTGTTTATTTGACATTGTTGTTGTTGTTGTTTATTTGACATTGTTGTTGTTGTTGTTGTTGACGTTGTTGTTGTTGTTTATTTGACTTTGTTGTTTTTGTTGTTTATTTGACGTTGTTGTTGTTGTTGTTGACTTAGTTGTTGTTGTTGTTTATTTGACGTTGTTGTTTATTTGACGTTGTTGTTGTTGTTGACGTTGTTGTTGTTGTTGTTTATTTGACGTTGTTGTTGTTATTTATTTGACATTGTTGTTGTTGTTGACGTTGTTGTTGTTGTTGTTGTTGTTGTTGTTCTTTATTTGACATTGTTGTTGTTGTTGTTGACGTTGTTGTTGTTGTTGTTGTTTATTTGACGTTGTTTTAGTATTGTTGTTTATTTGACATTGTTGTTGTTATTTATTTGACGTTGTTGTGGGTGACATTGTTGTTGTTATTTATTTGACGTTGTTGTTGTTGTTTATTTGACGTAGTTGTTGTTGTTGACGTTGTTGTTGTTGTTGTTGTTTATTTGACGTTTTTGTTGTTGTTGAAGTTGTTGTTGTTGTTGTTGTATATTTGACGTTGTTGTAGTTGTTATTGTTGTTGTTGTTGTTTATTTAACATTGTTGTTGTTGTTGTTGTTTATTTGACGTTGTTGTTGTTGTTTATTTGATGTTGTTGTTGTTTATTTGACATTGTTGTTGTTGACGGTGTTGTTGTTGTTGTTGTTGTTTATTTGACATTGTTGTTGTTGTTGTTGTTGACGTTGTTGTTGTTTATTTGACATTGTTGTTGTTGTTGTTCTTTATTTGACGTTGTTATTGTTTATTTGACGTTGTTGTTGTTTATTTAACGTTGTTGTTGTTGACGTTGTTGTTGTTATTGTTTATTTGACATTGTTGTTGTTGTTTATTTGACGTAGTTGTTGTTGTTGACGTTGTTGTTGTTGTTGTTTATTTGACGTTTTTGTTGTTGTTGATGTTGTTGTTGTTATTTATTTGACGTCGTTGTTGTTGTTGTTTATTTGACGTTGTTGTTGTTGACGGTGTTGTTGTTGTTATTTATTTGACATTGTTGTTGTTGTTGTTTATTTGACGTTGTTGTTGTTGTTGTTGTTGTTTATTTGATGTTGTTGTTGTTGTTGACATAGTTGTTGTTGTTGTTGTTTATTTGACGTTTTTGTTGTTGTTGATGTTGTTGTTGTTTTCGTTGTTGTTTATTTGACGTTGTTGTAGTTGTTTAATTGACGTTGTTGTTGTTGTTGTTTATTTGACGTTGTTGTTGTTGTTGTTATTGTTGTTGTTGTTGTTGTTGTTGTTTATTTGACGTTGTTGTTGTTGTTCTTTATTTGACGTTGTTGTCGTTGTTGTTGTTTATTTGACGTTGTTGTTGTTGTTGACGTTGTTGTTGTTGTTGTTTATTTGACATTGTTGTTGTTGTTGTTATTGTTTATTTGACGTTGTTGTTGTTGTTTATTTGGCGTTGTTGTTGTTGTATTTGACGTTGTTGTTGTTTATTTGACGTTGTTGTTGTTGACGTTGTTTTTGTTGTTGTTTATTTGACGTTGTTGTTGTTGTTTATTTGACGTTGTTGTTGTTGTTTATTTGACATTGTTGTTATTGACGGTGTTGTTGTTGTTTATTTGACGTTGTTGTTGTTGTTGTTTATTTGACGTTGTTGTTGTTGTTTATTAGACATTGTTGTTGTTGTTGACATAGTTGTTATTGTTGTTTATTTGATGTTGTTGTTGTTGTTGACGTTGTTGTTGTTGTTGTTTATTTGCCGTTGTTGTTGTTGTTGTTGTTGACGTTGTTGTTGTTGTTTATTTGACTTTGTTGTTTTTGTTGTTTATTTGACGTTGTTGTTGTTGTTGTTGACTTAGTTGTTGTTGTTGTTTATTTGACGTTGTTGTTTATTTGACATTGTTGTTGTTGTTGACGTTGTTTATGTTGTTTATTTGACGTTGTTGTTGTTATTTATTTGACATTGTTGTTGTTGTTGTTTTTCTTTATTTGACATTGTTGTTGTTGTTGTTGACGTTGTTGTTGTTGTTGTTGTTTATTTGACGTTGTTTTAGTATTGTTGTTTATTTGACATTGTTGTTGTTATTTATTTGACGTTGTTGTGGGTGACATTGTTGTTGTTATTTATTTGACGTTGTTGTTGTTGTTTATTTGACGTAGTTGTTGTTTTTGACGTTGTTGTTGTTGTTGTTGTTTATTTGACGTTTTTGTTGTTGTTGAAGTTGTTGTTGTTGTTGTATATTTGACGTTGTTGTAGTTGTTATTGTTGTTGTTGTTGTTGTTTATTTAACATTGTTGTTGTTGTTGTTTATTTGACGTTGTTGTTGTTGTTTATTTGATGTTGTTGTTGTTTATTTGACGTTGTTGTTGTTGACGGTGTTGTTGTTGTTGTTGTTGTTTATTTGACATTGTTTTTGTTATTGTTGACGTTGTTGTTGTTTATTTGACATTGTTGTTGTTGTTGTTCTTTATTTGACATTGTTATTGTTTATTTGACGTTGTTGTTGTTTATTTAACGTTGTTGTTGTTGACGTTGTTGTTGTTATTGTTTATTTGACGTTGTTGTTGTTGTTTATTTGACGTAGTTGTTGTTGTTGACGTTGTTGTTGTTGTTGTTTATTTAACGTTTTTGTTGTTGTTGATGTTGTTGTTGTTGTTTATTTGACGTCGTTGTTGTTGTTGTTTATTTGACGTTGTTGTTGTTGAGGGTGTTGTTGTTGTTATTTATTTGACATTGTTGTTGTTGTTGTTGTTGTTTATTTGACGTTGTTGTTGTTGTTGTTGTTTATTTAACGTTGTTGTTGTTGTTGACATAGTTGTTGTTGTTGTTGTTGTTGTTTATTTGACGTTTTTGTTGTTGTTGATGTTGTTGTTGTTTTC
Organism: Vicia faba; assembly: GCA_948472305.1. Lineage (NCBI taxonomy): Eukaryota > Viridiplantae > Streptophyta > Magnoliopsida > Fabales > Fabaceae > Vicia > Vicia faba. The sequence goes on along the minus strand of OX451739.1, from coordinate 464,829,537 downwards.
GTTGTTGTTTATTTGACGTTGTTGTAGTTGTTTAATTGACGTTGTTGTTGTTGTTGTTTATTTGACGTTGTTGTTGTTGTTGTTATTGTTGTTGTTATTGTTGTTGTTGTTTATTTGACGTTGTTGTTGTTGTTCTTTATTTGACGTTGTTGTCGTTGTTGTTGTTTATTTGATGTTGTTGTTGTTGTTGACGTTGTTGTTGTTGTTGTTTATTTGACATTGTTGTTGTTGTTGTTATTGTTTATTTGACATTGTTGTTGTTGTTTATTTGACGTTGTTGTTGTATTTGACGTTGTTGTTGTTTATTTGACGTTGTTGTTGTTGACGTTGTTTTTGTTGTTGTTTATTTGACGTTGTTGTTGTTGTTTATTTGACGTTGTTGTTGTTGTTTATTTGACATTGTTGTTATTGACGGTGTTGTTGTTGTTTATTTGACGTTGTTGTTGTTGTTGTTGTTTATTTGACGTTGTTGTTGTTGTTTATTAGACATTGTTGTTGTTGTTGACATAGTTGTTGTTGTTGTTTATTTGATGTTGTTGTTGTTGTTGATGTTGTTGTTGTTGTTGTTTATTTGCCGTTGTTGTTGTTGTTGTTGTTGACGTTGTTGTTGTTGTTTATTTGACTTTGTTGTTTTTGTTGTTTATTTGACGTTGTTGTTGTTGTTGTTGACTTAGTTGTTGTTGTTGTTTATTTGACGTTGTTGTTTATTTGACATTGTTGTTGTTGTTGACGTTGTTATTGTTGTTTATTTGACGTTGTTGTTGTTATTTATTTGACATTGTTGTTGTTGTTGACATTGTTGTTGTTGTTGTTTTTCTTTATTTGACATTGTTGTTGTTGTTGTTGACGTTGTTGTTGTTGTTGTTTATTTGACGTTGTTTTAGTATTGTTGTTTATTTGACATTGTTGTTGTTATTTATTTGACGTTGTTGTGGGTGACATTGTTGTTGTTATTTATTTGACGTTGTTGTTGTTGTTTATTTGACGTAGTTGTTGTTTTTGACGTTGTTGTTGTTGTTGTTGTTTATTTGACGTTTTTGTTGTTGTTGAAGTTGTTGTTGTTGTTGTTGTATATTTGACGTTGTTGTAGTTGTTATTGTTGTTGTTGTTGTTTATTTAACATTGTTGTTGTTGTTGTTTATTTGACGTTGTTGTTGTTGTTTATTTGATGTTGTTGTTGTTTATTTGACGTTGTTGTTGTTGACGGTGTTGTTGTTGTTGTTGTTTATTTGACATTGTTGTTGTTGTTGTTGACGTTGTTGTTGTTTATTTGACATTGTTGTTGTTGTTGTTCTTTATTTGACATTGTTATTGTTTATTTGACGTTGTTGTTGTTTATTTAACGTTGTTGTTGTTGACGTTGTTGTTGTTATTGTTTATTTGACGTTGTTGTTGTTGTTTATTTGACGTAGTTGTTGTTGTTGATGTTGTTGTTGTTGTTGTTTATTTGACGTTTTTGTTGTTGTTGATGTTGTTGTTGTTGTTGTTTATTTGACGTCGTTGTTGTTGTTGTTTATTTGACGTTGTTGTTGTTGACGGTGTTGTTGTTGTTATTTATTTGACATTGTTGTTGTTGTTGTTGTTGTTGTTTATTTGACGTTGTTGTTGTTGTTGTTGTTTATTTAACGTTGTTGTTGTTGTTGACATAGTTGTTGTTGTTGTTGTTGTTTATTTGACGTTTTTGTTGTTGTTGATGTTGTTGTTGTTTTCGTTGTTGTTTATTTGACGTTGTTGTAGTTGTTTAATTGACGTTGTTGTTGTTGTTGTTTATTTGACGTTGTTGTTGTTGTTGTTTATTTGACGTTGTTGTTGTTGTTCTTTATTTGACGTTGTTGTCGTTGTTGTTGTTTATTTGACGTTGTTGTTGTTGTTGACGTTGTTGTTGTTGTTTATTTGACATTGTTGTTGTTGTTGTTGTTATTGTTTATTTGACGTTGTTGTTGTTGTTTATTTGGCGTTGTTGTTGTTGTATTGGACGTTGTTGTTGTTTATTTGACATTGTTGTTGTTGACGTTGTTTTTGTTGTTGTTTATTTGACGTTGTTGTTGTTGTTTATTTGACGTTGTTGTTGTTGTTTATTTAAAGTTGTTGTTGTTGCTGTTGTATATTTGACGTTGTTGTTGTTGTTTATTTGACATTGTTGTTATTGACGGTGTTGTTGTTGTTTATTTGACGTTGTTGTTGTTGTTGTTTATTTGACGTTGTTGTTGTTGTTTATTAGACATTGTTGTTGTTGTTGACATAGTTGTTGTTGTTGTTGTTTATTTGATGTTGTTGTTGTTGTTGACGTTGTTGTTGTTGTTGTTTATTTGCCGTTGTTGTTGTTGTTGACATAGTTGTTGTTGTTGTTTATTTGACGTTGTTGTTGTTGTTGATGTTGTTGTTGTTGTTGTTTATTTGACGTTGTTGTTGTTGTTTGTTTGACATTGTTGTTTTTGTTGACGTTGTTGTTGTTGTTGTTTATTTGACATTGTTGTTGTTGTTGTTGTTGACGTTGTTGTTGTTATTTATTTGACTTTGTTGTTGTTGTTGTTGTTGTTTATTTGACGTTGTTGTTGTTGTTGACTTAGTTGTTGTTGTTGTTTATTTGACGTTGTTGTTGTTGTTGACGGTGTTGTTTATTTGACGTTGTTGTTGTTGTTTATTTGACGTTGTTGTTGTTGTTGTTCACGTTGTTGTTGTTGTTTATTTGACGTTGTTGTTGTTATTTATTTGACGTTGTTGTTGTTGTTGATGTTGTGGTTGTTGTAGTTGTTGTTTATTTGACATTGTTGTTGTTGTTGTTGTTGACGTTGTTGTTGTTGTTGTTGTTGTTGTTTATTTGACGTTGTTTTAGTATTGTTGTTTATTTGACATTGTTGTTGTTATTTATTTGACGTTGTTGTGGGTGACATTGTTGTTGTTGTTGTTTATTTGACGTTGTTGTTGTTGTTGTTTATTTGACGGTGATGTTGTTGTTGTTTATTTGAAGTTGTTGTTGTTGTTGTTGTTGTTTATTTGACGTTGTTGTTGTTGTTGACGTTGTTGTTGTTGTTGTTTATTTGAAGTTGTTGTTGTTGTTCACATAGTTGTTGTTGTTGTTGTTGTTGTTTATTTGACGATGTTGTTATTGTTGTTGTTATTTATTTGACGTTGTTGTTGTTGTTGTTTATTTGACGTTGTTGTTGTTGTTATTGTTGTTTATTTAACGTTGTTGTTGTTGTTGTTGTTTATTTGAAGTTGTTATTGTTGTTGTTGTTGTTTATTTGACGTTGTTGTTGTTGTTGACGTTGTTGTTGTTGTTGGTGTTTATTTGATGTTGTTGTTGTTGTTGACATAGTTGTTGTTTTTTATTTGACGTTGTTGTTGTTGACGTTGTTGTTTATTTGACGTTGTTATTGTTGTTTATTTGACGTTGTTGTTGTTGTTGACGTTGGTGTTGTTGTTGTTGTTGTTTATTTGACGTTGTTGTTGTTGTTGTTTATTTGACATTGTTGTTGTTGTTGACGGTGTTGTTGTTGTTATTGTTTATTTGACATTGTTGTTGTTGTTGTTGTTGTTGACGTTGTTGTTGTTTATTTGACATTGTTGTTGTTGTTGTTCTTTATTTGACGTTGTTGTTGTTTATTTGACGTTGTTGTTGTTGTTGTTGTTGTTGTTTATTTGACGTTGTTGTTGACGTTGTTGTTGTTGACGTTGTTGTTGTTGTTATTGTTTATTTGACGTTGTTGTTGTTGTTGTTTATTTGACGTAGTTGTTGTTGTTGTTGTTTATTTTACGTTTTTGTTGTTGTTGATGTTGTTGTTGTTTTTGTTTTTGTTTATTTGACGTTGTTGTTGTTGTTTATTTGACGTTGTTGTTGTTGTTTATTTGACGTTGTTGTTGTTGTTGTTGTTATTGTTGTTGTTGTTGTTTATTTGACATTATTGTTGGTGTTTATTTGACGTTGTTGTTGTTTATTTGACATTGTTGTTGTTGTTATTAACATTGCTGTTGTTGTTTATTTGACGTTGTTGTTGTTGTTTATTTGACATTGTTGTTGTTGTTATTGTTTATTTGACGTTGTTGTTGTTGTTTATTTGATGTTGTTGTTTTTGTTGTTGACGTTGTTGTTGTTGTTGTTTTTGTTTATTTGACGTTGTTGTTGTTGTTGTTGTTGTTGACGTTGTTGTTGTTGTTGTTGTTGTTGTTGTTTATTTGACGTTGTTGTTGTTGTTTATTTGACGTTGTTGTTGTTGTTGTTGTTGACGTTGTTGTTGACGTTGTTGTTGTTATTTATTTGATGTTGTTGTTGTTTATTTAACATTTATTGTTGTTGTTTATTTGACGTTGTTGTTGACGTTGTTGTTGTTGTTGTTGTTATTGTTTATTTGACGTTGTTGTTGTTGTTTATTTGGCGTAGTTGTTGTTGTTGACGTTGTTGTTGTTGTTGTTTATTTGACGTTTTTGTTATTGATGTTGTTGTTGTTTTCGTTGTTGTTTATTAGACGTTGTTGTAGTTGTTTCATTGACGTTGTTGTTGTTGTGGTTTATTTAACGTTGTTGTTGTTGTTGTTTACTTGACGTTGTTGTTGTTGTTGTTTATTTGACGTCGTTGTTGTTGTTGTTTATTTGACGTTGTTGTTGTTGACGGTGTTGTTGTTGTTATTTATTTGACATTGTTGTTGTTGTTGTTGTTTATTTGACGTTGTTGTTGTTGACGTTGTTGTTGTTGTTGTTGTTGTTTATTTGACGTTGTTGTTGTTGTTGACATAGTTGTTGTTGTTGTTGTTGTTTATTTGACGTTTTTGTTGTTGTTGATGTTGTTGTTGTTTTCGTTGTTGTTTATTTGACGTTGTTGTAGTTGTTTAATTGACGTTGTTGTTGTTGTTGTTTATTTGACGGTGTTGTTGTTGTTGTTGTTTATTTGACATTGTTGTTGTTGACGATGTTGTTGTTGTTGTTTATTTGACGTTGTTGTTGTTGTTGTTTATTTGACGTTGTTGTTGTTGACGTTGTTGTTGTTGTTGTTTATTTGACATTGTTGTTGTTGACATAGTTGTTATTGTTGTTGTTTATTTGATGTTGTTGTTGTTGTTGACGTTGTTGTTGTTGTTGTTTATTTGACGTTGTTGTTGTAGTTGACATAGTTGTTGTTGTTGTTGTTTATTTGACGTTGTTGTTGTTGTTGACGTTGTTGTTGTCGTTGTTTATTTGACGTTGTTGTTGTTGTATTTGACGTTGTTGTTGTTTATTTGACGTTGTTGTTGTTGACGTTGTTTTTGTTGTTGTTTATTTGACGTTGTTGTTGTTGTTTATTTGACGTTGTTGTTGTTGTTTATTTAAAGTTGTTGTTGTTGCTGTTGTATATTTGACGTTGTTGTTGTTGTTTATTTGACATTGTTGTTATTGACGGTGTTGTTGTTGTTTATTTGACGTTGTTGTTGTTGTTGTTTATTTGACGTTGTTGTTGTTGTTTATTAGACATTGTTGTTGTTGTTGACATAGTTGTTGTTGTTGTTGTTTATTTGATGTTGTTGTTGTTGTTGACGTTGTTGTTGTTGTTGTTTATTTGCCGTTGTTGTTGTTGTTGACATAGTTGTTGTTGTTGTTGTTTATTTGACGTTGTTGTTGTTGTTGATGTTGTTGTTGTTGTTGTTGTTTATTTGACGTTGTTGTTGTTGTTTGTTTGACATTGTTGTTTTTGTTGACGTTGTTGTTGTTGTTGTTTATTTGACATTGTTGTTGTTGTTGTTGTTGACGTTGTTGTTGTTATTTATTTGACTTTGTTGTTGTTGTTGTTGTTGTTTATTTGACGTTGTTGTTGTTGTTGACTTAGTTGTTGTTGTTGTTTATTTGACGTTGTTGTTGTTGTTGACGGTGTTGTTTATTTGACGTTGTTGTTGTTGTTTATTTGACGTTGTTGTTGTTGTTGTTCACGTTGTTGTTGTTGTTTATTTGACGTTGTTGTTGTTATTTATTTGACGTTGTTGTTGTTGTTGATGTTGTGGTTGTTGTAGTTGTTGTTTATTTGACATTGTTGTTGTTGTTGTTGACGTTGTTGTTGTTGTTGTTGTTGTTTATTTGACGTTGTTTTAGTATTGTTGTTTATTTGACATTGTTGTTGTTATTTATTTGACGTTGTTGTGGGTGACATTGTTGTTGTTGTTGTTTATTTGACGTTGTTGTTGTTGTTGTTTATTTGACGGTGATGTTGTTGTTGTTTATTTGAAGTTGTTGTTGTTGTTGTTGTTGTTTATTTGACGTTGTTGTTGTTGTTGACGTTGTTGTTGTTGTTGTTTATTTGAAGTTGTTGTTGTTGTTCACATAGTTGTTGTTGTTGTTGTTGTTTATTTGACGATGTTGTTATTGTTGTTGTTATTTATTTGACGTTGTTGTTGTTGTTGTTTATTTGACGTTGTTGTTGTTGTTATTGTTGTTTATTTAACGTTGTTGTTGTTGTTGTTGTTTATTTGAAGTTGTTATTGTTGTTGTTGTTGTTTATTTGACGTTGTTGTTGTTGTTGACGTTGTTGTTGTTGTTGGTGTTTATTTGATGTTGTTGTTGTTGTTGACATAGTTGTTGTTTTTTATTTGACGTTGTTGTTGTTGACGTTGTTGTTTATTTGACGTTGTTATTGTTGTTTATTTGACGTTGTTGTTGTTGTTGACGTTGGTGTTGTTGTTGTTGTTGTTTATTTGACGTTGTTGTTGTTGTTGTTTATTTGACATTGTTGTTGTTGTTGACGGTGTTGTTGTTGTTATTGTTTATTTGACATTGTTGTTGTTGTTGTTGTTGACGTTGTTGTTGTTTATTTGACATTGTTGTTGTTGTTGTTCTTTATTTGACGTTGTTGTTGTTTATTTGACGTTGTTGTTGTTGTTGTTGTTGTTTATTTGACGTTGTTGTTGACGTTGTTGTTGTTGACGTTGTTGTTGTTGTTATTGTTTATTTGACGTTGTTGTTGTTGTTGTTTATTTGACGTAGTTGTTGTTGTTGTTGTTTATTTTACGTTTTTGTTGTTGTTGATGTTGTTGTTGTTTTTGTTTTTGTTTATTTGACGTTGTTGTTGTTGTTTATTTGACGTTGTTGTTGTTGTTTATTTGACGTTGTTGTTGTTGTTGTTATTGTTGTTGTTATTGTTTATTTGACATTATTGTTGGTGTTTATTTGACGTTGTTGTTGTTTATTTGACATTGTTGTTGTTGTTATTAACATTGCTGTTGTTGTTTATTTGACGTTGTTGTTGTTGTTTATTTGACATTGTTGTTGTTGTTATTGTTTATTTGACGTTGTTGTTGTTGTTTATTTGATGTTGTTGTTTTTGTTGTTGACGTTGTTGTTGTTGTTGTTTTTGTTTATTTGACGTTGTTGTTGTTGTTGTTGTTGACGTTGTTGTTGTTGTTGTTGTTGTTGTTGTTTATTTGACGTTGTTGTTGTTGTTGTTGTTGACGTTGTTGTTGACGTTGTTGTTGTTATTTATTTGATGTTGTTGTTGTTTATTTAACATTTATTGTTGTTGTTTATTTGACGTTGTTGTTGACGTTGTTGTTGTTGTTGTTGTTATTGTTTATTTGACGTTGTTGTTGTTGTTTATTTGGCGTAGTTGTTGTTGTTGACGTTGTTGTTGTTGTTGTTTATTTGACGTTTTTGTTATTGATGTTGTTGTTGTTTTCGTTGTTGTTTATTAGACGTTGTTGTAGTTGTTTCATTGACGTTGTTGTTGTTGTGGTTTATTTAACGTTGTTGTTGTTGTTGTTTACTTGACGTTGTTGTTGTTGTTGTTGTTATTGTTGTTGTTGTTGTTTATTTGACGTTGTTGTTGTTGTTTATTTGACGTTGTTATTGTTGTTGTTGTTTATTTGACGTTGTTGTTATTGTTGACGTTGTTTTTGTTGTTTATTTGACGTTGTTGTTGTTGTTTATTTGACATTGTTGTTGTTGTTGTTATTGTTTATTTGACGTTGTTGTTGTTGTTTATTTGGCGTTGTTGTTGTTGTTGTTGACGTTGTTGTTGTTGTTGTTGTTGTTTATTTGGCGTTGTTGTTATTGATGTTGTTTTTGTTGTTGTTTATTTGACGTTGTTATTGTTGTTGTTTATTTGACATTGTTGTTGTTGACGGTGTTGTTGTTGTTGTTTATTTGACGTTGTTGTTGTTGTTGTTTATTTGACGTTGTTGTTGTTGACGTTGTTGTTGTTGTTGTTTATTTGATGTTGTTGTTGTTGACATAGTTGTTATTGTTGTTGTTTATTTGATGTTGTTGTTGTTGTTGTTGACGTTGTTGTTGTTGTTGTTTATTTGACGTTGTTGTTGTAGTTGACATAGTTGTTGTTGTTGTTATTTATTTGACGTTGTTGTTGTTATTGACGTTGTTGTTGTTGTTGGTTATTTGACGTTGTTGTTGTTGTTTATTTGACATTGTTGTTGTTGTTGACGTTGTTGTTGTTGTTGTTTATTTGACATTGTTGTTGTTGTTGTTGTTGTTGTTGACATTGTTGTTGTTGTTTATTTGTCTTTGTTGTTTTTGTTGTTTATTTGACGTTGTTGTTGTTGTTGTTGACTTAGTTGTTGTTGTTGTTTATTTGACGTTGTTGTTTATTTGACGTTGTTGTTGTTGTTGACGTTGTTGTTGTTGTTTATTTGACGTTGTTGTTGTTGTTTATTTGACGTTGTTGTTGTTGTTGACGTTGTTGTTGTTGTTGTTGTTGTTGTTTATTTGACATTGTTGTTGTTGTTGTTGACGTTGTTGTTGTTGTTGTTGTTGTTTATTTGACGTTGTTTTAGTATTGTTGTTTATTTGACATTGTTGTTGTTATTTATTTGACGTTGTTATGGGTAACATTGTTTTTGTTATTTATTTGACGTTGTTGTTGTTGTTTATTTGACGTAGTTGTTGTTGTTGTTAACGTTGTTGTTGTTGTTGTTTATTTGACGTTTTTGTTGTTGTTGAAGTTGTTGTTGTTGTTGTATATTTGACGTTGTTGTAGTTGTTATTATTGTTGTTGTTGTTTATTTAACATTGTTGTTGTTGTTGTTTATTTGACGTTGTTGTTGTTGTTTATTTGATGTTGTTGTTGTTTATTTGACGTTGTTGTTGTTGACGGTGTTGTTGTTGTTGTTGTTGTTTATTTGACATTATTGTTGGTGTTTTTTTGACGTTGTTGTTGTTTATTTGACATTGTTGTTGTTGTTATTAACATTGCTGTTGTTGTTTATTTGACGTTGTTGTTGTTGTTTATTTGACATTGTTGTTGTTGTTATTGTTTATTTGACGTTGTTGTTGTTGTTTATTTGATGTTGTTGTTTTTGTTGTTGACGTTGTTGTTGTTGTTGTTTTTGTTTATTTGACGTTGTTGTTGTTGTTGTTGTTGACGTTGTTGTTGTTGTTGTTGTTGTTGTTGTTTATTTGACGTTGTTGTTGTTGTTGTTGTTGACGTTGTTGTTGACGTTGTTGTTGTTATTTATTTGATGTTGTTGTTGTTTATTTAACATTTATTGTTGTTGTTTATTTGACGTTGTTGTTGACGTTGTTGTTGTTGTTGTTGTTATTGTTTATTTGACGTTGTTGTTGTTGTTTATTTGGCGTAGTTGTTGTTGTTGACGTTGTTGTTGTTGTTGTTTATTTGACGTTTTTGTTATTGATGTTGTTGTTGTTTTCGTTGTTGTTTATTAGACGTTGTTGTAGTTGTTTCATTGACGTTGTTGTTGTTGTGGTTTATTTAACGTTGTTGTTGTTGTTGTTTACTTGACGTTGTTGTTGTTGTTGTTGTTATTGTTGTTGTTGTTGTTTATTTGACGTTGTTGTTGTTGTTTATTTGACGTTGTTATTGTTGTTGTTGTTTATTTGACGTTGTTGTTGTTGTTGACGTTGTTTTTGTTGTTTATTTGACGTTGTTGTTGTTGTTTATTTGACATTGTTGTTGTTGTTGTTATTGTTTATTTGACGTTGTTGTTGTTGTTTATTTGGCGTTGTTGTTGTTGTTGTTGACGTTGTTGTTGTTGTTGTTGTTGTTTATTTGGCGTTGTTGTTATTGATGTTGTTTTTGTTGTTGTTTATTTGACGTTGTTATTGTTGTTGTTTATTTGACATTGTTGTTGTTGACGGTGTTGTTGTTGTTGTTTATTTGACGTTGTTGTTGTTGTTGTTTATTTGACGTTGTTGTTGTTGACGTTGTTGTTGTTGTTGTTTATTTGATGTTGTTGTTGTTGACATAGTTGTTATTGTTGTTGTTTATTTGATGTTGTTGTTGTTGTTGACGTTGTTGTTGTTGTTGTTTATTTGACGTTGTTGTTGTAGTTGACATAGTTGTTGTTGTTGTTATTTATTTGACGTTGTTGTTGTTATTGACGTTGTTGTTGTTGTTGGTTATTTGACGTTGTTGTTGTTGTTTATTTGACATTGTTGTTGTTGTTGACGTTGTTGTTGTTGTTGTTTATTTGACATTGTTGTTGTTGTTGTTGTTGTTGTTGACATTGTTGTTGTTGTTTATTTGTCTTTGTTGTTTTTGTTGTTTATTTGACGTTGTTGTTGTTGTTGTTGACTTAGTTGTTGTTGTTGTTTATTTGACGTTGTTGTTTATTTGACGTTGTTGTTGTTGTTGACGTTGTTGTTGTTGTTTATTTGACGTTGTTGTTGTTGTTTATTTGACGTTGTTGTTGTTGTTGACGTTGTTGTTGTTGTTGTTGTTGTTGTTGTTTATTTGACATTGTTGTTGTTGTTGTTGACGTTGTTGTTGTTGTTGTTGTTGTTTATTTGACGTTGTTTTAGTATTGTTGTTTATTTGACATTGTTGTTGTTATTTATTTGACGTTGTTATGGGTAACATTGTTTTTGTTATTTATTTGACGTTGTTGTTGTTGTTTATTTGACGTAGTTGTTGTTGTTGTTGACGTTGTTGTTGTTGTTGTTTATTTGACGTTTTTGTTGTTGTTGAAGTTGTTGTTGTTGTTGTATATTTGACGTTGTTGTAGTTGTTATTATTGTTGTTGTTGTTTATTTAACATTGTTGTTGTTGTTGTTTATTTGACGTTGTTGTTGTTGTTTATTTGATGTTGTTGTTGTTTATTTGACGTTGTTGTTGTTGACGGTGTTGTTGTTGTTGTTGTTGTTTATTTGACATTGTTGTTGTTGTTGTTGACGTTGTTGTTGTTTATTTGACATTGTTGTTGTTGTTGTTCTTTATTTGACGTTGTTATTGTTTATTTGACGTTGTTGTTGTTTATTTAACGTTGTTGTTGTTGATGTTGTTGTTGTTATTGTTTATTTGACGTTGTTGTTGTTGTTTATTTGACGTAGTTGTCGTTGTTGACGTTGTTGTTGTTGTTGTTGTTGTTTATTTGACGTTTTTGTTGTTGTTGATGTTGTTGTTGTTGTTGTTTATTTGACGTCGTTGTTGTTGTTGTTTATTTGACGTTGTTGTTGTTGACGGTGTTGTTGTTGTTATTTATTTGACATTGTTGTTGTTGTTGTTGTTTATTTGACGTTGTTGTTGTTGACGTTGTTGTTGTTGTTGTTGTTTATTTGACGTTGTTGTTGTTGTTGACATAGTTGTTGTTGTTGTTGTTGACATAGTTGTTGTTGTTGTTGTTTATTTGACGTTTTTGTTGTTGTTGATGTTGTTGTTGTTTTCGTTGTTGTTTATTTGACGTTGTTGTAGTTGTTTAATTGACGTTGTTGTTGTTGTTGTTTATTTGACGGTGTTGTTGTTGTTGACATAGTTGTTGTTGTTGTTGTTTATTTGACGTTGTTGTTGTTGTTGACGTTGTTGTTGTCGTTGTTTATTTGACGTTGTTGTTGTTGTTTATTTGACATTGTTGTTGTTGTTGACGTTGTTGTTGTTGTTGTTTATTTGACATTGTTGTTGTTGTTACTGTTGTTGACATTGTTGTTGTTGTTTATTTGACTTTGTTGTTTTTGTTGTTTATTTGACGTTGTTGTTGTTGTTGTTGTTGTTGTTGACTTAGTTGTTGTTGTTGTTTATTTGACGTTGTTGTTTATTTGACGTTGTTGTTGTTGTTGACGTTGTTGTTGTTGTTTATTTGACGTTGTTGTTGTTATTTATTTGACATTGTTGTTGTTGTTGACGTTGTTGTTGTTGTTGTTGTTGTTTATTTGACATTGTTGTTGTTGTTGATGACGTTGTTGTTGTTGTTGTTGTTGTTGTTTATTTGACGTTGTTTTAGTATTGTTGTTTATTTGACATTGTTGTTGTTATTTATTTGACGTTGTTGTGGGTGACATTGTTGTTGTTATTTATTTGACGTTGTTGTTGTTGTTTATTTGACGTAGTTGTTGTTGTTGACGTTGTTGTTGTTGTTGTTGTTTATTTGACGTTTTTGTTGTTGTTGAAGTTGTTGTTGTTGTTGTATATTTGACGTTGTTGTAGTTGTTATTGTTGTTGTTGTTGTTTATTTAACATTGTTGTTGTTGTTGTTGTTTATTTGACGTTGTTGTTGTTGTTTATTTGATGTTGTTGTTGATTATTTGACGTTTTTGTTTTTGTTGATGTTGTTGTTGTTTTCGTTGTTGTTTATTTGACGTTGTTGTAGTTGTTTAATTGACGTTGTTGTTGTTGTTGTTGTTTATTTGACGTTGTTGTTGTTGTTGTTTATTTGACGTTGTTGTTATTGTTGTTTATTTGACATTGTTGTTGTTGACGGTGTTGTTGTTGTTGTTTATTTGACGTTGTTGTTGTTGTTGTTTATTTGACGTTGTTGTTGTTGACGTTGTTGTTGTTGTTGTTTATTTGACGTTGTTGTTGTTGACATAGTTGTTATTGTTGTTGTTTATTTGACGTTGTTGTTGTTGTTGACGTTGTTGTTGTTGTTGTTGTTTATTTTACGTTTATGTTGTTGTTGATGTTGTTGTTGTTGTTTATTTGACGTTGTTGTTGTTGTTGACGTTGTTGTTGTTGTTGTTGTTTATTTGACGTTGTTGTTGTTGTTTATTTGACATTGTTGTTGTTGTTGACGTTGTTGTTGTTGTTGCTTATTTGACATTGTTGTTGTTGTTGTTGTTGTTGACATTGTTGTTGTTGTTTTTTTGACTTTGTTGTTTTTGTTGTTTATTTGACGTTGTTGTTGACTTAGTTGTTGTTGTTGTTTATTTGACGTTGTTGTTGTTGTTGTTGACGTTGTTATTGTTGTTTATTTGACGTTGTTGTTCTTATTTATTTGACATTGTTGTTGTTGTTGACGTTGTTGTTGTTGTTGTTGTTGTTGTTTATTTGACATTGTTGTTGTTGTTGTTGACGTTGTTGTTGTTGTTGTTGTTGTTGTTTATTTGACGTTGTTTTAGTATTGTTGTTTATTTGACATTGTTGTTGTTATTTATTTGACGTTGTTGTGGGTGACATTGTTGTTTTTATTTATTTGACGTTGTTGTTGTTGTTTATTTGACGTAGTTGTTGTTGTTGACGTTGTTGTTGTTGTTGTTGTTTATTTGACGTTTTTGTTGTTGTTGAAGTTGTTGTTGTTGTTGTTGTTGTATATTTGACGTTGTTGTAGTTGTTATTGTTGTTGTTGTTTTTTATTTAACATTGTTGTTGTTGTTGTTTATTTGACGTTGTTGTTGTTGTTTATTTGATGTTGTTATTGTTTATTTGACGTTGTTGTTGTTGACGGTGTTGTTGTTGTTGTTGTTGTTTATTTGACATTGTTGTTGTTGTTGTTGTTGACGTTGTTGTTGTTTATTTGACATTGTTGTTGTTGTTGTTGTTCTTTATTTGACGTTGTTATTGTTTATTTGACGTTGTTGTTGTTTATTTAACGTTGTTGTTGTTGACGTTGTTGTTGTTATTGTTTATTTGACGTTGTTGTTGTTGTTTATTTGATGTAGTTGTTGTTGTTGACGTTGTTGTTGTTGTTGTTTATTTGACGTTTTTCTTGTTGTTGATGTTGTTGTTGTTGTTGTTGTTTATTTGACGTCGTTGTTGTTGTTGTTTATTTGATGTTGTTGTTGTTGACGGTGTTGTTGTTGTTATTTATTTGACATTGTTGTTGTTGTTGTTTATTTGACGTTGTTGTTGTTGACGTTGTTGTTGTTCTTGTTGTTTATTTGACGTTGTTGTTGTTGTTGACATAGTTGTTGTTGTTGTTGTTTATTTGACGTTTTTGTTGTTGTTGATGTTGTTGTTGTTTTCGTTGTTGTTTATTTGACGTTGTTGTAGTTGTTTAATTGATGTTGTTGTTGTTGTTGTTTATTTGACGTTGTTGTTGTTGTTGTTTATTTGACATTGTTGTTGTTGACGATGTTGTTGTTGTTGTTGTTTATTTGACGTTGTTGTTGTTGTTGTTTATTTGACGTTGTTGTTGTTGACGTTGTTGTTGTTGTTGTTTATTTGACATTGTTGTTGTTGACATAGTTGTTATTGTTGTTGTTTATTTGATGTTGTTGTTGTTGTTGTTTATTTGACGTTGTTGTTTTTGTTTATTTGACGTTGTTGTTGTTGTTGACGTTGTTGTTGTCGTTGTTTATTTGACGTTGTTGTTGTTGTTTATTTGACATTGTTGTTGTTGTTGTTGTTATTGTTGTTGTTGTTGTTCTTTATTTGACGTTGTTGTTGTTGTTCTTTATTTGACGTTGTTGTCGTTGTTGTTGTTTATTTGACGTTGTTGTTTTTGTTGACGTTGTTGTTGTTGTTTATTTGACATTGTTGTTGTTGTTGTTATTGTTTATTTGACGTTGTTGTTGTTGTTTATTTGGCGTTGTTGTTGTTGTATTTGACGTTGTTGTTGTTTATTTGACGTTGTTGTTGTTGACGTTGTTTTTGTTGTTGTTTATTTGACGTTGTTGTTGTTGTTTATTTGACGTTGTTGTTGTTGTTTATTTGACGTTGTTGTTGTTGTTGTATATTTGACGTTGTTGTTGTTGTTTATTTGACATTGTTGTTATTGACGGTGTTGTTGTTGTTTATTTGACGTTGTTGTTTTTGTTGTTGTTTATTTGACGTTGTTGTTGTTGTTTATTAGACATTGTTGTTGTTGTTGACATAGTTGTTGTTGTTGTTTTTTATTTGATGTTGTTGTTGTTGTTGACGTTGTTGTTGTTGTTGACGTTGTTGTTGTTGTTGTTTATTTGCCGTTGTTGTTGTTGTTGACATAGTTTTTGTTGTTGTTGTTTAATTGACGTTGTTGTTGTTGTTGTTGACGTTGTTGTTGTTGTTGTTTATTTGACGTTGTTGTTGTTGTTGTTTATTTGACATTGTTGTTTTTGTTGACGTTGTTGTTGTTGTTGTTTATTTGACATTGTTGTTGTTGTTGTTGTTGACGTTGTTGTTGTTGTTTATTTGACTTTGTTGTTGTTGTTGTTGTTGTTTTTTATTTGACGTTGTTGTTGTTGTTGACTTAGTTGTTGTTGTTGTTTATTTGACGTTGTTGTTGTTGTTGACGGTGTTGTTTATTTGACGTTGTTGTTGTTTATTTGACGTTGTTGTTGTTGTTGACGTTGTTGTTGTTGTTGTTTATTTGACGTTGTTGTTGTTATTTATTTGACATTGTTGTTGTTGTTGTTGATGTTGTTGTTATTGTTGTTGTTGTTTATTTGACATTGTTGTTGTTGTTGTTGTTGACGTTGTTGTTGTTGTTGTTATTTATTTGACGTTGTTTTAGTATTGTTGTTTATTTGACATTGTTGTTATTATTTATTTGACGTTGTTGTGGGTGACATTGTTGTTGTTGTTGTTTATTTGACGTTGTTGTTGTTGTTTATTTGACGTTGTTGTTGTTGTTGTTTATTTGACATTGTTGTTGTTGACGATGTTGTTGTTGTTGTTTATTTGACGTTGTTGTTGTTGTTGTTTATTTGACGTTGTTGTTGTTGACGTTGTTGTTGTTGTTGTTTATTTGACATTGTTGTTGTTGACATAGTTGTTATTGTTGTTGTTTATTTGATGTTGTTGTTGTTGTTGACGTTGTTGTTGTTGTTGTTTATTTGATGTTGTTGTTGTAGTTGACATAGTTGTTGTTGTTGTTGTTTATTTGACGTTGTTGTTGTTGTTGACGTTGTTGTTGTCGTTGTTTATTTGACGTTGTTGTTGTTGTTTATTTGACATTGTTGTTGTTGTTGACGTTGTTGTTGTTGTTGTTGTTTATTTGACATTGTTGTTGTTGTTGTTGTTGTTGTTGACATTGTTGTTGTTGTTTATTTGACTTTGTTGTTTTTGTTGTTTATTTGTTGTTGTTGTTGTTGTTGTTGTTGACTTAGTTGTTGTTGTTGTTTATTTGACGTTGTTGTTTATTTGACGTTGTTGTTGTTGTTGACGTTGTTGTTGTTGTTTATTTGACGTTGTTGTTGTTATTTATTTGACATTGTTGTTGTTGTTGACGTTGTTGTTGTTGTTGTTGTTGTTTATTTGACATTGTTGTTGTTGTTGTTGACGTTGTTGTTGTTGTTGTTGTTGTTTATTTGACGTTGTTTTAGTATTGTTGTTTATTTGACATTGTTGTTGTTATTTATTTGACGTTGTTGTTGTTGTTTATTTGACGTATTTGTTGTTGTTGACGTTGTTGTTGTTGTTGTTGTTGTTGTTTATTTGACGTTTTTGTTGTTGTTGAAGTTGTTGTTGTTGTTGTTGTATATTTGACGTTGTTGTAGTTGTTATTGTTGTTGTTGTTGTTTATTTAACATTGTTGTTGTTGTTGTTGTTTATTTGACGTTGTTGTTGTTGTTTATTTGATGTTGTTATTGTTTAATTGACGTTTTTGTTGTTGTTGATGTTGTTGTTGTTTTCGTTGTTGTTTATTTGACGTTGTTGTAGTTGTTTAATTGACGTTGTTGTTGTTGTTGTTTATTTGACGTTGTTGTTGTTGTTTATTTGACGTTGTTGTTGTTGTTGTTGTTTATTTGACATTGTTGTTGTTGACGGTGTTGTTGTTGTTGTTGTTTATTTGACGTTGTTGTTGTTGTTGTTGTTATTTATTTGACGTTGTTGTTGTTGACGTTGTTGTTGTTGTTGTTTATTTGACGTTGTTGTTGTTGACATAGTTGTTATTGTTGTTGTTTATTTGATGTTGTTGTTCTTGTTGACGTTGTTGTTGTTGTTGTTTATTTGACGTTGTTGTTGTTGTTTATTTGACATTGTTGTTGTTGTTGACGTTGTTGTTGTTGTTGTTTATTTGACATTGTTGTTGTTGTTGTTGTTGTTGACATTGTTGTTGTTGTTTATTTGACTTTGTTGTTTTTGTTGTTTATTTGACGTTGTTGTTGTTGTTGTTGACTTAGTTGTTGTTGTTGTTTATTTGACGTTGTTGTTTATTTGACGTTGTTGTTATTGTTGTTTATTTGACGTTGTTGTTGTTATTTATTTGACATTGTTGTTGTTGTTGACGTTGTTGTTGTTGTTGTTGTTGTTGTTGTTGTTTATTTGACATTGTTGTTGTTGTTGTTGACGTTGTTGTTGTTGTTGTTGTTGTTGTTTATTTGACGTTGTTTTAGTATTGTTGTTTATTTGACATTGTTGTTGTTATTTATTTGACGTTGTTGTGGGTGACATTGTTGTTTTTATTTATTTGACGTTGTTGTTGTTGTTTATTTGACGTAGTTGTTGTTGTTGACGTTGTTGTTGTTGTTGTTGTTTATTTGACGTTTTTGTTGTTGTTGAAGTTGTTGTTGTTGTTGTTGTATATTTGACGTTGTTGTAGTTGTTATTGTTGTTGTTGTTGTTTATTTAACATTGTTGTTGTTGTTGTTGTTGTTTATTTGACGTTGTTGTTGTTGTTTATTTGATGTTGTTATTGTTTATTTGACGTTGTTGTTGTTGACGGTGTTGTTGTTGTTGTTGTTGTTTATTTGACATTGTTGTTGTTGTTGTTGACGTTGTTGTTGTTTATTTGACATTGTTGTTGTTGTTGTTGTTCTTTATTTGACGTTGTTATTGTTTATTTGACGTTGTTGTTGTTTATTTAACGTTGTTGTTGTTGACATTGTTGTTGTTATTGTTTATTTGACGTTGTTGTTGTTGTTTATTTGATGTAGTTGTTGTTGTTGACGTTGTTGTTGTTGTTTATTTGACGTTTTTCTTGTTGTTGATGTTGTTGTTGTTGTTGTTGTTGTTTATTTGACGTCGTTGTTGTTGTTGTTTATTTGACGTTGTTTTTGTTGACGGTGTTGTTGTTGTTATTTATTTGACATTGTTGTTGTTGTTGTTATTTATTTGACGTTGTTGTTGTTGACGTTGTTGTTGTTCTTGTTGTTTATTTGACGTTGTTGTTGTTGTTGACATAGTTGTTGTTGTTGTTGTTTATTTGACGTTTTTGTTGTTGTTGATGTTGTTGTTGTTTTCGTTGTTGTTTTTTGACGTTGTTGTAGTTGTTTAATTAACGTTGTTGTTGTTATTGTTTATTTGACGTTGTTGTTGTTGTTGTTGTTGTTTATTTGACACTGTTGTTGTTGACGATGTTGTTGTTGTTGTTTATTTGACGTTGTTGTTGTTGTTGTTGTTGTTTATTTGACGTTGTTGTTGTTGACGTTGTTGTTGTTGTTGTTTATTTGACATTGTTGTTGTTGACATAGTTGTTATTGTTGTTGTTTATTTGATGTTGTTGTTGTTGTTGTTTATTTGACGTTGTTGTTGTAGTTGACATAATTGTTGTTGTTGTTGTTTATTTGACGTTGTTGTTGTTGTTGACGTTGTTGTTGTCGTTGTTTATTTGATGTTGTTGTTGTTGTTTATTTGACATTGTTGTTGTTGTTGTTATTGTTGTTGTTGTTGTTCTTTATTTGACGTTGTTGTTGTTGTTCTTTATTTGACGTTGTTGTCGTTGTTGTTGTTTATTTGACGTTGTTGTTGTTGTTGACGTTGTTGTTGTTGTTTATTTGACATTGTTGTTGTTGTTGTTATTGTTTATTTGACGTTGTTGTTGTTGTTTATTTGGCGTTGTTGTTGTTGTATTTGACGTTGTTATTGTTTATTTGACATTGTTGTTGTTGACGTTGTTTTTGTTGTTGTTTATTTGACGTTGTTGTTGTTGTTTATTTGATGTTGTTGTTGTTGTTTATTTGACGTTGTTGTTGTTGTTGTATATTTGACGTTGTTGTTGTTGTTTATTTGACATTGTTGTTATTGACGGTGTTGTTGTTGTTTATTTGACGTTGTTGTTTTTGTTGTTGTTTATTTGACGTTGTTGTTTATTAGACATTGTTGTTGTTGTTGACATAGTTGTTGTTGTTGTTGTTGTTTATTTGATGTTGTTGTTGTTGTTGACGTTGTTGTTGTTGTTGACGTTGTTGTTGTTGTTGTTTATTTTCCGTTGTTGTTGTTGTTGACATAGTTTTTGTTGTTGTTGTTGTTTAATTGACGTTGTTGTTGTTGTTGTTGACGTTGTTGTTGTTGTTGTTTATTTGACGTTGTTATTGTTGTTGTTTATTTGACATTGTTGTTTTTGTTGACGTTGTTGTTGTTGTTGTTTATTTGACATTGTTGTTATTATTGTTGTTGACGTTGTTGTTGTTGTTTATTTGACTTTGTTGTTGTTGTTGTTGTTGTTTATTTGACGTTGTTGTTGTTGTTGACTTAGTTGTTGTTGTTGTTTATTTGACGTTGTTGTTGTTGTTGTTGTTGTTTATTTGACGTCGTTGTTGTTGTTGTTTATTTGACGTTGTTTTTGTTGACGGTGTTGTTGTTGTTATTTATTTGACATTGTTGTTGTTGTTGTTATTTATTTGACGTTGTTGTTGTTGACGTTGTTGTTGTTCTTGTTGTTTATTTGACGTTGTTGTTGTTGTTGACATAGTTGTTGTTGTTGTTGTTGTTTATTTGACGTTTTTGTTGTTGTTGATGTTGTTGTTGTTTTCGTTGTTGTTTTTTGACGTTGTTGTAGTTGTTTAATTAACGTTGTTGTTGTTATTGTTTATTTGACGTTGTTGTTGTTGTTGTTTATTTGACATTGTTGTTGTTGACGATGTTGTTGTTGTTGTTTATTTGACGTTGTTGTTGTTGTTGTTGTTGTTGTTTATTTGACGTTGTTGTTGTTGACGTTGTTGTTGTTGTTTATTTGACATTGTTGTTGTTGACATAGTTGTTATTGTTGTTGTTTATTTGATGTTGTTGTTGTTGTTTATTTGACGTTGTTGTTATAGTTGACATAGTTGTTGTTGTTGTTGTTTATTTGACGTTGTTGTTGTTGTTGACGTTGTTGTTGTCGTTGTTTATTTGACGTTGTTGTTGTTGTTTATTTGACATTGTTGTTGTTGTTGTTATTGTTGTTGTTGTTGTTCTTTATTTGACGTTGTTGTTGTTGTTCTTTATTTGACGTTGTTGTCGTTGTTGTTGTTTATTTGACGTTGTTGTTGTTGTTGACGTTGTTGTTGTTGTTTATTTGACATTGTTGTTGTTGTTGTTATTGTTTATTTGACGTTGTTGTTGTTTTTTATTTGGCGTTGTTGTTGTTGTATTTGACGTTGTTGTTGTTTATTTGACATTGTTGTTGTTGACGTTGTTTTTGTTGTTGTTTATTTGACGTTGTTGTTGTTGTTTATTTGATGTTGTTGTTGTTGTTTATTTGACGTTGTTGTTGTTGTTGTATATTTGACGTTGTTGTTGTTGTTTATTTGACATTGTTGTTATTGACGGTGTTGTTGTTGTTTATTTGACGTTGTTGTTTTTGTTGTTGTTTATTTGACGTTGTTGTTTATTAGACATTGTTGTTGTTGTTGACATAGTTGTTGTTGTTGTTGTTTATTTGATGTTGTTGTTGTTGTTGACGTTGTTGGTGTTGTTGACGTTGTTGTTGTTGTTGTTTATTTTCCGTTGTTGTTGTTGTTGACATAGTTTTTGTTGTTGTTGTTTAATTGACGTTGTTGTTGTTGTTGTTGACGTTGTTGTTGTTGTTGTTTATTTGACGTTGTTGTTGTTGTTGTTTATTTGACATTGTTGTTTTTGTTAACGTTGTTGTTTTTGTTGTTTATTTGACATTGTTGTTATTATTGTTGTTGACGTTGTTGTTGTTGTTTATTTGACTTTGTTGTTGTTGTTGTTGTTGTTGTTTATTTGACGTTGTTGTTGTTGTTGACTTAGTTGTTGTTGTTGTTTATTTGACGTTGTTGTTGTTGTTGTTGTTGTTTATTTGACGTCGTTGTTGTTGTTGTTTATTTGACGTTGTTTTTGTTGACGGTGTTGTTGTTGTTATTTATTTGACATTGTTGTTGTTGTTGTTATTTATTTGACGTTGTTGTTGTTGACGTTGTTGTTGTTCTTGTTGTTTATTTGACGTTGTTGTTGTTGTTGACATAGTTGTTGTTGTTGTTGTTGTTTATTTGACGTTTTTGTTGTTGTTGTTGTTGATGTTGTTGTTGTTTTCGTTGTTGTTTTTTGACGTTGTTGTAGTTGTTTAATTAACGTTGTTGTTGTTATTGTTTATTTGACGTTGTTGTTGTTGTTGTTTATTTGACATTGTTGTTGTTGACGATGTTGTTGTTGTTGTTTATTTGACGTTGTTGTTGTTGTTGTTGTTGTTTATTTGACGTTGTTGTTGTTGACGTTGTTGTTGTTGTTGTTTATTTCACATTGTTGTTGTTGACATAGTTGTTGTTGTTGTTGTTTATTTGACGTTGTTGTTGTTGTTGTTGACGTTGTTGTTGTCGTTGTTTATTTGACGTTGTTGTTGTTGTTTATTTGACATTGTTGTTGTTGTTGTTATTGTTGTTGTTGTTGTTCTTTATTTGACGTTGTTGTTGTTGTTCTTTATTTGACGTTGTTGTCGTTGTTGTTGTTTATTTGACGTTGTTGTTGTTGTTGACGTTGTTGTTGTTGTTTATTTGACATTGTTGTTGTTGTTGTTATTGTTTATTTGACGTTGTTGTTGTTGTTTATTTGGCGTTATTGTTGTTGTATTTGACGTTGTTGTTGTTTATTTGACATTGTTGTTGTTGACGTTGTTTTTGTTGTTGTTTATTTGACGTTGTTGTTGTTGTTTATTTGATGTTGTTGTTGTTGTTTATTTGACGTTATTGTTGTTGTTGTATATTTGATGTTGTTGTTGTTGTTTATTTGACATTGTTGTTATTGACGGTGTTGTTGTTGTTTATTTGACGTTGTTGTTTTTGTTGTTGTTTATTTGACGTTGTTGTTTATTAGACATTGTTGTTGTTTTTGACATAGTTGTTGTTGTTGTTGTTTATTTGATGTTGTTGTTGTTGTTGACGTTGTTGTTGTTGTTGACGTTGTTGTTGTTGTTGTTTATTTTCCGTTGTTGTTGTTGTTGACATAGTTTTTGTTGTTGTTGTTTAATTGACGTTGTTGTTGTTGTTGTTGACGTTGTTGTTGTTGTTGTTTATTTGACGTTGTTGTTGTTGTTGTTTATTTGACATTGTTGTTTTTGTTGACGTTGTTGTTGTTGTTGTTTATTTGACATTGTTGTTATTATTGTTGTTGACGTTGTTGTTGTTGTTTATTTGACTTTGTTGTTGTTGTTGTTGTTGTTGTTTATTTGACGTTGTTGTTGTTGTTGACTTAGTTGTTGTTGTTGTTTATTTGACGTTGTTGTTGTTGTTGACGGTGTTGTTTATTTGACGTTGTTGTTGTTATTTATTTGACGTTGTTGTTGTTGTTGATGTTGTTGTTGTTGTTGTTTATTTGACGTTGTTGTTGTTATTTATTTGACATTGTTATTGTTGTTGATGTTGTTGTTATTGTTGTTGTTGTTTATTTGACATTGTTGTTGTTGTTGTTGTTGACGTTGTTGTTGTTGTTGTTGTTGTTGTTTATTTGACGTTGTTTTAGTATTGTTGTTTATTTGACATTGTTGTTGTTATTTATTTGACGTTGTTGTGGGTGACATTGTTGTTGTTGTTGTTTATTTGACGTAGTTGTTGTTGTTGTTTATTTGACGTAGTTGTTGTTGTTGACGTTTTTTTGTTGTTGTTGTTTATTTGACGTTTTTGTTGTTGTTGATGTTGTTGTTGTTGTTGTATATTTGACGTTGATGTAGTTGTTATTGTTGTTGTTGTTTATTTGACATTATTGTTATTGTTGTTGTTGTTTATTTGACGTTGTTGTTGTTGTTTATTTGACGTTGTTGTTGTTGTTTATTTGACGTTGTTGTTGTTTACGGTGTTGTTGTTGTTGTTGTTGTTTATTTGACATTGTTGTTGTTCTTGCTATTGACGTTGTTGTTGTTTATTTGACGTTGTTGTTGTTGTTCTTTATTTGACGTTGTTATTGTTTATTTGACGTTGTTGTTGTTGTTGTTTATTTAACGTTGTTGTTGTTGACATTGTTGTTGTTATTGTTTATTTGACATTGTTGTTGTTGTTGTTTATTTGATGTAATTGTTGTTGTTGACGTTGTTGTTGTTGTTGTTTATTTGACGTTGTTGTTGTTGTTGTTGTTGTTTATTTGATGTTGTTGTTGTTGACAGTGTTGTTGTTGTTATTTATTTGACGTTGTTGTTGTTGTTGTTGTTTATTTGACGTTGTTGTTGTTGACGTTGTTGTTGTTGTTGTTTATTTGACGTTGTTGTTGTTGTTGACATGGTTGTTGTTGTTGTTGTTTATTTGACGTTTTTGTTGTTGTTGAAGTTGTTGTTGTTGTTGTATATTTGACGTTGTTGTAGTTGTTATTGTTGTTGTTGTTGTTTATTTAACATTGTTGTTGTTGTTGTTGTTTATTTGACGTTGTTGTTGTTGTTTATTTGATGTTGTTATTGTTTATTTGACGTTGTTGTTGTTGACGGTGTTGTTGTTGTTGTTGTTTATTTGACATTGTTGTTGTTGTTGTTGTTGACGTTGTTGTTGTTTATTGACATTGTTGTTGTTGTTGTTCTTTATTTGACGTTGTTATTGTTTATTTGACGTTGTTGTTGCTTATTTAACATTGTTGTTGTTGACGTTGTTGTTGTTATTGTTTATTTGACGTTGTTGTTGTTGTTTATTTGACGTAGTTGTTGTTGTTGACGTTGTTGTTGTTGTTGTTTATTTGACGTTTTTGTTGTTGTTGATGTTGTTGTTGTTGTTGTTTATTTGACGTCGTTGTTGTTGTTGTTTATTTGACGTTGTTGTTTTTGACGGTGTTGTTGTTGTTATTTATTTGACATTGTTGTTGTTGTTGTTGTTTATTTGACGTTGTTGTTGTTGACGTTGTTGTTGTTGTTGTTATTGTTTATTTGACGTTGTTGTTGTTGTTGACATAGATGTTGTTGTTGTTGTTGTTTATTTCACGTTTTTGTTGTTGTTGATGTTGTTGTTGTTTTCGTTGTTGTTTATTTGACGTTGTTGTAGTTGTTTAATTGACGTTGTTGTTGTTGTTTATTTGACGTTGTTGTTGTTGTTGTTATTGTTGTTGTTGTTGTTCTTTATTTGACGTTGTTGTTGTTGTTCTTTATTTGACGTTGTTGTCGTTGTTGTTGTTTATTTGACGTTGTTGTTGTTGTTGACGTTATTGTTGTTGTTTATTTGACATTGTTGTTGTTGTTGTTATTGTTTATTTGACGTTGTTGTTGTTGTTGTTGTTTATTTGGCGTTATTGTTGTTGTATTTGACGTTGTTGTTGTTTATTTGACGTTGTTGTTATTGACGTTGTTTTTGTTGTTGTTTATTTGACGTTGTTGTTGTTGTTTATTTGACGTTGTTGTTGTTGTTGTATATTTGACGTTGTTGTTGTTGTTTATTTGACATTGTTGTTATTGACGGTGTTGTTGTTGTTGTTTATTTGACGTTGTTGTTGTTGTTGTTGTTGTTGTTGTTGTTTATTTGACGTTGTTGTTGTTGTTTATTAGACATTGTTGTTGTTGTTGACATAGTTGTTGTTGTTGTTGTTTATTTGACGTTGTTGTTGTTGTTGACGTTGTTGTTGTTGTTTATTTGCCGTTGTTGTTGTTGACATAGTTGTTGTTGTTGTTGTTTATTTGACGTTGTTGTTGTTGTTGTTGACGTTGTTGTTGTTGTTGTTTATTAGACGTTGTTGTTGTTGTTTATTTGACATTGTTGTTTTTGTTGACGTTGTTGTTGTTGTTGTTTATTTGACATTGTTGTTGTTGTTGACGTTGTTGTTGTTGTTTATTTGACTTTGTTGTTGTTGTTGTTGTTTATTTGACGTTGTTGTTGTTGTTGACGGTGTTGTTTATTTGACGTTGTTGTTGTTGTTTATTTGACGTTGTTGTTGTTGTTGTTTATTTGACGTTGTTGTTGTAATTTATTTGACATTGTTGTTGTTGTTTATTTGACCTTGTTGTTGTTGTTGTTGACGTTGTTGTTGTTGTTGTTGTTGTTTATTTGACGTTGTTTTAGTATTGTTGTTTATTTGACATTGTTGTTGTTATTTATTTGACATTGTTGTGGGTGACATTGTTGTTGTTGTTGTTTATTTGACGTTGTTGTTGTTGTTGTTTATTTGACGTAGTTGTTGTTGTTGACGTTGTTGTTGTTGTTTATTTGACGTTTTTGTTGTTGTCGATGTTGTTGTTGTTGTTGTATATTTGACGTTGATGTAGTTGTTATTGTTGTTGTTGTTTATTTGACATTATTGTTGTTGTTGTTGTTTATTTGACGTTGTTGTTGTTGTTTATTTGACGTTGTTGTTGTTGTTTATTTGACGTTGTTGTTGTTTACGGTGTTGTTGTTGTTGTTGTTTATTTGACATTGTTGTTGTTCTTGCTATTGACGTTGTTGTTGTTTATTTGACGTTGTTGTTGTTGTTGTTCTTTATTTGACGTTGTTATTGTTTATTTGACGTTGTTGTTGTTGTTTATTTAACGTTGTTGTTGTTGACATTGTTGTTGTTATTGTTTATTTGACATTGTTGTTGTTGTTGTTTATTTGATGTAATTATTGTTGTTGACGTTGTTGTTGTTGTTGTTTATTTGACATTATTGTTGTTGTTGTTGTTGTTGTTGTTTATTTGACGTTGTTGTTGTTGACGGTGTTGTTGTTGTTATTTATTTGACGTTGTTGTTGTTGTTGTTTATTTGACGTTGTTGTTGTTGACATTGTTGTTGTTGTTGTTTATTTGACGTTGTTGTTGTTGTTGACATAGTTGTTGTTGTTGTTGTTTATTTGATGATGTTGTTATTATTGTTGACGTTGTTGTTGTTGTTATTTATTTGACGTTGTTGTTGTCGTTTATTTGACGTTGTTGTTGTTGTTTATTTGACGTTGTTGTTGTTGTTTATTTAACGTTGTTGTTGTTGTTGTTTATTTGACGTTGTTATTGTTGTTGTTGTTTATTTGACGTTGTTGTTGTTGTTGACGTTGTTGTTGTTTTTTTTGTTTATTTGATGTTGTAGTTGTTGTTGACATAGTTGTTGTTGTTTATTTCACATTGTTGTTGTTGATGTTGTTGTTTATTTGACGTTGTTGTTGTTGTTTATTTGACGTTGTTGTTGTTGTTGACGTTGTTGTTGTTGTTGTTTATTTGACATTGTTGTTGTTGTTGTTTATTTGACATTGTTGTTGTTGTTGACGGTGTTGTTGTTGTTGTTTATTTGACATTGTTGTTGTTATTTTTGACGTTGTTGTTGTTTATTTGACATTGTTGTTGTTGTTGTTCTTGATTTGATGTTGTTGTTGTTTATTTGACGTTGTTGTTGTTGATGTTGTTGTTGTTATTGTTTATTTGACGTTGTTGTTGTTGTTGTTTATTTGACGTAGTTGTTGTTGTTGACGTTGTTGTTGTTGTTGTTTATTTTACGTTTTTGTTGTTGTTGATGTTGTTGTTGTTTTTGTTTATTTGACGTTGTTGTTGTTGTTTATTTGACGTTGTTGTTGTTGTTGTTTATTTGACGTTGTTGTTGTTGTTGTTATTGTTGTTGTTGTTATTTATTTGACGTTGTTGTTGTTGTTGTTTATTTGACGTTGTTGTTGTTTATTTGACATTGTTGTTGTTGTTATTAACGTTGCTGTTGTTGTTTATTTGACGTTGTTGTTGTTGTTTATTTGACATTGTTGTTGTTGTTGTTATTGTTTATTTGACGTTGTTGTTGTTGTTTATTTGATGTTGTTGTTTTTGTTGTTGACGTTTTTGTTGTTGTTGTTGTTTATTTGACGTTGTTGTTGTTGTTGACGTTGTTGTTGTTGTTGTTGTTGTTGTTTATTTGACGTTGTTGTTGTTGTTGTTGTTTATTTGACGTTGTTGTTGTTGTTTATTTGACGTTGTTGTTGTTGTTGTTGTTTACTTGATATTGTTGTTGTTGTTGTTGTTTATTTGACGTTGTTGTTGTTGTTGACATAGTTGTTGTTGTTTATTTGACGTTGTTGTTGTTGTTTATTTGACATTGTTGTTGTTGTTGACGGTGTTGTTGTTGTTGTTGTTTATTTGACATTGTTGTTGTTGTTGTTTATTTGACGTTGTTGTTGTTGTTGTTTACTTGACGTTCTTGTTGTTGTTTATTTGACGTTGTTGTTGTTGTTGACATAGTTGTTGTTGTTGTTTATTTGACGTTGTTGTTGTTGTTTATTTGACATTGTTGTTGTTGTTGACGGTGTTGTTGTTGTTGTTGTTTATTTGACATTGTTGTTGTTGTTGACGTTGTTGTTGTTGTTTATTTGACATTGTTGTTGTTGTTGTTTATTTGACGTTGTTGTTGTTTATTTGACGTTTATTGTTGTTGTTTATTTGACGTTGTTGTTGACGTTGTTGTTGTTGTTGTTATTGTTTATTTGACGTTGTTGTTGTTGTTGTTTATTTGACGTAGTTGTTGTTGTTGACGTTGTTGTTGTTGTTGTTGTTGTTGTTGTTTATTTGACGTTTTTGTTGTTGATGTTGTTGTTGTTTTCGTTGTTGTTTATTTAACGTTGTTGTAGTTGTTTAATTGACGTTGTTGTTGTTGTTGTTATTGTTGTTGTTGTTGTTTATTTGACGTTGTTGTTGTTGTTTATTTGACGCTGTTGTTGTTGTTGTTTATTTGACGTTGTTGTTGTTGTTGACGTTGTTGTTGTTGTTTATTTGACGTTGTTATTATTGTTTATTTGACATTGTTGTTGTTGTTGTTATTGTTTATTTGACGTTGTAGTTGTTGTTTATTTGGCGTTGTTGTTATTGTTGACGTTCTTGTTGTTGTTGTTGTTGTTTATTTGACGTTGTTGTTATTGATGTTGTTTTTGTTGTTGTTTATTTGACGTTGTTGTTGTTGTTGTTATTTATTTAACGTTGTTGTTGTTGTTGTTGTTGTTGTTTATTTGACGTTGTTGTTGTTGTTGTTGTTGTTTATTTGACATTGTTGTTGTTGTTGTTTATTTGAAATTGTTGTTGTTGACGGTGTTGTTGTTGTTGTTGTTTATTTGACGTTGTTGTTGTTGTTGTTTATTTGACGTGGTTGTTGTTGACGTTGTTGTTGTTGTTGTTTATTTGACGTTGGTGTTGTTGACATAGTTGTTATTGTTGGTATTTTATTTGACATTGTTGTTGTTGTTGACGTTGTTGTTGTTGTTTATTTGACGTTGTTGTTGTAGTTGACATAGTTGTTGTTGTTGTTGTTTATTTGACGTTGTTGTTGTTGTTGACGTTGTTGTTGTTGTTGTTTATTTGACGTTGTTGTTGTTGTTGTTTATTTTACATTGTTGTTGTTGTTGACGTTGTTGTTGTTGTTTATTTGACGTTGTTGTTGTTGTTGACTTTGTTGTTGTTGTTTATTTGACGTTGTTGTTGTTGTTTATTTGACGTTGTTGTTGACGTTGTTGTTGTTGTTGTTATTGTTTATTTGACGTTGTTGTTGTTGTTTATTTGACGTAGTTGTTGTTGTTGATGTTGTTGTTGTTGTTGTTGTTGTTGTTTATTTGACGTTTTTGTTGTTGATGTTGTTGTTGTTTTCGTTGTTGTTTATTTAACGTTGTTGTAGTTGTTTAATTGACGTTGTTGTTGTTGTTGTTATTGTTGTTGTTGTTGTTGTTTATTTGACGTTGTTGTTGTTGTTTATTTGACGCTGTTGTTGTTGTTGTTTATTTGACGTTGTTGTTGTTGTTGACGTTGTTGTTGTTGTTTATTTGACGTTGTTATTATTGTTTATTTGACATTGTTGTTGTTGTTGTTATTGTTTATTTGACGTTGTTGTTGTTGTTTATTTGGCGTTGTTGTTATTGTTGACATTGTTGTTGTTGTTGTTGTTTATTTGACGTTGTTGTTATTGATGTTGTTTTTGTTGTTGTTTATTTGACGTTGTTGTTGTTGTTGTTGTTTATTTGACGTTGTTGTTGTTGTTGTTGTTTATTTGACGTTGTTGTTGTTGTTGTTGTTTATTTGACATTGTTGTTGTTGTTGTTTATTTGAAATTGTTGTTGTTGACGGTGTTGTTGTTGTTGTTGTTTATTTGACGTTGTTGTTGTTGTTGTTTATTTGACGTGGTTGTTGTTGACGTTGTTGTTGTTGTTGTTTATTTGACGTTGGTGTTGTTGACATAGTTGTTATTGTTGTTGTTTATTTGACGTTGTTGTTGTTGTTGACGTTGTTGTTGTTGTTGTTTATTTGACGTTGTTGTTGTAGTTGACATAGTTGTTGTTGTTGTTGTTTATTTGACGTTGTTGTTGTTGTTGACGTTGTTGTTGTTGTTGTTTATTTGACGTTATTGTTGTTGTTTATTTGACATTGTTGTTGTTATTGACGTTGTTGTTGTTGTTTATTTGACATTGTTGTTGTTGTTGTTGACGTTGTTGTTGTTGTTGTTTATTTGACTTTGTTGTTGTTGTTGTTTATTTGACGTTGTTGTTGTTGTTGACTTTGTTGTTGTTGTTTATTTGACGTTGTTGTTGTTGTTTATTTGATGTTGTTGTTGTTGTTGACGTTGTTGTTGTTGTTTATTTGACGTTGTTGTTATTTATTTGACATTGTTGTTGTTGACGTTGTTGTTGTTGTTGTTGTTGTTTATATGACATTGTTGTTGTTGTTGTTGACGTTGTTGTTGTTGTTGTTTATTTGACGTTGTTTTAGTATTGTTGTTTATTTGACATTGTTGTTGTTATTTATTTGACGTTGTTGTGTTGTTGTTGTTTATTTTACGTTGTTGTTGTTGTTTATTTGACGTAGTTGTTGTTGTTGACGTTGTTGTTGTTGTTGTTTATTTGACATTTTTGTTATTGTTGATGTTGTTGTTGTTGTTGTATATTTGACGTTGTTGTAGTTGTTATTGTTGTTGTTGTTGTTTATTTAACATTGTTGTTGTTGTTGTTGTTTATTTGACGTTGTTGTTGTTGTTTATTTGACGTTGTTGTTGTTTATTTGACGTTGTTGTTGTTGACGGTGTTGTTGTTGTTGTTGTTTATTTGACATTATTGTTGTTGTTGTTGTTGACGTTGTTGTTGTTTATTTGACGTTGTTGTTGTTGTTCTTTATTTGACGTTGTTATTGTTTATTTGACGTTGTTGTTGTTGTTTATTAGACATTGTTGTTGTTGTTGACATAGTTGTTGTTGTTGTTGTTTATTTGACGTTGTTGTTGTTGTTGACGTTGTTGTTGTTGTTGACGTTGTTGTTGTCGTTGTTTATTTGCCATTGTTGTTGTTGTTGACATAGTTGTTGTTGTTGTTGTTTATTTGACGTTGTTGTTGTTGTTGACGTTGTTGTTGTTGTTGTTTATTTGACGTTGTTGTTGTTGTTGTTTATTTGACATTGTTGTTTTTGTTGACGTTGTTGTTGTTTTTGTTGTTGTTTATTTGACATTGTTGTTGTTGTTGTTGTTGACGTTGTTGTTGTTGTTTATTTGACTTTGTTGTTTTTGTTGTTGTTTATTTGACGTTGTTGTTGTTGTTGTTGACTTAGTTGTTGTTGTTGTTTATTTGACGTTGTTGTTGTTGTTGACGGTGTTGTTTATTTGACGTTGTTGTTGTTGTTTATTTGACGTTATTGTTGTTGTTGACATTGTTGATGTTGTTGTTTATTTGACGTTGTTGTTGTTATTTATTTGACATTGTTGTTGTTGTTGTTGTTGTTGTTTATTTGACATTGTTGTTGTTGTTATTGACGTTGTTGTTGTTGTTGTTGTTGTTTATTTAACATTGTTGTTGTTGTTGTTTATTTGACGTTGTTGTTGTTGTTTATTTGATGTTGTTGTTGTTTATTTGACGTTGTTGTTGTTGACGGTGTTGTTGTTGTTGTTGTTGTTTATTTGACATTGTTGTTGTTGTTGTTTATTTGACATTGTTGTTGTTGTTGTTCATTATTTGACGTTGTTATTGTTTATTTGACGTTGTTGTTGTTTATTTAACGTTGTTGTTGTTGACGTTGTTGTTGTTATTGTTTATTTGACGTTGTTGTTGTTGTTTATTTGACGTAGTTGTCGTTGTTGACGTTGTTGTTGTTGTTGTTTATTTGACGTTTTTGTTGTTGTCATTGATGTTGTTGTTGTTTATTTGACGTCGTTGTTGTTGTTGTTTATTTGACGTTGTTGTTGTTGACGGTGTTGTTGTTGTTATTTATTTGACATTGTTGTTGTTGTTGTTGTTGTTTATTTGACGTTGTTGTTGTTGACGTTGTTGTTGTTGTTGTTGTTGTTTATTTGACGTTGTTGTTGTTGTTGACATAGTTGTTGTTGTTGTTGTTGTTGTTTATTTGACGTTTTTGTTGTTGTTGATGTTGTTGTTGTTTTCGTTGTTGTTTATTTGACGTTGTTGTAGTTGTTTAATTGATGTTGTTGTTGTTGTTGTTTATTTGACGTTGTTGTTGTTGTTGTTTATTTGACATTGTTGTTGTTGACGATGTTGTTGTTGTTGTTTATTTGACGTTGTTGTTGTTGTTGTTTATTTGACGTTGTTGTTGTTGTTGTTTATTTGACGTTGTTGTTGTTGACGTTGTTGTTGTTGTTGTTTATTTGACATTGTTGTTGTTGACATAGTTGTTATTGTTGTTGTTTATTTGATGTTGTTGTTGTTGTTGACGTTGTTGTTGTTGTTGTTTATTTGACGTTGTTGTTGTAGTTGACATAGTTGTTGTTGTTGTTGTTTATTTGACGTTGTTGTTGTTGTTGTTTATTTGACGTTGTTGTTGTTGTTTATTTGACATTGTTGTTGTTGTTGACGTTGTTGTTGTTGTTGACGTTGTTGTTGTTGTTGTTTATTTGACATTGTTGTTGTTGTTGTTGTTGACATTGTTGTTGTTGTTTATTTGACTTTGTTGTTTTTGTTGTTTATTTGACGTTGTTGTTGTTGTTGACTTAGTTGTTGTTGTTGTTTATTTGACGTTGTTGTTTTTGTTGTTGTTTATTTGACGTTGTTGTTGTTGTTGACGTTGTTGTTGTTGTTTATTTGACTTTGTTGTTTTTGTTGTTGTTTATTTGACGTTGTTGTTGTTGTTGACTTAGTTGTTGTTGTTGTTTATTTGACGTTGTTGTTGTTGTTGACGGTGTTGTTTATTTGACGTTGTTGTTGTTGTTTATTTGACGTTATTGTTGTTGTTGACATTGTTGATGTTGTTGTTTATTTGACGTTGTTGTTGTTATTTATTTGACATTGTTGTTGTTGTTGTTGTTGTTGTTTATTTGACATTGTTGTTGTTGTTGTTGACGTTGTTGTTGTTGTTGTTGTTTATTTAACATTGTTGTTGTTGTTGTTTATTTGACGTTGTTGTTGTTGTTTATTTGATGTTGTTGTTGTTTATTTGACGTTGTTGTTGTTGACGGTGTTGTTGTTGTTGTTGTTGTTTATTTGACATTGTTGTTGTTGTTGTTGACGTTGTTGTTGTTTATTTGACATTGTTGTTGTTGTTGTTCTTTATTTGACGTTGTTATTGTTTATTTGATGTTGTTGTTTATTTAACGTTGTTGTTGTTGACGTTGTTTATGTTATTGTTTATTTGACGTTGTTGTTGTTGTTTATTTGACGTAGTTGTCGTTGTTGACGTTGTTGTTGTTGTTGTTGTTTATTTGACGTTTTTGTTGTTGTCGTTGATGTTGTTGTTGTTGTTTATTTGACGTCGTTGTTGTTGTTGTTTATTTGACGTTGTTGTTGTTGACGGTGTTGTTGTTGTTATTTATTTGACATTGTTGTTGTTGTTGTTGTTGTTTATTTGACGTTGTTGTTGTTGACGTTGTTGTTGTTGTTTATTTGACGTTGTTGTTGTTGTTGACATAGTTGTTGTTGTTGTTGTTTATTTGACGTTTTTGTTGTTGTTGATGTTGTTGTTGTTTTCGTTGTTGTTTATTTGACGTTGTTGTAGTTGTTTAATTGACGTTGTTGTTGTTGTTGTTTATTTGACGTTGTTGTTGTTGTTTATTTGACATTGTTGTTGTTGACGATGTTGTTGTTGTTGTTTATTTGACGTTGTTGTTGTTGTTATTTATTTGACGTTGTTGTTGTTGACGTTGTTGTTGTTGTTGTTTATTTGACATTGTTGTTGTTGACATAGTTGTTATTGTTGTTGTTTATTTGATGTTGTTGTTGTTGACGTTGTTGTTGTTGTTGTTTATTTGACGTTGTTGTTGTAGTTGACATAGTTGTTGTTGTTGTTGTTTATTTGACGTTGTTGTTGTTGTTGACTTAGTTGTTGTTGTTGTTTATTTGACGTTGTTGTTTATTTGACGTTGTTGTTGTTGTTGACGTTGTTGTTGTTGTTTATTTGACGTTGTTGTTGTTATTTATTTGACATTGTTGTTGTTGTTGACGTTGTTGTTGTTGTTGTTGTTTATTTGACATTGTTGTTGTTGTTGTTGACGTTGTTGTTGTTGTTGTTGTTGTTGTTTATTTGACGTTGTTTTAGTATTGTTGTTTATTTGACATTGTTGTTGTTATTTATTTGACGTTGTTGTGGGTGACATTGTTGTTGTTATTTATTTGACGTTGTTGTTGTTGTTTATTTGACGTAGTTGTTGTTGTTGACGTTGTTGTTGTTGTTGTTGTTTATTTGACGTTTTTGTTGTTGTTGTTGTTGTTGTTGTTGTATATTTGACGTTGTTGTAGTTGTTATTGTTGTTGTTGTTGATTATTTAACATTGTTGTTGTAGTTGTTGTTTATTTGACGTTGTTGTTGTTGTTTATTTGATGTTGTTATTGTTTATTTGACGTTGTTATTGTTGACGGTGTTGTTGTTGTTGTTGTTTATTTGACATTGTTGTTGTTGTTGTTGACGTTGTTGTTGTTTATTTGACATTGTTGTTGTTGTTGTTCTTTATTTGACGTTGTTATTGTTTATTTGACGTTGTTGTTGTTTATTTAACGTTGTTGTTGTTGACGTTGTTGTTGTTATTGTTTATTTGACGTTGTTGTTGTTGTTGTTGTTTATTTGACGTAGTTGTTGTTGTTGACGTTGTTGTTGTTGTTTATTTGACGTTTTTGTTGTTGTTGATGTTGTTGTTGTTGTTGTTGTTTATTTGACGTCGTTGTTGTTGTTGTTTATTTGACGTTGTTGTTGTTGACGGTGTTGTTGTTTTTATTTAATTGACATTGTTGTTGTTGTTGTTGACATAGTTGTTGTTGTTGTTGTTGTTTATTTGACGTTTTTGTTGTTGTTGATGTTGTTGTTATTTTCGTTGTTGTTTATTTGACGTTGTTGTAGTTGTTTAATTGACGTTGTTGTTGTTGTTGTTGTTTATTTGACGTTGTTGTTGTTGTTGTTATTGTTGTTGTTGTTGTTCTTTATTTGACGTTGTTGTTGTTGTTGTTCTTTATTTGACGTTGTTGTCGTTGTTGTTGTTTATTTGACGTTGTTGTTGTTGTTGACGTTGTTGTTGTTGTTTATTTGACATTGTTGTTGTTGTTGTTGTTATTGTTTATTTGACGTTGTTGTTGTTGTTTATTTGGCGTTGTTGTTGTTGTATTTGACGTTGTTGTTGTTTATTTGACGTTGTTGTTGTTGACGTTGTTTTTGTTGTTGTTTATTTGACGTTGTTGTTGTTGTTTATTTGACGTTGTTGTTGTTGTTTATTTGACGTTGTTGTTGTTGTTGTATATTTGACGTTGTTGTTGTTGTTTATTTGACATTGTTGTTATTGACGGTGTTGTTGTTGTTGTTGACGTTGTTGTTGTTGTTTATTTGACGTTGTTGTTGTTATTTATTTGACATTGTTGTTGTTGTTGACGTTGTTGTTGTTGTTGTTGTTGTTTATTTGACATTGTTGTTGTTGTTGTTGACGTTGTTGTTGTTGTTGTTGTTGATTATTTGACGTTGTTTTAGTATTGTTGTTTATTTGACATTGTTGTTGTTATTTATTTGACGTTGTTGTGGGTGACATTGTTGTTGTTATTTATTTGACGTTGTTGTTGTTGTTTATTTGACGTAGTTGTTGTTATTGACATTGTTGTTGTTGTTGTTGTTTATTTGACGTTTTTGTTGTTGTTGAAGTTGTTGTTGTTGTTGTATATTTGACGTTGTTGTAGTTGTTATTGTTGTTGTTGTTGTTGTTTATTTAACATTGTTGTTGTTGTTGTTGTTTATTTGACGTTGTTGTTGTTGTTTATTTGACGTTGTTGTTGTTATTTATTTGGCATTGTTGTTGTTGACGTTGTTGTTGTTGTTGTTTATTTGACATTGTTGTTGTTGTTGTTGACGTTGTTGTTGTTGTTGTTGTTTATTTGACGTTGTTTTAGTATTGTTGTTTATTTGACATTGTTGTTGTTATTTATTTGACGTTGTTGTGGGTGACATTGTTGTTGTTGTTTATTTGACGTTGTTGTTGTTGTTTATTTGACGTAGTTGTTGTTGTTGAGGTTGTTGTTGTTGTTGTTGTTTATTTGACATTTTTGTTATTGTTGATGTTGTTGTTGTTGTTGTATATTTGACGTTGTTGTAGTTGTTATTGTTGTTGTTGTTGTTTATTCAAAATTGTTGTTGTTGTTGTTGTTTATTTGACGTTGTTGTTGTTGTTTATTTGACGTTGTTGTTGTTTATTTGACGTTGTTGTTGTTGACGGTGTTGTTGTTGTTGTTGTTGTTGTTTATTTGACATTGTTGTTGTTGTTGTTGACGTTGTTGTTGTTTATTTGACGTTGTTGTTGTTGTTGTTTATTTGACGTTGTTGTTGTTGTTCTTTATTTGACGTTGTTGTTGTTGTTTATTAGACATTGTTGTTGTTGACATAGTTGTTGTTGTTGTTGTTGTTTATTTGACGTTGTTGTTGTTGTTGACATTGTTGTTGTTGTTGACGTTGTTGTTGTCGTTGTTTATTTGTCGTTGTTGTTGTTGTTGACATAGTTGTTGTTGTTGTTGTTTATTTGACGTTGTTGTTGTTGTTGACGTTATTGTTGTTGTTGTTTATTTGACGTTGTTGTTGTTGTTGTTTATTTGACATTGTTGTTTTTGTTGACGTTGTTGTTGTTGTTGTTGTTTATTTGACATTGTTGTTGTTGTTGTTGTTGACGTTGTTGTTGTTGTTTATTTGACTTTGTTGTTTTTGTTCTTGTTTATTTGACGTTGTTGTTGTTGTTGACTTAGTTGTTGTTGTTGTTTATTTGACGTTGTTGTTGTTGTTGACGGTGTTCTTTATTTGACGTTGTTGTTGTTGTTTATTTGACGTTATTGTTGTTGTTGACATTGTTGCTGTTGTTGTTTATTTGACGTTGTTGTTGTTATTTATTTGACATTGTTGTTGTTGTTGTTGTTGTTGTTGTTGTTTATTTGACATTGTTGTTGTTGTTGTTGACGTTGTTGTTGTTGTTGTTGTTTA
The DNA here is from genome assembly GCA_948472305.1 of Vicia faba. NCBI lineage: Eukaryota > Viridiplantae > Streptophyta > Magnoliopsida > Fabales > Fabaceae > Vicia > Vicia faba. Next base: position 464,793,066 of record OX451739.1, on the reverse strand, counting down.
TTTAACATTGTTGTTGTTGTTGTTTATTTGACGTTGTTGTTGTTGTTTATTTGATGTTGTTGTTGTTTATTTGACGTTGTTGTTGTTGACGTTGTTGTTGTTGTTGTTGTTGTTTATTTGACATTGTTGTTGTTGTTGACGTTGTTGTTGTTGTTTATTTGACATTGTTGTTGTTGTTGTTCTTTATTTGACGTTGTTATTGTTTATTTGACGTTGTTGTTGTTTATTTAACGTTGTTGTTGTTGACGTTGTTGTTGTTATTGTTTATTTGACGTTGTTGTTGTTGTTTATTTGACGTAGTTGTCGTTGTTGACGTTGTTGTTGTTGTTGTTTATTTGACGTTTTTGTTGTTGTCGTTGATGTTGTTGTTGTTGTTGTTTATTTGACGTCGTTGTTGTTGTTGTTATTTATTTGACGTTGTTGTTGTTGACGGTGTTGTTGTTGTTATTTATTTGACATTGTTGTTGTTGTTGTTTATTTGACGTTGTTGTTGTTGACGTTGTTGTTGTTGTTGTTGTTGTTTATTTGACGTTGTTGTTGTTGTTGACATAGTTGTTGTTGTTGTTGTTGTTTATTTGACGTTTTTGTTGTTGTTGATGTTGTTGTTGTTGTTTTCGTTGTTGTTTATTTGACGTTGTTGTAGTTGTTTAATTGACGTTGTTGTTGTTGTTGTTTATTTGACGTTGTTGTTGTTGTTGTTTATTTGACATTGTTGTTGTTGACGATGTTGTTGTTGTTGTTTATTTGACGTTGTTGTTGTTGTTGTTTATTTGACGTTGTTGTTGTTGACGTTGTTGTTGTTGTTGTTTATTTGACATTGTTGTTGTTGACATAGTTGTTATTGTTGTTGTTTATTTGATGTTGTTGATGTTGACGTTGTTGTTGTTGTTGTTTATTTGACGTTGTTGTTGTAGTTGACATAGTTGTTGTTGTTGTTGTTTATTTGACGTTGTTGTTGTTGTTGACGTTGTTGTTGTTGTTGTTTATTTGACGTTGTTGTTGTTTATTTGACATTGTTGTTGTTGTTGACGTTGTTGTTGTTGTTTATTTGACATTGTTGTTGTTGTTGTTGTTGACATTGTTGTTGTTGTTTATTTGACTTTGTTGTTTTTGTTGTTTATTTGACGTTGTTGTTGTTGTTGACTTAGTTGTTGTTGTTGTTTATTTGACGTTGTTGTTTATTTGACGTTGTTGTTGTTGTTGACGTTGTTGTTGTTGTTTATTTGACGTTGTTGTTGTTATTTATTTGACATTGTTGTTGTTGTTGACGTTGTTGTTGTTGTTTATTTGACATTGTTGTTGTTGTTGTTGACGTTGTTGTTGTTGTTGTTGTTGTTGTTGTTTATTTGACGTTGTTTTAGTATTGTTGTTTATTTGACATTGTTGTTTATTTGACATTGTTGTTGTTATTTATTCGACGTTGTTGTGGGTGACATTGTTGTTGTTATTTATTTGACGTTGTTGTTGTTGTTGTTTATTTGACGTAGTTGTTGTTGTTGACGTTGTTGTTGTTGTTGTTGTTGTTTATTTGACGTTTTTGTTGTTGTTGAAGTTGTTGTTGTTGTTGTTGTTGTTGTTGTATATTTGACGTTGTTGTAGTTGTTCTTGTTGTTGTTGTTGTTTATTTAACATTGTTGTTGTTGTTGTTTATTTGACGTTGTTGTTGTTGTTTATTTGATGTTGTTATTGTTTATTTGACGTTGTTGTTGTTGACGGTGTTGTTGTTGTTGTTGTTTATTTGACATTGTTGTTGTTGTTGTTGTTGACGTTGTTGTTGTTTATTTGACATTGTTGTTGTTGTTGTTCTTTATTTGACGTTGTTATTGTTTATTTGACGTTGTTGTTGTTTATTTAACATTGTTGTTGTTGACGTTGTTGTTGTTATTGTTTATTTGACGTTGTTGTTGTTGTTTATTTGACGTAGTTGTTGTTGTTGACGTTGTTGTTGTTGTTGTTTATTTGACGTTTTTGTTGTTGATGATGTTGTTGTTGTTGTTGTTGTTGTTTATTTGACGTCGTTGTTGTTGTTGTTTATTTGACGTTGTTGTTGTTGACGGTGTTGTTGTTGTTATTTATTTGACATTGTTGTTGTTGTTGTTGTTGTTTATTTGACGTTGTTGTTGTTGACGTTGTTGTTGTTGTTGTTGTTTATTTGACGTTGTTGTTGTTGTTGACATAGTTGTTGTTGTTGTTGTTGTTTATTTGACGTTTTTGTTGTTGTTGATGTTGTTGTTGTTTTCGTTGTTGTTTATTTGACGTTGTTGTAGTTGTTTAATTGACGTTGTTGTTGTTGTTGTTGTTTATTTGACGTTGTTGTTGTTGTTGTTATTGTTGTTGTTGTTGTTCTTTATTTGACGTTGTTGTTGTTGTTGTTCTTTATTTGACGTTGTTGTCGTTGTTGTTGTTTATTTGACGTTGTTGTTGTTGACGTTGTTGTTGTTGTTTATTTGACATTGTTGTTGTTGTTGTTATTGTTTATTTGACGTTGTTGTTGTTGTTTATTTGGCGTTGTTGTTGTTGTATTTGACGTTGTTGTTGTTTATTTGACGTTGTTGTTGTTGACGTTGTTTTTGTTGTTGTTTATTTGACGTTGTTGTTGTTGTTTATTTGACGTTGTTGTTGTTGTTTATTTGACGTTGTTGTTGTTGTTGTATATTTGACATTGTTGTTGTTGTTTATTTGACATTGTTGTTATTGACAGTGTTGTTGTTGTTGTTGACGTTGTTGTTGTTGTTTATTTGACGTTGTTGTTGTTATTTATTTGACATTGTTGTTGTTGTTGACGTTGTTGTTGTTGTTGTTGTTTATTTGACATTGTTGTTGTTGTTGTTGACGTTGTTGTTGTTGTTGTTGTTGTTGTTGTTTATTTGACGTTGTTTTAGTATTGTTGTTTATTTGACATTGTTGTTGTTATTTATTTGACGTTGTTGTGGGTGACATTGTTGTTGTTATTTATTTGACGTTGTTGTTGTTGTTTATTTGACGTAGTTGTTGTTGTTGACGTTGTTGTTGTTGTTGTTTATTTGACGTTTTTGTTGTTGTTGAAGTTGTTGTTGTTGTTGTTGTATATTTGACGTTGTTGTAGTTGTTATTGTTGTTGTTGTTGTTTATTTAACATTGTTGTTGTTGTTGTTGTTTATTTGATGTTGTTGTTGTTGTTTATTTGATGTTGTTGTTGTTTATTTGACGTTTTTGTTGTTGTTGATGTTGTTGTTGTTTTCGTTGTTGTTTATTTGACGTTGTTGTAGTTGTTTAATTGACGTTGTTGTTGTTGTTGTTTATTTGACGTTGTTGTTGTTGTTTTTTATTTGACGTTGTTGTTGTTGTTGTTTATTTGACATTGTTGTTGTTGACGGTGTTGTTGTTGTTGTTTATTTGACGTTGTTGTTGTTGTAGTTTATTTGACGTTGTTGTTGTTGACGTTGTTGTTGTTGTTGTTTATTTGACGTTGTTGTTGTTGACATAGTTGTTATTGTTGTTGTTTATTTGATGTTGTTGTTGTTGTTGACGTTGTTGTTGTTGTTGTTTATTTGACGTTGTTGTTGTAGTTGACATAGTTGTTGTTGTTGTTGTTTATTTGACGTTGTTGTTGTTGTTGACGTTGTTGTTGTTGTTGTTTATTTGACGTTGCTGTTGTTGTTTATTTGACATTGTTGTTGCTGTTGACGTTGTTGTTGTTGTTGTTTATTTGACATTGTTGTTGTTGTTTATTTGACTTTGTTGTTTTTGTTGTTTATTTGACGTTGTTGTTGTTGTTGACTTAGTTGTTGTTGTTGTTTATTTGACGTTGTTGTTTATTTGAGGTTGTTGTTGTTGTTGACGTTGTTGTTGTTGTTTATTTGACGTTGTTGTTGTTATTTATTTAACATTGTTGTTGTTGGTGACGTTGTTGTTGTTGTTGTTGTTGTTTATTTGACATTGTTGTTGTTGTTGTTGACGTTGTTGTTGTTGTTGTTGTTGTTGTTGTTGTTTATTTGACGTTGTTTTAGTATTGTTGTTTATTTGACATTGTTGTTGTTATTTATTTGACGTTGTTGTGGGTGACATTATTGTTGTTATTTATTTGACGTTGTTGTTGTTGTTTATTTGACGTAGTTGTTGTTGTTGACGTTGTTGTTGTTGTTGTTTATTTGACGTTTTTGTTGTTGTTGAAGTTGTTGTTGTTGTTGTTGTATATTTGATGTTGTTGTAGTTGTTATTGTTGTTGTTGTTGTTTATTTAACATTGTTGTTGTTGTTGTTATTTATTTGACGTTGTTGTTGTTGTTTATTTGATGTTGTTATTGTTTATTTGACGTTGTTGTTGTTGACGGTGTTGTTGTTGTTGTTGTTTATTTGACATTGTTGTTGTTGTTGTTGTTGACGTTGTTGTTGTTTATTTGACATTGTTGTTGTTGTTGTTGTTGTTCTTTATTTGACGTTGTTATTGTTTATTTGACGTTGTTGTTGTTTATTTAACGTTGTTGTTGTTGTTATTGTTTATTTGACGTTGTTGTTGTTGTTTATTTGACGTAGTTGTTGTTGTTGACGTTGTTGTTGTTGTTGTTGTTTATTTGACGTTTTTGTTGTTGTTGATGTTGTTGTTGTTGTTGTTTATTTGACGTCGTTGTTGTTGTTGTTTATTTGACGTTGTTGTTGTTGTTGACGATGTTGTTGTTGTTATTTATTTGACATTGCTGTTGTTGTTGTTGACGTTGTTGTTGTTGTTGTTGTTGTTTATTTGACGTTGTTGTTGTTGTTGACATAGTTGTTGTTGTTGTTGTTGTTGATGTTGTTGTTGTTTTCGTTGTTGTTTATTTGACGTTGTTGTAGTTGTTTAATTGACGTTGTTGTTGTTGTTGTTTATTTGACGTTGTTGTTGTTGTTATTATTGTTGTTGTTGTTCTTTATTTGACGTTGTTGTTGTTGTTGTTCTTTATTTGACGTTGTTGTCATTGTTGTTGTTTATTTGACGTTGTTGTTGTTGTTGACGTTGTTGTTGTTGTTTATTTGACATTGTTGTTGTTGTTGTTATTGTTTATTTGACGTTGTTGTTGTTGTTTATTTGGCGTTGTTGTTGTTGTATTTGACGTTGTTGTTGTTTATTTGACGTTGTTGTTGTTGTCGTTGTTTTTGTTGTTGTTTATTTGACGTTGTTTTTGTTGTTTATTTGACGTTGTTGTTGTTGTTGTATATTTGACGTTGTTGTTGTTGTTTATTTGACATTGTTGTTATTGACGGTGTTGTTGTTGTTTATTTGACGTTGTTGTTTTTGTTGTTGTTTATTTGGCGTTGTTGTTGTTGTTTATTAGACATTGTTGTTGTTGTTGACATAGTTGTTGTTGTTGTTGTTTATTTGATGTTGTTGTTGTTGTTGACGTTGTTGTTGTTGTTGACGTTGTTGTTGTTGTTGATGTTGTTGTTGTTGTTGTTTATTTGCCGTTGTTGTTGTTGTTGACATAGTTGTTGTTGTTGTTGTTTAATTGACGTTGTTGTTGTTGTTGACGTTGTTGTTGTTGTTGTTTATTTGACGTTGTTGTTGTTGTTGTTTATTTGACATTGTTGTTTTTGTTGACGTTGTTGTTGTTGTTGTTTATTTGACATTGTTGTTGTTGTTGTTGACGTTGTTGTTGTTGTTTATTTGACTTTGTTGTTGTTGTTGTTGTTGACTTAGTTGTTGTTGTTGTTTATTTGACGTTGTTGTTGTTCTTGACGGTGTTGTTTATTTGACGTTGTTGTTGTTGTTTATTTGACGTTGTTGTTGTTGTTGACGTTGTTGTTGTTGTTGTTTATTTGACGTTGTTGTTGTTATTTATTTGACATTGTTGTTGTTGTTGATGTTGTTGTTGTTGTTGTTGTTTATTTGACATTGTTGTTGTTGTTGTTGACGTTGTTGTTGTTGTTGTTGTTGTTGTTGTTGTTTATTTGACGTTGTTTTAGTATTGTTGTTTATTTGACATTGTTGTTGTTATTTATTTGACGTAGTTGTTGTTGTTGACGTTGTTGTTGTTGTTGTTGTTTATTTGACGTTTTTGTTGTTGTTGATGTTGTTGTTGTTGTTGTATATTTGACGTTGATGTAGTTGTTATTGTTGTTGTTGTTTATTTGACATTATTGTTATTGTTGTTGTTGTTTATTTGACGTTGTTGTTGTTGTTTATTTGACGTTGTTGTTGTTGTTTATTTGACGTTGTTGTTGTTTACGGTGTTGTTGTTGTTGTTTATTTGACATTGTTATTGTTCTTGCTATTGACGTTGTTGTTGTTTATTTGACGTTGTTGTTGTTGTTGTTGTTCTTTATTTGACGTTGTTATTGTTTATTTGACGTTGTTGTTGTTGTTTATTTAACATTGTGGGTGACATTGTTGTTGTTGTTGACATAGTTGTTGTTGTTGACATAGTTGTTGTTGTTGTTGTTGTTTATTTGACGTTTTTGTTGTTGTTGATGTTGTTGTTATTTTCGTTGTTGTTTATTTGACGTTGTTGTAGTTGTTTAATTGGCGTTGTTGTTGTTGTTGTTTATTTGACGTTGTTGTTGTTGTTGTTATTGTTGTTGTTGTTGTTCTTTATTTGACGTTGTTGTTGTTGTTCTTTATTTGACGTTGTTGTCGTTGTTGTTGTTTATTTGACGTTGTTGTTGTTGTTGTTTATTTGACGTTGTTGTTGTTGTTGTTGACATAGTTGTTGTTGTTGTTTATTTGACGTTGTTGTTGTTGTTGTTTATTTGACATTGTCGTTGTTATTGTTTATTTGACGTTGTTGTTGTTGTTTATTAGACATTGTTGTTGTTGTTGACATAGTTGTTGTTGTTGTTGTTTATTTGACGTTGTTGTTGTTGTTGACGTTGTTGTTGTTGTTGACGTTGTTGTTGTCGTTGTTTATTTGCCATTGTTGTTGTTGTTGACATAGTTGTTGTTGTTGTTGTTTATTTGACGTTGTTGTTGTTGTTGACGTTGTTGTTGTTGTTGTTTATTTGACGTTGTTGTTGTTGTTGTTTATTTGACATTGTTGTTTTTGTTGAAGTTGTTGTTGTTTTTGTTGTTGTTTATTTGACATTGTTGTTGTTGTTGTTGTTGACGTTGTTGTTGTTGTTTATTTGACTTTGTTGTTTTTGTTGTTGTTTATTTGACGTTGTTGTTGTTGTTGTTGACTTAGTTGTTGTTGTTGTTTATTTGACGTTGTTGTTGTTGTTGACGGTGTTGTTTATTTGACGTTGTTGTTGTTGTTTATTTGACGTTATTGTTGTTGTTGACATTGTTGATGTTGTTGTTTATTTGACGTTGTTGTTGTTATTTATTTGACATTGTTGTTGTTGTTGTTGTTGTTGTTTATTTGACATTGTTGTTGTTGTTGTTGACGTTGTTGTTGTTGTTGTTGTTGTTTATTTAACATTGTTGTTGTTGTTGTTTATTTGACGTTGTTGTTGTTGTTTATTTGATGTTGTTGTTGTTTATTTGACGTTGTTGTTGTTGACGGTGTTGTTGTTGTTGTTGTTTATTTGACATTGTTGTTGTTGTTGTTGTTTATTTGACATTGTTGTTGTTGTTGTTCATTATTTGACGTTGTTATTGTTTATTTGACGTTGTTGTTGTTTATTTAACGTTGTTGTTGTTGACGTTGTTGTTGTTATTGTTTATTTGATGTTGTTGTTGTTGTTTATTTGACGTAGTTGTCGTTGTTGACGTTGTTGTTGTTGTTGTTTATTTGACGTTTTTGTTGTTGTCATTGATGTTGTTGTTGTTGTTGTTGTTTATTTGACGTCGTTGTTGTTGTTGTTTATTTGACGTTGTTGTTGTTGACGGTGTTGTTGTTGTTATTTATTTGACATTGTTGTTGTTGTTGTTGTTTATTTGACGTTGTTGTTGTTGACGTTGTTGTTGTTGTTGTTGTTGTTTATTTGACGTTGTTGTTGTTGTTGACATAGTTGTTGTTGTTGTTGTTGTTGTTTATTTGACGTTTTTGTTGTTGTTGATGTTGTTGTTGTTTTCGTTGTTGTTTATTTGACGTTGTTGTAGTTGTTTAATTGATGTTGTTGTTGTTGTTGTTTATTTGACGTTGTTGTTGTTGTTGTTTATTTGACATTGTTGTTGTTGACAATGTTGTTGTTGTTGTTTATTTGACGTTGTTGTTGTTGTTGTTTATTTGACATTGTTGTTGTTGTTGTTTATTTGACGTTGTTGTTGTTGACGTTGTTGTTGTTGTTGTTTATTTGACATTGTTGTTGTTGACATAGTTGTTATTGTTGTTGTTTATTTGATGTTGTTGTTGTTGTTGACGTTGTTGTTGTTGTTGTTTATTTGACGTTGTTGTTGTAGTTGACATAGTTGTTGTTGTTGTTGTTTATTTGACGTTGTTGTTGTTGTTGTTTATTTGACGTTGTTGTTGTTGTTTATTTGACATTGTGGTTGTTGTTGACGTTGTTGTTGTTGTTGACGTTGTTGTTGTTGTTGTTTATTTGACATTGTTGTTGTTGTTGTTGTTGACATTGTTGTTGTTGTTTATTTGACTTTGTTGTTTTTGTTGTTTATTTGACGTTGTTGTTGTTGTTGACTTAGTTGTTGTTGTTGTTTATTTGACGTTGTTGTTTTTGTTGTTGTTTATTTGACGTTGTTGTTGTTGTTGACGTTGTTGTTATTGTTTATTTGACTTTGTTGTTTTTGTTGTTGTTTATTTGACGTTGTTGTTGTTGACTTAGTTGTTGTTGTTGTTTATTTGACGTTGTTGTTGTTGTTGACGGTGTTGTTTATTTGACGTTGTTGTTGTTGTTTATTTGACGTTATTGTTGTTGTTGACATTGTTGATGTTGTTGTTTATTTGACGTTGTTGTTGTTATTTATTTGACATTGTTGTTGTTGTTGTTGTTGTTGTTGTTGTTTATTTGACATTGTTGTTGTTGTTGTTGACGTTGTTGTTGTTGTTGTTGTTTATTTAACATTGTTGTTGTTGTTGTTTATTTGACGTTGTTGTTGTTGTTTATTTGATGTTGTTGTTGTTTATTTGACGTTGTTGTTGTTGACGGTGTTGTTGTTGTTGTTGTTGTTTATTTGACATTGTTGTTGTTGTTGTTGACGTTGTTGTTGTTTATTTGACATTGTTGTTGTTGTTGTTCTTTATTTGACGTTGTTATTGTTTATTTGATGTTGTTGTTGTTTATTTAACGTTGTTGTTGTTGACGTTGTTTATGTTATTGTTTATTTGACGTTGTTGTTGTTGTTTATTTGACGTAGTTGTCGTTGTTGACGTTGTTGTTGTTGTTGTTTATTTGACGTTTTTGTTGTTGTCGTTGATGTTGTTGTTGTTGTTGTTTATTTGACGTCGTTGTTGTTGTTGTTTATTTGACGTTGTTGTTGTTGACGGTGTTGTTGTTGTTATTTATTTGACATTGTTGTTGTTGTTGTTGTTGTTTATTTGACGTTGTTGTTGTTGACGTTGTTGTTGTTGTTGTTGTTTATTTGACGTTGTTGTTGTTGTTGACATAGTTGTTGTTGTTGTTTATTTGACGTTTTTGTTGTTGTTGATGTTGTTGTTGTTTTCGTTGTTGTTTATTTGACGTTGTTGTAGTTGTTTAATTGACGTTGTTGTTGTTGTTGTTTATTTGACGTTGTTGTTTTTGTTGTTTATTTGACATTGTTGTTGTTGACGATGTTGTTGTTGTTGTTTATTTGACGTTGTTGTTGTTGTTATTTATTTGACGTTGTTGTTGTTGATGTTGTTGTTGTTGTTGTTTATTTGACATTGTTGTTGTTGACATAGTTGTTATTGTTGTTGTTTATTTGATGTTGTTGTTGTTGACGTTGTTGTTGTTGTTGTTTATTTGACGTTGTTGTTGTAGTTGACATAGTTGTTGTTGTTGTTGTTGTTTATTTGACGTTGTTGTTGTTGTTGACTTAGTTGTTGTTGTTGTTTATTTGACGTTGTTGTTTATTTGACGTTGTTGTTGTTGTTGACGTTGTTGTTGTTGTTTATTTGACGTTGTTGTTGTTATTTATTTGACATTGTTGTTGTTGTTGACGTTGTTGTTGTTGTTGTTGTTTATTTGACATTGTTGTTGTTGTTGTTGACGTTGTTGTTGTTGTTGTTGTTGTTGTTTATTTGACGTTGTTTTAGTATTGTTGTTTATTTGACATTGTTGTTGTTATTTATTTGACGTTGTTGTGGGTGACATTGTTGTTGTTATTTATTTGACGTTGTTGTTGTTGTTTATTTGACGTAGTTGTTGTTGTTGACGTTGTTGTTGTTGTTGTTGTTTATTTGACGTTTTTGTTGTTGTTGAAGTTGTTGTTGTTGTTGTTGTATATTTGACGTTGTTGTAGTTGTTATTGTTGTTGTTGTTGTTTATTTAACATTGTTGTTGTAGTTGTTGTTTATTTGACGTTGTTGTTGTTGTTTATTTGATGTTGTTATTGTTTATTTGACGTTGTTATTGTTGACGGTGTTGTTGTTGTTGTTGTTGTTGTTTATTTGACATTGTTGTTGTTGTTGTTGACGTTGTTGTTGTTTATTTGACATTGTTGTTGTTGTTGTTGTTCTTTATTTGACGTTGTTATTGTTTATTTGACGTTGTTGTTGTTTATTTAACGTTGTTGTTGTTGACGTTGTTGTTGTTATTGTTTATTTGACGTTGTTGTTGTTGTTGTTTATTTGACGTAGTTGTTGTTGTTGACGTTGTTGTTGTTGTTGTTTATTTGACATTGTTGTTGTTGTTGTTGTTGTTTATTTGACGTTGTTGTTGTTGACTTTGTTGTTGTTGTTGTTGTTTATTTGACGTTGTTGTTGTTGTTGACATAGTTGTTGTTGTTGTTTATTTGACGTTTTTGTTGTTGTTGATGTTGTTGTTGTTTTCGTTGTTGTTTATTTGACGTTGTTGTAGTTGTTTAATTGACGTTGTTGTTGTTGTTGTTTATTTGACGTTGTTGTTTTTGTTGTTTATTTGACATTGTTGTTGTTGACGATGTTGTTGTTGTTGTTTATTTGACGTTGTTGTTGTTGTTATTTATTTGACGTTGTTGTTGTTGATGTTGTTGTTGTTGTTGTTTATTTGACATTGTTGTTGTTGACATAGTTGTTATTGTTGTTGTTTATTTGATGTTGTTGTTGTTGACGTTGTTGTTGTTGTTGTTTATTTGACGTTGTTGTTGTAGTTGACATAGTTGTTGTTGTTGTTGTTGTTTATTTGACGTTGTTGTTGTTGTTGACTTAGTTGTTGTTGTTGTTTATTTGACGTTGTTGTTTATTTGACGTTGTTGTTGTTGTTGACGTTGTTGTTGTTGTTTATTTGACGTTGTTGTTGTTATTTATTTGACATTGTTGTTGTTGTTGACGTTGTTGTTGTTGTTGTTGTTTATTTGACATTGTTGTTGTTGTTGTTGACGTTGTTGTTGTTGTTGTTGTTGTTGTTTATTTGACGTTGTTTTAGTATTGTTGTTTATTTGACATTGTTGTTGTTATTTATTTGACGTTGTTGTGGGTGACATTGTTGTTGTTATTTATTTGACGTTGTTGTTGTTGTTTATTTGACGTAGTTGTTGTTGTTGACGTTGTTGTTGTTGTTGTTGTTGTTTATTTGACGTTTTTGTTGTTGTTGAAGTTGTTGTTGTTGTTGTTGTATATTTGACGTTGTTGTAGTTGTTATTGTTGTTGTTGTTGTTTATTTAACATTGTTGTTGTAGTTGTTGTTTATTTGACGTTGTTGTTGTTGTTTATTTGATGTTGTTATTGTTTATTTGACGTTGTTATTGTTGACGGTGTTGTTGTTGTTGTTGTTTATTTGACATTGTTGTTGTTGTTGTTGACGTTGTTGTTGTTTATTTGACATTGTTGTTGTTGTTGTTGTTCTTTATTTGACGTTGTTATTGTTTATTTGACGTTGTTGTTGTTTATTTGACGTTGTTGTTGTTGTTTATTTGACGTTATTGTTGTTGTTGACATTGTTGATGTTGTTGTTTATTTGACGTTGTTGTTGTTATTTATTTGACATTGTTGTTGTTGTTGTTGTTGTTGTTGTTGTTGTTGTTTATTTGACATTGTTGTTGTTGTTGTTGACGTTGTTGTTGTTGTTGTTGTTTATTTAACATTGTTGTTGTTGTTGTTTATTTGACGTTGTTGTTGTTGTTTATTTGATGTTGTTGTTGTTTATTTGAAGTTGTTGTTGTTGACGGTGTTGTTGTTGTTGTTGTTGTTGTTTATTTGACATTGTTGTTGTTGTTGTTGACGTTGTTGTTGTTTATTTGACATTGTTGTTGTTGTTGTTCTTTATTTGACGTTGTTATTGTTTATTTGATGTTGTTGTTGTTTATTTAACATTGTTGTTGTTGACGTTGTTTATGTTATTGTTTATTTGACGTTGTTGTTGTTGTTTATTTGACGTAGTTGTCGTTGTTGACGTTGTTGTTGTTGTTGTTTATTTGACGTTTTTGTTGTTGTCGTTGATGTTGTTGTTGTTGTTGTTTATTTGACGTCGTTGTTGTTGTTGTTTATTTGACGTTGTTGTTGTTGACGGTGTTGTTGTTGTTATTTATTTGACATTGTTGTTGTTGTTGTTGTTGTTTATTTGACGTTGTTGTTGTTGACGTTGTTGTTGTTGTTGTTGTTTATTTGACGTTGTTGTTGTTGTTGACATAGTTGTTGTTGTTGTTTATTTGACGTTTTTGTTGTTGTTGATGTTGTTGTTGTTTTCGTTGTTGTTTATTTGACGTTGTTGTAGTTGTTTAATTGACGTTGTTGTTGTTGTTGTTTATTTGACGTTGTTGTTTTTGTTGTTTATTTGACATTGTTGTTGTTGACGATGTTGTTGTTGTTGTTTATTTGACGTTGTTGTTGTTGTTATTTATTTGACGTTGTTGTTGTTGATGTTGTTGTTGTTGTTGTTTATTTGACATTGTTGTTGTTGACATAGTTGTTATTGTTGTTGTTTATTTGATGTTGTTGTTGTTGACGTTGTTGTTGTTGTTGTTTATTTGACGTTGTTGTTGTAGTTGACATAGTTGTTGTTGTTGTTGTTGTTTATTTGACGTTGTTGTTGTTGTTGACTTAGTTGTTGTTGTTGTTTATTTGACGTTGTTGTTTATTTGACGTTGTTGTTGTTGTTGACGTTGTTGTTGTTGTTTATTTGACGTTGTTGTTGTTATTTATTTGACATTGTTGTTGTTGTTGACGTTGTTGTTGTTGTTGTTGTTTATTTGACATTGTTGTTGTTGTTGTTGACGTTGTTGTTGTTGTTGTTGTTGTTGTTTATTTGACGTTGTTTTAGTATTGTTGTTTATTTGACATTGTTGTTGTTATTTATTTGACGTTGTTGTGGGTGACATTGTTGTTGTTATTTATTTGACGTTGTTGTTGTTGTTTATTTGACGTAGTTGTTGTTGTTGACGTTGTTGTTGTTGTTGTTGTTTATTTGACGTTTTTGTTGTTGTTGAAGTTGTTGTTGTTGTTGTTGTATATTTGACGTTGTTGTAGTTGTTATTGTTGTTGTTGTTGTTTATTTAACATTGTTGTTGTAGTTGTTGTTTATTTGACGTTGTTGTTGTTGTTTATTTGATGTTGTTATTGTTTATTTGACGTTGTTATTGTTGACGGTGTTGTTGTTGTTGTTGTTTATTTGACATTGTTGTTGTTGTTGTTGACGTTGTTGTTGTTTATTTGACATTGTTGTTGTTGTTGTTGTTGTTCTTTATTTGACGTTGTTATTGTTTATTTGACGTTGTTGTTGTTTATTTAACGTTGTTGTTGTTGACGTTGTTGTTGTTATTGTTTATTTGACGTTGTTGTTGTTGTTGTTGTTTATTTGACGTAGTTGTTGTTGTTGACGTTGTTGTTGTTGTTGTTTATTTGACATTGTTGTTGTTGTTGTTGTTGTTTATTTGACGTTGTTGTTGTTGACGTTGTTGTTGTTGTTGTTGTTTATTTGACGTTGTTGTTGTTGTTGACATAGTTGTTGTTGTTGTTTATTTGACGTTTTTGTTGTTGTTGATGTTGTTGTTGTTTTCGTTGTTGTTTATTTGACGTTGTTGTAGTTGTTTAATTGACGTTGTTGTTGTTGTTGTTTATTTGACGTTGTTGTTTTTGTTGTTTATTTGACATTGTTGTTGTTGACGATGTTGTTGTTGTTGTTTATTTGACGTTGTTGTTGTTGTTATTTATTTGACGTTGTTGTTGTTGATGTTGTTGTTGTTGTTGTTTATTTGACATTGTTGTTGTTGACATAGTTGTTATTGTTGTTGTTTATTTGATGTTGTTGTTGTTGACGTTGTTGTTGTTGTTGTTTATTTGACGTTGTTGTTGTAGTTGACATAGTTGTTGTTGTTGTTGTTGTTTATTTGACGTTGTTGTTGTTGTTGACTTAGTTGTTGTTGTTGTTTATTTGACGTTGTTGTTTATTTGACGTTGTTGTTGTTGTTGACGTTGTTGTTGTTGTTTATTTGACGTTGTTGTTGTTATTTATTTGACATTGTTGTTGTTGTTGACGTTGTTGTTGTTGTTGTTGTTTATTTGACATTGTTGTTGTTGTTGTTGACGTTGTTGTTGTTGTTGTTGTTGTTGTTTATTTGACGTTGTTTTAGTATTGTTGTTTATTTGACATTGTTGTTGTTATTTATTTGACGTTGTTGTGGGTGACATTGTTGTTGTTATTTATTTGACGTTGTTGTTGTTGTTTATTTGACGTAGTTGTTGTTGTTGACGTTGTTGTTGTTGTTGTTGTTTATTTGACGTTTTTGTTGTTGTTGAAGTTGTTGTTGTTGTTGTTGTATATTTGACGTTGTTGTAGTTGTTATTGTTGTTGTTGTTGTTTATTTAACATTGTTGTTGTAGTTGTTGTTTATTTGACGTTGTTGTTGTTGTTTATTTGATGTTGTTATTGTTTATTTGACGTTGTTATTGTTGACGGTGTTGTTGTTGTTGTTGTTTATTTGACATTGTTGTTGTTGTTGTTGACGTTGTTGTTGTTTATTTGACATTGTTGTTGTTGTTGTTGTTCTTTATTTGACGTTGTTATTGTTTATTTGACGTTGTTGTTGTTTATTTAACGTTGTTGTTGTTGACGTTGTTGTTGTTATTGTTTATTTGACGTTGTTGTTGTTGTTGTTTATTTGACGTAGTTGTTGTTGTTGACGTTGTTGTTGTTGTTGTTTATTTGACGTTTTTGTTGTTGTTGATGTTGTTGTTGTTGTTGTTGTTTATTTGACGTCGTTGTTGTTGTTGTTTATTTGACGTTGTTGTTGTTGACGGTGTTGTTGTTGTTATTTATTTGACATTGTTGTTGTTGTTGTTGACATAGTTGTTGTTGTTGTTGTTGTTTATTTGACGTTTTTGTTGTTGTTGATGTTGTTGTTATTTTCGTTGTTGTTTATTTGACGTTGTTGTAGTTGTTTAATTGACGTTGTTGTTGTTGTTGTTTATTTGACGTTGTTGTTGTTGTTGTTATTGTTGTTGTTGTTGTTCTTTATTTGACGTTGTTGTTGTTGTTGTTCTTTATTTGACGTTGTTGTCGTTGTTGTTGTTTATTTGACGTTGTTGTTGTTGTTGACGTTGTTGTTGTTGTTTATTTGACATTGTTGTTGTTGTTGTTGTTATTGTTTATTTGACGTTGTTGTTGTTGTTTATTTGGCGTTGTTGTTGTTGTATTTGATGTTGTTGTTGTTTATTTGACGTTGTTGTTGTTGACGTTGTTTTTGTTGTTGTTTATTTGACGTTGTTGTTGTTGTTTATTTGACGTTGTTGTTGTTGTTTATTTGACGTTGTTGTTGTTGTTGTATATTTGACGTTGTTGTTGTTGTTTATTTGACATTGTTGTTATTGACGGTGTTGTTGTTGTTGTTGACGTTGTTGTTGTTGTTTATTTGACGTTGTTGTTGTTATTTATTTGACATTGTTGTTGTTGTTGACGTTGTTGTTGTTGTTGTTGTTGTTTATTTGACATTGTTGTTGTTGTTGTTGACGTTGTTGTTGTTGTTGTTGTTGATTATTTGACGTTGTTTTAGTATTGTTGTTTATTTGACATTGTTGTTGTTATTTATTTGACGTTGTTGTGGGTGACATTGTTGTTGTTATTTATTTGACGTTGTTGTTGTTGTTTATTTAACGTAGTTGTTGTTATTGACATTGTTGTTGTTGTTGTTGTTTATTTGACGTTTTTGTTGTTGTTGAAGTTGTTGTTGTTGTTGTTGTATATTTGACGTTGTTGTAGTTGTTATTGTTGTTGTTGTTGTTTATTTAACATTGTTGTTGTTGTTGTTGTTTATTTGACGTTGTTGTTGTTGTTTATTTGACGTTGTTGTTGTTATTTATTTGACATTGTTGTTGTTGACGTTGTTGTTGTTGTTGTTGTTTATTTGACATTGTTGTTGTTGTTGTTGACGTTGTTGTTGTTGTTGTTGTTTATTTGACGTTGTTTTAGTATTGTTGTTTATTTGACATTGTTGTTGTTATTTATTTGACGTTGTTGTGGGTGACATTGTTGTTGTTGTTTATTTGACGTTGTTGTTGTTGTTGTTTATTTGACGTAGTTGTTGTTGTTGAGGTTGTTGTTGTTGTTGTTGTTTATTTGACATTTTTGTTATTGTTGATGTTGTTGTTGTTGTTGTATATTTGACGTTGTTGTAGTTGTTATTGTTGTTGTTGTTGTTTATTCAAAATTGTTGTTGTTGTTGTTGTTTATTTGACGTTGTTGTTGTTGTTCTTTATTTGACGTTGTTGTTGTTGTTTATTAGACATTGTTGTTGTTGACATAGTTGTTGTTGTTGTTGTTTATTTGACATTGTTGTTGTTGTTGACGTTGTTGTTGTTGTTGACGTTGTTGTTGTCGTTGTTTATTTGCCATTGTTGTTGTTGTTGTTGTTGTTTATTTGACGTTGTTGTTGTTGACGTTGTTGTTGTTGTTGTTGTTTATTTGACGTTGTTGTTGTTGTTGACATAGTTGTTGTTGTTGTTTATTTGACGTTTTTGTTGTTGTTGATGTTGTTGTTGTTTTCGTTGTTGTTTATTTGACGTTGTTGTAGTTGTTTAATTGACGTTGTTGTTGTTGTTGTTTATTTGACGTTGTTGTTTTTGTTGTTTATTTGACATTGTTGTTGTTGACGATGTTGTTGTTGTTGTTTATTTGACGTTGTTGTTGTTGTTATTTATTTGACGTTGTTGTTGTTGATGTTGTTGTTGTTGTTGTTTATTTGACATTGTTGTTGTTGACATAGTTGTTATTGTTGTTGTTTATTTGATGTTGTTGTTGTTGACGTTGTTGTTGTTGTTGTTGTTTATTTGGCGTTGTTGTTGTTGTTTATTAGACATTGTTGTTGTTGTTGACATAGTTGTTGTTGTTGTTGTTTATTTGATGTTGTTGTTGTTGTTGACGTTGTTGTTGTTGTTGACGTTGTTGTTGTTGTTGATGTTGTTGTTGTTGTTGTTTATTTGCCGTTGTTGTTGTTGTTGACATAGTTGTTGTTGTTGTTGTTTAATTGACGTTGTTGTTGTTGTTGACGTTGTTGTTGTTGTTGTTTATTTGACGTTGTTGTTGTTGTTGTTTATTTGACATTGTTGTTTTTGTTGACGTTGTTGTTGTTGTTGTTTATTTGACATTGTTGTTGTTGTTGTTGACGTTGTTGTTGTTGTTTATTTGACTTTGTTGTTGTTGTTGTTGTTGACTTAGTTGTTGTTGTTGTTTATTTGACGTTGTTGTTGTTCTTGACGGTGTTGTTTATTTGACGTTGTTGTTGTTGTTTATTTGACGTTGTTGTTGTTGTTGACGTTGTTGTTGTTGTTGTTTATTTGACGTTGTTGTTGTTATTTATTTGACATTGTTGTTGTTGTTGATGTTGTTGTTGTTGTTGTTGTTTATTTGACATTGTTGTTGTTGTTGTTGACGTTGTTGTTGTTGTTGTTGTTGTTGTTGTTTATTTGACGTTGTTTTAGTATTGTTGTTTATTTGACATTGTTGTTGTTATTTATTTGACGTAGTTGTTGTTGTTGACGTTGTTGTTGTTGTTGTTGTTGTTTATTTGACGTTTTTGTTGTTGTTGATGTTGTTGTTGTTGTTGTATATTTGACGTTGATGTAGTTGTTATTGTTGTTGTTGTTTATTTGACATTATTGTTATTGTTGTTGTTGTTTATTTGACGTTGTTGTTGTTGTTTATTTGACGTTGTTGTTGTTGTTTATTTGACGTTGTTGTTGTTTACGGTGTTGTTGTTGTTGTTTATTTGACATTGTTATTGTTCTTGCTATTGACGTTGTTGTTGTTTATTTGACGTTGTTGTTGTTGTTGTTGTTCTTTATTTGACGTTGTTATTGTTTATTTGACGTTGTTGTTGTTGTTGTTTATTTAACATTGTGGGTGACATTGTTGTTGTTGTTGACATAGTTGTTGTTGTTGACATAGTTGTTGTTGTTGTTGTTGTTTATTTGACGTTTTTGTTGTTGTTGATGTTGTTGTTATTTTCGTTGTTGTTTATTTGACGTTGTTGTAGTTGTTTAATTGGCGTTGTTGTTGTTGTTGTTTATTTGACGTTGTTGTTGTTGTTGTTATTGTTGTTGTTGTTGTTCTTTATTTGACGTTGTTGTTGTTGTTCTTTATTTGACGTTGTTGTCGTTGTTGTTGTTTATTTGACGTTGTTGTTGTTGTTGTTTATTTGACGTTGTTGTTGTTGTTGTTGACATAGTTGTTGTTGTTGTTTATTTGACGTTGTTGTTGTTGTTGTTTATTTGACATTGTCGTTGTTATTGTTTATTTGACGTTGTTGTTGTTGTTTATTAGACATTGTTGTTGTTGTTGACATAGTTGTTGTTGTTGTTGTTTATTTGACGTTGTTGTTGTTGTTGACGTTGTTGTTGTTGTTGACGTTGTTGTTGTCGTTGTTTATTTGCCATTGTTGTTGTTGTTGACATAGTTGTTGTTGTTGTTGTTTATTTGACGTTGTTGTTGTTGTTGACGTTGTTGTTGTTGTTGTTTATTTGACGTTGTTGTTGTTGTTGTTTATTTGACATTGTTGTTTTTGTTGAAGTTGTTGTTGTTTTTGTTGTTGTTTATTTGACATTGTTGTTGTTGTTGTTGTTGACGTTGTTGTTGTTGTTTATTTGACTTTGTTGTTTTTGTTGTTGTTTATTTGACGTTGTTGTTGTTGTTGTTGACTTAGTTGTTGTTGTTGTTTATTTGACGTTGTTGTTGTTGTTGACGGTGTTGTTTATTTGACGTTGTTGTTGTTGTTTATTTGACGTTATTGTTGTTGTTGACATTGTTGATGTTGTTGTTTATTTGACGTTGTTGTTGTTATTTATTTGACATTGTTGTTGTTGTTGTTGTTGTTTATTTGACATTGTTGTTGTTGTTGTTGACGTTGTTGTTGTTGTTGTTGTTGTTTATTTAACATTGTTGTTGTTGTTGTTTATTTGACGTTGTTGTTGTTGTTTATTTGATGTTGTTGTTGTTTATTTGACGTTGTTGTTGTTGACGGTGTTGTTGTTGTTGTTGTTTATTTGACATTGTTGTTGTTGTTGTTGTTTATTTGACATTGTTGTTGTTGTTGTTCATTATTTGACGTTGTTATTGTTTATTTGACGTTGTTGTTGTTTATTTAACGTTGTTGTTGTTGACGTTGTTGTTGTTATTGTTTATTTGATGTTGTTGTTGTTGTTTATTTGACGTAGTTGTCGTTGTTGACGTTGTTGTTGTTGTTGTTTATTTGACGTTTTTGTTGTTGTCATTGATGTTGTTGTTGTTGTTGTTGTTTATTTGACGTCGTTGTTGTTGTTGTTTATTTGACGTTGTTGTTGTTGACGGTGTTGTTGTTGTTATTTATTTGACATTGTTGTTGTTGTTGTTGTTTATTTGACGTTGTTGTTGTTGACGTTGTTGTTGTTGTTGTTGTTGTTTATTTGACGTTGTTGTTGTTGTTTATTAGACATTGTTGTTGTTGTTGACATAGTTGTTGTTGTTGTTGTTTATTTGATGTTGTTGTTGTTGTTGACGTTGTTGTTGTTGTTGACGTTGTTGTTGTTGTTGATGTTGTTGTTGTTGTTGTTTATTTGCCGTTGTTGTTGTTGTTGACATAGTTGTTGTTGTTGTTGTTTAATTGACGTTGTTGTTGTTGTTGACGTTGTTGTTGTTGTTGTTTATTTGACGTTGTTGTTGTTGTTGTTTATTTGACATTGTTGTTTTTGTTGACGTTGTTGTTGTTGTTGTTTATTTGACATTGTTGTTGTTGTTGTTGACGTTGTTGTTGTTGTTTATTTGACTTTGTTGTTGTTGTTGTTGTTGACTTAGTTGTTGTTGTTGTTTATTTGACGTTGTTGTTGTTCTTGACGGTGTTGTTTATTTGACGTTGTTGTTGTTGTTTATTTGACGTTGTTGTTGTTGTTGACGTTGTTGTTGTTGTTGTTTATTTGACGTTGTTGTTGTTATTTATTTGACATTGTTGTTGTTGTTGATGTTGTTGTTGTTGTTGTTGTTTATTTGACATTGTTGTTGTTGTTGTTGACGTTGTTGTTGTTGTTGTTGTTGTTGTTGTTTATTTGACGTTGTTTTAGTATTGTTGTTTATTTGACATTGTTGTTGTTATTTATTTGACGTAGTTGTTGTTGTTGACGTTGTTGTTGTTGTTGTTGTTTATTTGACGTTTTTGTTGTTGTTGATGTTGTTGTTGTTGTTGTATATTTGACGTTGATGTAGTTGTTATTGTTGTTGTTGTTTATTTGACATTATTGTTATTGTTGTTGTTGTTTATTTGACGTTGTTGTTGTTGTTTATTTGACGTTGTTGTTGTTGTTTATTTGACGTTGTTGTTGTTTACGGTGTTGTTGTTGTTGTTTATTTGACATTGTTATTGTTCTTGCTATTGACGTTGTTGTTGTTTATTTGACGTTGTTGTTGTTGTTGTTGTTCTTTATTTGACGTTGTTATTGTTTATTTGACGTTGTTGTTGTTGTTTATTTAACATTGTGGGTGACATTGTTGTTGTTGTTGACATAGTTGTTGTTGTTGACATAGTTGTTGTTGTTGTTGTTGTTTATTTGACGTTTTTGTTGTTGTTGATGTTGTTGTTATTTTCGTTGTTGTTTATTTGACGTTGTTGTAGTTGTTTAATTGGCGTTGTTGTTGTTGTTGTTTATTTGACGTTGTTGTTGTTGTTGTTATTGTTGTTGTTGTTGTTCTTTATTTGACGTTGTTGTTGTTGTTCTTTATTTGACGTTGTTGTCGTTGTTGTTGTTTATTTGACGTTGTTGTTGTTGTTGTTTATTTGACGTTGTTGTTGTTGTTGTTGACATAGTTGTTGTTGTTGTTTATTTGACGTTGTTGTTGTTGTTGTTTATTTGACATTGTCGTTGTTATTGTTTATTTGACGTTGTTGTTGTTGTTTATTAGACATTGTTGTTGTTGTTGACATAGTTGTTGTTGTTGTTGTTTATTTGACGTTGTTGTTGTTGTTGACGTTGTTGTTGTTGTTGACGTTGTTGTTGTCGTTGTTTATTTGCCATTGTTGTTGTTGTTGACATAGTTGTTGTTGTTGTTGTTTATTTGACGTTGTTGTTGTTGTTGACGTTGTTGTTGTTGTTGTTTATTTGACGTTGTTGTTGTTGTTGTTTATTTGACATTGTTGTTTTTGTTGAAGTTGTTGTTGTTTTTGTTGTTGTTTATTTGACATTGTTGTTGTTGTTGTTGTTGACGTTGTTGTTGTTGTTTATTTGACTTTGTTGTTTTTGTTGTTGTTTATTTGACGTTGTTGTTGTTGTTGTTGACTTAGTTGTTGTTGTTGTTTATTTGACGTTGTTGTTGTTGTTGACGGTGTTGTTTATTTGACGTTGTTGTTGTTGTTTATTTGACGTTATTGTTGTTGTTGACATTGTTGATGTTGTTGTTTATTTGACGTTGTTGTTGTTATTTATTTGACATTGTTGTTGTTGTTGTTGTTGTTGTTTATTTGACATTGTTGTTGTTGTTGTTGACGTTGTTGTTGTTGTTGTTGTTGTTTATTTAACATTGTTGTTGTTGTTGTTTATTTGACGTTGTTGTTGTTGTTTATTTGATGTTGTTGTTGTTTATTTGACGTTGTTGTTGTTGACGGTGTTGTTGTTGTTGTTGTTTATTTGACATTGTTGTTGTTGTTGTTGTTTATTTGACATTGTTGTTGTTGTTGTTCATTATTTGACGTTGTTATTGTTTATTTGACGTTGTTGTTGTTTATTTAACGTTGTTGTTGTTGACGTTGTTGTTGTTATTGTTTATTTGATGTTGTTATTGTTGTTTATTTGACGTAGTTGTCGTTGTTGACGTTGTTGTTGTTGTTGTTTATTTGACGTTTTTGTTGTTGTCATTGATGTTGTTGTTGTTGTTGTTGTTTATTTGACGTCGTTGTTGTTGTTGTTTATTTGACGTTGTTGTTGTTGACGGTGTTGTTGTTGTTATTTATTTGACATTGTTGTTGTTGTTGTTGTTTATTTGACGTTGTTGTTGTTGACGTTGTTGTTGTTGTTGTTGTTGTTTATTTGACGTTGTTGTTGTTGTTGACATAGTTGTTGTTGTTGTTGTTGTTGTTTATTTGACGTTTTTGTTGTTGTTGATGTTGTTGTTGTTTTCGTTGTTGTTTATTTGACGTTGTTGTAGTTGTTTAATTGATGTTGTTGTTGTTGTTGTTTATTTGACGTTGTTGTTGTTGTTGTTTATTTGACATTGTTGTTGTTGACAATGTTGTTGTTGTTGTTTATTTGACGTTGTTGTTGTTGTTGTTTATTTGACATTGTTGTTGTTGTTGTTTATTTGACGTTGTTGTTGTTGACGTTGTTGTTGTTGTTGTTTATTTGACATTGTTGTTGTTGACATAGTTGTTATTGTTGTTGTTTATTTGATGTTGTTGTTGTTGTTGACGTTGTTGTTGTTGTTGTTTATTTGACGTTGTTGTTGTAGTTGACATAGTTGTTGTTGTTGTTGTTTATTTGACGTTGTTGTTGTTGTTGTTTATTTGACGTTGTTGTTGTTGTTTATTTGACATTGTGGTTGTTGTTGACGTTGTTGTTGTTGTTGACGTTGTTGTTGTTGTTGTTTATTTGACATTGTTGTTGTTGTTGTTGTTGACATTGTTGTTGTTGTTTATTTGACTTTGTTGTTTTTGTTGTTTATTTGACGTTGTTGTTGTTGTTGACTTAGTTGTTGTTGTTGTTTATTTGACGTTGTTGTTTTTGTTGTTGTTTATTTGACGTTGTTGTTGTTGTTGACGTTGTTGTTGTTGTTTATTTGACTTTGTTGTTTTTGTTGTTGTTTATTTGACGTTGTTGTTGTTGACTTAGTTGTTGTTGTTGTTTATTTGACGTTGTTGTTGTTGTTGACGGTGTTGTTTATTTGACGTTGTTGTTGTTGTTTATTTGACGTTATTGTTGTTGTTGACATTGTTGATGTTGTTGTTTATTTGACGTTGTTGTTGTTATTTATTTGACATTGTTGTTGTTGTTGTTGTTGTTGTTGTTGTTGTTTATTTGACATTGTTGTTGTTGTTGTTGACGTTGTTGTTGTTGTTGTTGTTTATTTAACATTGTTGTTGTTGTTGTTTATTTGACGTTGTTGTTGTTGTTTATTTGATGTTGTTGTTGTTTATTTGACGTTGTTGTTGTTGACGGTGTTGTTGTTGTTGTTGTTGTTTATTTGACATTGTTGTTGTTGTTGTTGACGTTGTTGTTGTTTATTTGACATTGTTGTTGTTGTTGTTCTTTATTTGACGTTGTTATTGTTTATTTGATGTTGTTGTTGTTTATTTAACGTTGTTGTTGTTGACGTTGTTTATGTTATTGTTTATTTGACGTTGTTGTTGTTGTTTATTTGACGTAGTTGTCGTTGTTGACGTTGTTGTTGTTGTTGTTTATTTGACGTTTTTGTTGTTGTCGTTGATGTTGTTGTTGTTGTTGTTTATTTGACGTCGTTGTTGTTGTTGTTTATTTGACGTTGTTGTTGTTGACGGTGTTGTTGTTGTTATTTATTTGACATTGTTGTTGTTGTTGTTGTTGTTTATTTGACGTTGTTGTTGTTGACGTTGTTGTTGTTGTTGTTGTTTATTTGACGTTGTTGTTGTTGTTGACATAGTTGTTGTTGTTGTTTATTTGACGTTTTTGTTGTTGTTGATGTTGTTGTTGTTTTCGTTGTTGTTTATTTGACGTTGTTGTAGTTGTTTAATTGACGTTGTTGTTGTTGTTGTTTATTTGACGTTGTTGTTTTTGTTGTTTATTTGACATTGTTGTTGTTGACGATGTTGTTGTTGTTGTTTATTTGACGTTGTTGTTGTTGTTATTTATTTGACGTTGTTGTTGTTGATGTTGTTGTTGTTGTTGTTTATTTGACATTGTTGTTGTTGACATAGTTGTTATTGTTGTTGTTTATTTGATGTTGTTGTTGTTGACGTTGTTGTTGTTGTTGTTTATTTGACGTTGTTGTTGTAGTTGACATAGTTGTTGTTGTTGTTGTTGTTTATTTGACGTTGTTGTTGTTGTTGACTTAGTTGTTGTTGTTGTTTATTTGACGTTGTTGTTTATTTGACGTTGTTGTTGTTGTTGACGTTGTTGTTGTTGTTTATTTGACGTTGTTGTTGTTATTTATTTGACATTGTTGTTGTTGTTGACGTTGTTGTTGTTGTTGTTGTTTATTTGACATTGTTGTTGTTGTTGTTGACGTTGTTGTTGTTGTTGTTGTTGTTGTTTATTTGACGTTGTTTTAGTATTGTTGTTTATTTGACATTGTTGTTGTTATTTATTTGACGTTGTTGTGGGTGACATTGTTGTTGTTATTTATTTGACGTTGTTGTTGTTGTTTATTTGACGTAGTTGTTGTTGTTGACGTTGTTGTTGTTGTTGTTGTTTATTTGACGTTTTTGTTGTTGTTGAAGTTGTTGTTGTTGTTGTTGTATATTTGACGTTGTTGTAGTTGTTATTGTTGTTGTTGTTGTTTATTTAACATTGTTGTTGTAGTTGTTGTTTATTTGACGTTGTTGTTGTTGTTTATTTGATGTTGTTATTGTTTATTTGACGTTGTTATTGTTGACGGTGTTGTTGTTGTTGTTGTTGTTTATTTGACATTGTTGTTGTTGTTGTTGACGTTGTTGTTGTTTATTTGACATTGTTGTTGTTGTTGTTGTTCTTTATTTGACGTTGTTATTGTTTATTTGACGTTGTTGTTGTTTATTTAACGTTGTTGTTGTTGACGTTGTTGTTGTTATTGTTTATTTGACGTTGTTGTTGTTGTTGTTTATTTGACGTAGTTGTTGTTGTTGACGTTGTTGTTGTTGTTGTTTATTTGACATTGTTGTTGTTGTTGTTGTTGTTTATTTGACGTTGTTGTTGTTGACTTTGTTGTTGTTGTTGTTGTTTATTTGACGTTGTTGTTGTTGTTGACATAGTTGTTGTTGTTGTTTATTTGACGTTTTTGTTGTTGTTGATGTTGTTGTTGTTTTCGTTGTTGTTTATTTGACGTTGTTGTAGTTGTTTAATTGACGTTGTTGTTGTTGTTGTTTATTTGACGTTGTTGTTTTTGTTGTTTATTTGACATTGTTGTTGTTGACGATGTTGTTGTTGTTGTTTATTTGACGTTGTTGTTGTTGTTATTTATTTGACGTTGTTGTTGTTGATGTTGTTGTTGTTGTTGTTTATTTGACATTGTTGTTGTTGACATAGTTGTTATTGTTGTTGTTTATTTGATGTTGTTGTTGTTGACGTTGTTGTTGTTGTTGTTTATTTGACGTTGTTGTTGTAGTTGACATAGTTGTTGTTGTTGTTGTTGTTTATTTGACGTTGTTGTTGTTGTTGACTTAGTTGTTGTTGTTGTTTATTTGACGTTGTTGTTTATTTGACGTTGTTGTTGTTGTTGACGTTGTTGTTGTTGTTTATTTGACGTTGTTGTTGTTATTTATTTGACATTGTTGTTGTTGTTGACGTTGTTGTTGTTGTTGTTTATTTGACATTGTTGTTGTTGTTGTTGACGTTGTTGTTGTTGTTGTTGTTGTTGTTTATTTGACGTTGTTTTAGTATTGTTGTTTATTTGACATTGTTGTTGTTATTTATTTGACGTTGTTGTGGGTGACATTGTTGTTGTTATTTATTTGACGTTGTTGTTGTTGTTTATTTGACGTAGTTGTTGTTGTTGACGTTGTTGTTGTTGTTGTTGTTGTTTATTTGACGTTTTTGTTGTTGTTGAAGTTGTTGTTGTTGTTGTTGTATATTTGACGTTGTTGTAGTTGTTATTGTTGTTGTTGTTGTTTATTTAACATTGTTGTTGTAGTTGTTGTTTATTTGACGTTGTTGTTGTTGTTTATTTGATGTTGTTATTGTTTATTTGACGTTGTTATTGTTGACGGTGTTGTTGTTGTTGTTGTTTATTTGACATTGTTGTTGTTGTTGTTGACGTTGTTGTTGTTTATTTGACATTGTTGTTGTTGTTGTTGTTCTTTATTTGACGTTGTTATTGTTTATTTGACGTTGTTGTTGTTTATTTGACGTTGTTGTTGTTGTTTATTTGACGTTATTGTTGTTGTTGACATTGTTGATGTTGTTGTTTATTTGACGTTGTTGTTGTTATTTATTTGACATTGTTGTTGTTGTTGTTGTTGTTGTTGTTGTTGTTTATTTGACATTGTTGTTGTTGTTGTTGACGTTGTTGTTGTTGTTGTTGTTTATTTAACATTGTTGTTGTTGTTGTTTATTTGACGTTGTTGTTGTTGTTTATTTGATGTTGTTGTTGTTTATTTGAAGTTGTTGTTGTTGACGGTGTTGTTGTTGTTGTTGTTGTTTATTTGACATTGTTGTTGTTGTTGTTGACGTTGTTGTTGTTTATTTGACATTGTTGTTGTTGTTGTTCTTTATTTGACGTTGTTATTGTTTATTTGATGTTGTTGTTGTTTATTTAACGTTGTTGTTGTTGACGTTGTTTATGTTATTGTTTATTTGACGTTGTTGTTGTTGTTTATTTGACGTAGTTGTCGTTGTTGACGTTGTTGTTGTTGTTGTTTATTTGACGTTTTTGTTGTTGTCGTTGATGTTGTTGTTGTTGTTGTTTATTTGACGTCGTTGTTGTTGTTGTTTATTTGACGTTGTTGTTGTTGACGGTGTTGTTGTTGTTATTTATTTGACATTGTTGTTGTTGTTGTTGTTGTTTATTTGACGTTGTTGTTGTTGACGTTGTTGTTGTTGTTGTTGTTTATTTGACGTTGTTGTTGTTGTTGACATAGTTGTTGTTGTTGTTTATTTGACGTTTTTGTTGTTGTTGATGTTGTTGTTGTTTTCGTTGTTGTTTATTTGACGTTGTTGTAGTTGTTTAATTGACGTTGTTGTTGTTGTTGTTTATTTGACGTTGTTGTTTTTGTTGTTTATTTGACATTGTTGTTGTTGACGATGTTGTTGTTGTTGTTTATTTGACGTTGTTGTTGTTGTTATTTATTTGACGTTGTTGTTGTTGATGTTGTTGTTGTTGTTGTTTATTTGACATTGTTGTTGTTGACATAGTTGTTATTGTTGTTGTTTATTTGATGTTGTTGTTGTTGACGTTGTTGTTGTTGTTGTTTATTTGACGTTGTTGTTGTAGTTGACATAGTTGTTGTTGTTGTTGTTGTTTATTTGACGTTGTTGTTGTTGTTGACTTAGTTGTTGTTGTTGTTTATTTGACGTTGTTGTTTATTTGACGTTGTTGTTGTTGTTGACGTTGTTGTTGTTGTTTATTTGACGTTGTTGTTGTTATTTATTTGACATTGTTGTTGTTGTTGACGTTGTTGTTGTTGTTGTTGTTTATTTGACATTGTTGTTGTTGTTGTTGACGTTGTTGTTGTTGTTGTTGTTGTTGTTTATTTGACGTTGTTTTAGTATTGTTGTTTATTTGACATTGTTGTTGTTATTTATTTGACGTTGTTGTGGGTGACATTGTTGTTGTTATTTATTTGACGTTGTTGTTGTTGTTTATTTGACGTAGTTGTTGTTGTTGACGTTGTTGTTGTTGTTGTTGTTTATTTGACGTTTTTGTTGTTGTTGAAGTTGTTGTTGTTGTTGTTGTATATTTGACGTTGTTGTAGTTGTTATTGTTGTTGTTGTTGTTTATTTAACATTGTTGTTGTAGTTGTTGTTTATTTGACGTTGTTGTTGTTGTTTATTTGATGTTGTTATTGTTTATTTGACGTTGTTATTGTTGACGGTGTTGTTGTTGTTGTTGTTGTTTATTTGACATTGTTGTTGTTGTTGTTGACGTTGTTGTTGTTTATTTGACATTGTTGTTGTTGTTGTTGTTCTTTATTTGACGTTGTTATTGTTTATTTGACGTTGTTGTTGTTTATTTAACGTTGTTGTTGTTGACGTTGTTGTTGTTATTGTTTATTTGACGTTGTTGTTGTTGTTGTTTATTTGACGTAGTTGTTGTTGTTGACGTTGTTGTTGTTGTTGTTTATTTGACATTGTTGTTGTTGTTGTTGTTGTTTATTTGACGTTGTTGTTGTTGACTTTGTTGTTGTTGTTGTTGTTTATTTGACGTTGTTGTTGTTGTTGACATAGTTGTTGTTGTTGTTTATTTGACGTTTTTGTTGTTGTTGATGTTGTTGTTGTTTTCGTTGTTGTTTATTTGACGTTGTTGTAGTTGTTTAATTGACGTTGTTGTTGTTGTTGTTTATTTGACGTTGTTGTTTTTGTTGTTTATTTGACATTGTTGTTGTTGACGATGTTGTTGTTGTTGTTTATTTGACGTTGTTGTTGTTGTTATTTATTTGACGTTGTTGTTGTTGATGTTGTTGTTGTTGTTGTTTATTTGACATTGTTGTTGTTGACATAGTTGTTATTGTTGTTGTTTATTTGATGTTGTTGTTGTTGACGTTGTTGTTGTTGTTGTTTATTTGACGTTGTTGTTGTAGTTGACATAGTTGTTGTTGTTGTTGTTGTTTATTTGACGTTGTTGTTGTTGTTGACTTAGTTGTTGTTGTTGTTTATTTGACGTTGTTGTTTATTTGACGTTGTTGTTGTTGTTGACGTTGTTGTTGTTGTTTATTTGACGTTGTTGTTGTTATTTATTTGACATTGTTGTTGTTGTTGACGTTGTTGTTGTTGTTGTTTATTTGACATTGTTGTTGTTGTTGTTGACGTTGTTGTTGTTGTTGTTGTTGTTGTTTATTTGACGTTGTTTTAGTATTGTTGTTTATTTGACATTGTTGTTGTTATTTATTTGACGTTGTTGTGGGTGACATTGTTGTTGTTATTTATTTGACGTTGTTGTTGTTGTTTATTTGACGTAGTTGTTGTTGTTGACGTTGTTGTTGTTGTTGTTGTTGTTTATTTGACGTTTTTGTTGTTGTTGAAGTTGTTGTTGTTGTTGTTGTATATTTGACGTTGTTGTAGTTGTTATTGTTGTTGTTGTTGTTTATTTAACATTGTTGTTGTAGTTGTTGTTTATTTGACGTTGTTGTTGTTGTTTATTTGATGTTGTTATTGTTTATTTGACGTTGTTATTGTTGACGGTGTTGTTGTTGTTGTTGTTTATTTGACATTGTTGTTGTTGTTGTTGACGTTGTTGTTGTTTATTTGACATTGTTGTTGTTGTTGTTGTTCTTTATTTGACGTTGTTATTGTTTATTTGACGTTGTTGTTGTTTATTTGACGTTGTTGTTGTTGTTTATTTGACGTTATTGTTGTTGTTGACATTGTTGATGTTGTTGTTTATTTGACGTTGTTGTTGTTATTTATTTGACATTGTTGTTGTTGTTGTTGTTGTTGTTGTTGTTGTTTATTTGACATTGTTGTTGTTGTTGTTGACGTTGTTGTTGTTGTTGTTGTTTATTTAACATTGTTGTTGTTGTTGTTTATTTGACGTTGTTGTTGTTGTTTATTTGATGTTGTTGTTGTTTATTTGAAGTTGTTGTTGTTGACGGTGTTGTTGTTGTTGTTGTTGTTTATTTGACATTGTTGTTGTTGTTGTTGACGTTGTTGTTGTTTATTTGACATTGTTGTTGTTGTTGTTCTTTATTTGACGTTGTTATTGTTTATTTGATGTTGTTGTTGTTTATTTAACGTTGTTGTTGTTGACGTTGTTTATGTTATTGTTTATTTGACGTTGTTGTTGTTGTTTATTTGACGTAGTTGTCGTTGTTGACGTTGTTGTTGTTGTTGTTTATTTGACGTTTTTGTTGTTGTCGTTGATGTTGTTGTTGTTGTTGTTTATTTGACGTCGTTGTTGTTGTTGTTTATTTGACGTTGTTGTTGTTGACGGTGTTGTTGTTGTTATTTATTTGACATTGTTGTTGTTGTTGTTGTTGTTTATTTGACGTTGTTGTTGTTGACGTTGTTGTTGTTGTTGTTGTTTATTTGACGTTGTTGTTGTTGTTGACATAGTTGTTGTTGTTGTTTATTTGACGTTTTTGTTGTTGTTGATGTTGTTGTTGTTTTCGTTGTTGTTTATTTGACGTTGTTGTAGTTGTTTAATTGACGTTGTTGTTGTTGTTGTTTATTTGACGTTGTTGTTTTTGTTGTTTATTTGACATTGTTGTTGTTGACGATGTTGTTGTTGTTGTTTATTTGACGTTGTTGTTGTTGTTATTTATTTGACGTTGTTGTTGTTGATGTTGTTGTTGTTGTTGTTTATTTGACATTGTTGTTGTTGACATAGTTGTTATTGTTGTTGTTTATTTGATGTTGTTGTTGTTGACGTTGTTGTTGTTGTTGTTTATTTGACGTTGTTGTTGTAGTTGACATAGTTGTTGTTGTTGTTGTTGTTTATTTGACGTTGTTGTTGTTGTTGACTTAGTTGTTGTTGTTGTTTATTTGACGTTGTTGTTTATTTGACGTTGTTGTTGTTGTTGACGTTGTTGTTGTTGTTTATTTGACGTTGTTGTTGTTATTTATTTGACATTGTTGTTGTTGTTGACGTTGTTGTTGTTGTTGTTGTTTATTTGACATTGTTGTTGTTGTTGTTGACGTTGTTGTTGTTGTTGTTGTTGTTGTTTATTTGACGTTGTTTTAGTATTGTTGTTTATTTGACATTGTTGTTGTTATTTATTTGACGTTGTTGTGGGTGACATTGTTGTTGTTATTTATTTGACGTTGTTGTTGTTGTTTATTTGACGTAGTTGTTGTTGTTGACGTTGTTGTTGTTGTTGTTGTTTATTTGACGTTTTTGTTGTTGTTGAAGTTGTTGTTGTTGTTGTTGTATATTTGACGTTGTTGTAGTTGTTATTGTTGTTGTTGTTGTTTATTTAACATTGTTGTTGTAGTTGTTGTTTATTTGACGTTGTTGTTGTTGTTTATTTGATGTTGTTATTGTTTATTTGACGTTGTTATTGTTGACGGTGTTGTTGTTGTTGTTGTTTATTTGACATTGTTGTTGTTGTTGTTGACGTTGTTGTTGTTTATTTGACATTGTTGTTGTTGTTGTTGTTCTTTATTTGACGTTGTTATTGTTTATTTGACGTTGTTGTTGTTTATTTAACGTTGTTGTTGTTGACGTTGTTGTTGTTATTGTTTATTTGACGTTGTTGTTGTTGTTGTTTATTTGACGTAGTTGTTGTTGTTGACGTTGTTGTTGTTGTTGTTTATTTGACATTGTTGTTGTTGTTGTTGTTGTTTATTTGACGTTGTTGTTGTTGACGTTGTTGTTGTTGTTGTTGTTGTTTATTTGACGTTGTTGTTGTTGTTGACATAGTTGTTGTTGTTGTTTATTTGACGTTTTTGTTGTTGTTGATGTTGTTGTTGTTTTCGTTGTTGTTTATTTGACGTTGTTGTAGTTGTTTAATTGACGTTGTTGTTGTTGTTGTTTATTTGACGTTGTTGTTTTTGTTGTTTATTTGACATTGTTGTTGTTGACGATGTTGTTGTTGTTGTTTATTTGACGTTGTTGTTGTTGTTATTTATTTGACGTTGTTGTTGTTGATGTTGTTGTTGTTGTTGTTTATTTGACATTGTTGTTGTTGACATAGTTGTTATTGTTGTTGTTTATTTGATGTTGTTGTTGTTGACGTTGTTGTTGTTGTTGTTTATTTGACGTTGTTGTTGTAGTTGACATAGTTGTTGTTGTTGTTGTTGTTTATTTGACGTTGTTGTTGTTGTTGACTTAGTTGTTGTTGTTGTTTATTTGACGTTGTTGTTTATTTGACGTTGTTGTTGTTGTTGACGTTGTTGTTGTTGTTTATTTGACGTTGTTGTTGTTATTTATTTGACATTGTTGTTGTTGTTGACGTTGTTGTTGTTGTTGTTGTTTATTTGACATTGTTGTTGTTGTTGTTGACGTTGTTGTTGTTGTTGTTGTTGTTTATTTGACGTTGTTTTAGTATTGTTGTTTATTTGACATTGTTGTTGTTATTTATTTGACGTTGTTGTGGGTGACATTGTTGTTGTTATTTATTTGACGTTGTTGTTGTTGTTTATTTGACGTAGTTGTTGTTGTTGACGTTGTTGTTGTTGTTGTTGTTTATTTGACGTTTTTGTTGTTGTTGAAGTTGTTGTTGTTGTTGTTGTATATTTGACGTTGTTGTAGTTGTTATTGTTGTTGTTGTTGTTTATTTAACATTGTTGTTGTAGTTGTTGTTTATTTGACGTTGTTGTTGTTGTTTATTTGATGTTGTTATTGTTTATTTGACGTTGTTATTGTTGACGGTGTTGTTGTTGTTGTTGTTTATTTGACATTGTTGTTGTTGTTGTTGACGTTGTTGTTGTTTATTTGACATTGTTGTTGTTGTTGTTGTTCTTTATTTGACGTTGTTATTGTTTATTTGACGTTGTTGTTGTTTATTTAACGTTGTTGTTGTTGACGTTGTTGTTGTTATTGTTTATTTGACGTTGTTGTTGTTGTTGTTTATTTGACGTAGTTGTTGTTGTTGACGTTGTTGTTGTTGTTGTTTATTTGACGTTTTTGTTGTTGTTGATGTTGTTGTTGTTGTTGTTGTTTATTTGACGTCGTTGTTGTTGTTGTTTATTTGACGTTGTTGTTGTTGACGGTGTTGTTGTTGTTATTTATTTGACATTGTTGTTGTTGTTGTTGACATAGTTGTTGTTGTTGTTGTTGTTTATTTGACGTTTTTGTTGTTGTTGATGTTGTTGTTATTTTCGTTGTTGTTTATTTGACGTTGTTGTAGTTGTTTAATTGACGTTGTTGTTGTTGTTGTTTATTTGACGTTGTTGTTGTTGTTGTTATTGTTGTTGTTGTTGTTCTTTATTTGACGTTGTTGTTGTTGTTGTTCTTTATTTGACGTTGTTGTCGTTGTTGTTGTTTATTTGACGTTGTTGTTGTTGTTGACGTTGTTGTTGTTGTTTATTTGACATTGTTGTTGTTGTTGTTGTTATTGTTTATTTGACGTTGTTGTTGTTGTTTATTTGGCGTTGTTGTTGTTGTATTTGATGTTGTTGTTGTTTATTTGACGTTGTTGTTGTTGACGTTGTTTTTGTTGTTGTTTATTTGACGTTGTTGTTGTTGTTTATTTGACGTTGTTGTTGTTGTTTATTTGACGTTGTTGTTGTTGTTGTATATTTGACGTTGTTGTTGTTGTTTATTTGACATTGTTGTTATTGACGGTGTTGTTGTTGTTGTTGACGTTGTTGTTGTTGTTTATTTGACGTTGTTGTTGTTATTTATTTGACATTGTTGTTGTTGTTGACGTTGTTGTTGTTGTTGTTGTTGTTTATTTGACATTGTTGTTGTTGTTGTTGACGTTGTTGTTGTTGTTGTTGTTGATTATTTGACGTTGTTTTAGTATTGTTGTTTATTTGACATTGTTGTTGTTATTTATTTGACGTTGTTGTGGGTGACATTGTTGTTGTTATTTATTTGACGTTGTTGTTGTTGTTTATTTAACGTAGTTGTTGTTATTGACATTGTTGTTGTTGTTGTTGTTGTTTATTTGACGTTTTTGTTGTTGTTGAAGTTGTTGTTGTTGTTGTTGTATATTTGACGTTGTTGTAGTTGTTATTGTTGTTGTTGTTGTTTATTTAACATTGTTGTTGTTGTTGTTGTTTATTTGACGTTGTTGTTGTTGTTTATTTGACGTTGTTGTTGTTATTTATTTGACATTGTTGTTGTTGACGTTGTTGTTGTTGTTGTTGTTTATTTGACATTGTTGTTGTTGTTGTTGACGTTGTTGTTGTTGTTGTTGTTTATTTGACGTTGTTTTAGTATTGTTGTTTATTTGACATTGTTGTTGTTATTTATTTGACGTTGTTGTGGGTGACATTGTTGTTGTTGTTTATTTGACGTTGTTGTTGTTGTTGTTTATTTGACGTAGTTGTTGTTGTTGAGGTTGTTGTTGTTGTTGTTGTTTATTTGACATTTTTGTTATTGTTGATGTTGTTGTTGTTGTTGTATATTTGACGTTGTTGTAGTTGTTATTGTTGTTGTTGTTGTTTATTCAAAATTGTTGTTGTTGTTGTTGTTTATTTGACGTTGTTGTTGTTGTTCTTTATTTGACGTTGTTGTTGTTGTTTATTAGACATTGTTGTTGTTGACATAGTTGTTGTTGTTGTTGTTTATTTGACATTGTTGTTGTTGTTGACGTTGTTGTTGTTGTTGACGTTGTTGTTGTCGTTGTTTATTTGCCATTGTTGTTGTTGTTGACATAGTTGTTGTTGTTGTTGTTTATTTGACGTTGTTGTTGTTGTTGACGTTATTGTTGTTGTTGTTTATTTGACGTTGTTGTTGTTGTTGTTTATTTGACATTGTTGTTTTTGTTGACGTTGTTGTTGTTGTTGTTTATTTGACATTGTTGTTGTTGTTGTTGACGTTGTTGTTGTTGTTTATTTGACTTTGTTGTTTTTGTTCTTGTTTATTTGACGTTGTTGTTGTTGTTGACTTAGTTGTTGTTGTTGTTTATTTGACGTTGTTGTTGTTGTTGACGGTGTTGTTTATTTGACGTTGTTGTTGTTGTTTATTTGACGTTATTGTTGTTGTTGACATTGTTGATGTTGTTGTTTATTTGACGTTGTTGTTGTTATTTATTTGACATTGTTGTTGTTGTTGTTGTTGTTGTTGTTGTTTATTTGACATTGTTGTTGTTGTTGTTGACGTTGTTGTTGTTGTTGTTGTTTATTTAACATTGTTGTTGTTGTTGTTTATTTGACGTTGTTGTTGTTGTTTATTTGATGTTGTTGTTGTTTATTTGACGTTGTTGTTGTTGACGTTGTTGTTGTTGTTGTTGTTGTTGTTTATTTGACATTGTTGTTGTTGTTGTTGACGTTGTTGTTGTTTATTTGACATTGTTGTTGTTGTTGTTCTTTATTTGACGTTGTTATTGTTTATTTGACGTTGTTGTTGTTTATTTAACGTTGTTGTTGTTGACGTTGTTGTTGTTATTGTTTATTTGACGTTGTTGTTGTTGTTTATTTGACGTAGTTGTCGTTGTTGACGTTGTTGTTGTTGTTGTTTATTTGACGTTTTTGTTGTTGTCGTTGATGTTGTTGTTGTTGTTGTTTATTTGACGTCGTTGTTGTTGTTGTTGTTTATTTGACGTTGTTGTTGTTGTTGTTTATTTGACGTTGTTGTTGTTGACGTTGTTGTTGTTGTTGTTGTTGTTGTTGTTTATTTGACGTTGTTGTTGTTGTTGACATAGTTGTTGTTGTTGTTGTTGTTGTTTATTTGACGTTTTTGTTGTTGTTGATGTTGTTGTTGTTGTTTTCGTTGTTGTTTATTTGACGTTGTTGTAGTTGTTTAATTGACGTTGTTGTTGTTGTTGTTTATTTGACGTTGTTGTTGTTGTTTATTTGACATTGTTGTTGTTGACGATGTTGTTGTTGTTGTTTATTTGACGTTGTTGTTGTTGTTGTTTATTTGACGTTGTTGTTGTTGACGTTGTTGTTGTTGTGGTTTATTTGACATTGTTGTTGTTGACATAGTTGTTATTGTTGTTGTTTATTTGATGTTGTTGTTGTTGTTGACGTTGTTGTTGTTGTTGTTTATTTGACGTTGTTGTTGTAGTTGACATAGTTGTTGTTGTTGTTGTTTATTTGACGTTGTTGTTGTTGTTGACGTTGTTGTTGTTGTTGTTTATTTGACGTTGTTGTTGTTTATTTGACATTGTTGTTGTTGTTGACGTTGTTGTTGTTGTTTATTTGACATTGTTGTTGTTGTTGTTGTTGACATTGTTGTTGTTGTTTATTTGACTTTGTTGTTTTTGTTGTTTATTTGACGTTGTTGTTGTTGTTGACTTAGTTGTTGTTGTTGTTTATTTGACGTTGTTGTTTATTTGACGTTGTTGTTGTTGTTGTTGACGTTGTTGTTGTTGTTTATTTGACGTTGTTGTTGTTATTTATTTGACATTGTTGTTGTTGTTGACGTTGTTGTTGTTGTTTATTTGACATTGTTGTTGTTGTTGTTGACGTTGTTGTTGTTGTTGTTGTTGTTGTTGTTTATTTGACGTTGTTTTAGTATTGTTGTTTATTTGACATTGTTGTTTATTTGACATTGTTGTTGTTATTTATTTGACGTTGTTGTGGGTGACATTGTTGTTGTTATTTATTTGACGTTGTTGTTGTTGTTGTTTATTTGACGTAGTTGTTGTTGTTGACGTTATTGTTGTTGTTGTTGTTGTTGTTTATTTGACGTTTTTGTTGTTGTTGAAGTTGTTGTTGTTGTTGTTGTTGTATATTTGACGTTGTTGTAGTTGTTCTTGTTGTTGTTGTTGTTTATTTAACATTGTTGTTGTTGTTGTTTATTTGACGTTGTTGTTGTTGTTTATTTGATGTTGTTATTGTTTATTTGACGTTGTTGTTGTTGACGGTGTTGTTGTTGTTGTTTATTTGACATTGTTGTTGTTGTTGTTGTTGACGTTGTTGTTGTTTATTTGACATTGTTGTTGTTGTTGTTCTTTATTTGACGTTGTTATTGTTTATTTGACGTTGTTGTTGTTTATTTAACATTGTTGTTGTTGACGTTGTTGTTGTTGTTGTTTATTTGACGTTTTTGTTGTTGATGATGTTGTTGTTGTTGTTGTTGTTTATTTGACGTCGTTGTTGTTGTTGTTTATTTGACGTTGTTGTTGTTGACGGTGTTGTTGTTGTTATTTATTTGACATTGTTGTTGTTGTTGTTGTTTATTTGACGTTGTTGTTGTTGTTGACGTTGTTGTTGTTGTTGTTGTTTATTTGACGTTGTTGTTGTTGTTGACATAGTTGTTGTTGTTGTTGTTGTTTATTTGACATTTTTGTTGTTGTTGATGTTGTTGTTGTTTTCGTTGTTGTTTATTTGACGTTGTTGTAGTTGTTTAATTGATGTTGTTGTTGTTGTTGTTTATTTGACGTTGTTGTTGTTGTTGTTATTGTTGTTGTTGTTGTTCTTTATTTGACGTTGTTGTTGTTGTTGTTCTTTATTTGACGTTGTTGTCGTTGTTGTTGTTTATTTGACGTTGTTGTTGTTGTTGACGTTGTTGTTGTTGTTTATTTGACATTGTTGTTGTTGTTGTTATTGTTTATTTGACGTTGTTGTTGTTGTTTATTTGGCGTTGTTGTTGTTGTATTTGACGTTGTTGTTGTTTATTTGACGTTGTTGTTGTTGACGTTGTTTTTGTTGTTGTTTATTTGACGTTGTTGTTGATGTTTATTTGACGTTGTTGTTGTTGTTTATTTGACGTTGTTGTTGTTGTTGTATATTTGACATTGTTGTTGTTGTTTATTTGACATTGTTGTTATTGACAGTGTTGTTGTTGTTGTTGACGTTGTTGTTGTTGTTTATTTGACGTTGTTGTTGTTATTTATTTGACATTGTTGTTGTTGTTGACGTTGTTGTTGTTGTTGTTTATTTGACATTGTTGTTGTTGTTGTTGACGTTGTTGTTGTTGTTGTTGTTGTTGTTGTTGTTGTTTATTTGACGTTGTTTTAGTATTGTTGTTTATTTGACATTGTTGTTGTTATTTATTTGACGTTGTTGTGGGTGACATTGTTGTTGTTATTTATTTGACGTTGTTGTTGTTGTTTATTTGACGTAGTTGTTGTTGTTGACGTTGTTGTTGTTGTTGTTTATTTGACGTTTTTGTTGTTGTTGAAGTTGTTGTTGTTGTTGTTGTATATTTGACGTTGTTGTAGTTGTTATTGTTGTTGTTGTTGTTTATTTAACATTGTTGTTGTTGTTGTTTATTTAATGTTGTTGTTGTTGTTTATTTGATGTTGTTGTTGTTTATTTGACGTTTTTGTTGTTGTTGATGTTGTTGTTGTTTTCGTTGTTGTTTATTTGACGTTGTTGTAGTTGTTTAATTGACGTTGTTGTTGTTGTTGTTTATTTGACGTTGTTGTTGTTGTTTTTTATTTGACGTTGTTGTTGTTGTTGTTTATTTGACATTGTTGTTATTGACGGTGTTGTTGTTGTTGTTTATTTGACGTTGTTGTTGTTGTAGTTTATTTGACGTTGTTGTTGTTGACGTTGTTGTTGTTGTTGTTTATTTGACGTTGTTGTTGTTGACATAGTTGTTATTGTTGTTGTTTATTTGATGTTGTTGTTGTTGTTGACGTTGTTGTTGTTGTTGTTGTTTATTTGACGTTGTTGTTGTAGTTGACATAGTTGTTGTTGTTGTTGTTTATTTGACGTTGTTGTTGTTGTTGACGTTGTTGTTGTTGTTTATTTGACGTTGTTGTTGTTGTTTATTTGACATTGTTGTTGTTGTTGACGTTGTTGTTGTTGTTGTTTATTTGACATTGTTGTTGTTGTTTATTTGACTTTGTTGTTTTTGTTGTTTATTTGACGTTGTTGTTGTTGTTGACTTAGTTGTTGTTGTTGTTTATTTGACGTTGTTGTTTATTTGAGGTTGTTGTTGTTGTTGACGTTGTTGTTGTTGTTTATTTGACGTTGTTGTTGTTATTTATTTAACATTGTTGTTGTTGGTGACGTTGTTGTTGTTGTTGTTGTTGTTGTTGTTTATTTGACATTGTTGTTGTTGTTGTTGACGTTGTTGTTGTTGTTGTTGTTGTTGTTTATTTGACGTTGTTTTAGTATTGTTGTTTATTTGACATTGTTGTTGTTATTTATTTGACGTTGTTGTGGGTGACATTGTTGTTGTTATTTATTTGACGTTGTTGTTGTTGTTTATTTGACGTAGTTGTTGTTGTTGACGTTGTTGTTGTTGTTGTTTATTTGACGTTTTTGTTGTTGTTGAAGATGTTGTTGTTGTTGTTGTATATTTGATGTTGTTGTAGTTGTTATTGTTGTTGTTGTTGTTTATTTAACATTGTTGTTGTTGTTGTTATTTATTTGACATTTTTGTTGTTGTTGTTTATTTAACATTGTTGTTGTTTATTTGATGTTGTTATTGTTTATTTGACGTTGTTGTTGTTGACGGTGTTGTTGTTGTTGTTTATTTGACATTGTTGTTGTTGTTGTTGTTGACGTTGTTGTTGTTTATTTGACATTGTTGTTGTTGTTGTTCTTTATTTGACGTTGTTATTGTTTATTTGACGTTGTTGTTGTTTATTTAACATTGTTGTTGTTGACGTTGTTGTTGTTGTTGTTTATTTGACGTTTTTGTTGTTGATGATGTTGTTGTTGTTGTTGTTGTTGTTTATTTGACGTCGTTGTTGTTGTTGTTTATTTGACGTTGTTGTTGTTGACGGTGTTGTTGTTGTTATTTATTTGACATTGTTGTTGTTGTTGTTGTTTATTTGACGTTGTTGTTGTTGTTGACGTTGTTGTTGTTGTTGTTGTTTATTTGACGTTGTTGTTGTTGTTGACATAGTTGTTGTTGTTGTTGTTGTTGTTTATTTGACATTTTTGTTGTTGTTGATGTTGTTGTTGTTTTCGTTGTTGTTTATTTGACGTTGTTGTAGTTGTTTAATTGATGTTGTTGTTGTTGTTGTTTATTTGACGTTGTTGTTGTTGTTGTTATTGTTGTTGTTGTTGTTCTTTATTTGACGTTGTTGTTGTTGTTGTTCTTTATTTGACGTTGTTGTCGTTGTTGTTGTTTATTTGACGTTGTTGTTGTTGTTGACGTTGTTGTTGTTGTTTATTTGACATTGTTGTTGTTGTTGTTATTGTTTATTTGACGTTGTTGTTGTTGTTTATTTGGCGTTGTTGTTGTTGTATTTGACGTTGTTGTTGTTTATTTGACGTTGTTGTTGTTGACGTTGTTTTTGTTGTTGTTTATTTGACGTTGTTGTTGATGTTTATTTGACGTTGTTGTTGTTGTTTATTTGACGTTGTTGTTGTTGTTGTATATTTGACATTGTTGTTGTTGTTTATTTGACATTGTTGTTATTGACAGTGTTGTTGTTGTTGTTGACGTTGTTGTTGTTGTTTATTTGACGTTGTTGTTGTTATTTATTTGACATTGTTGTTGTTGTTGACGTTGTTGTTGTTGTTGTTTATTTGACATTGTTGTTGTTGTTGTTGACGTTGTTGTTGTTGTTGTTGTTGTTGTTGTTGTTGTTTATTTGACGTTGTTTTAGTATTGTTGTTTATTTGACATTGTTGTTGTTATTTATTTGACGTTGTTGTGGGTGACATTGTTGTTGTTATTTATTTGACGTTGTTGTTGTTGTTTATTTGACGTAGTTGTTGTTGTTGACGTTGTTGTTGTTGTTGTTTATTTGACGTTTTTGTTGTTGTTGAAGTTGTTGTTGTTGTTGTTGTATATTTGACGTTGTTGTAGTTGTTATTGTTGTTGTTGTTGTTTATTTAACATTGTTGTTGTTGTTGTTTATTTAATGTTGTTGTTGTTGTTTATTTGATGTTGTTGTTGTTTATTTGACGTTTTTGTTGTTGTTGATGTTGTTGTTGTTTTCGTTGTTGTTTATTTGACGTTGTTGTAGTTGTTTAATTGACGTTGTTGTTGTTGTTGTTTATTTGACGTTGTTGTTGTTGTTTTTTATTTGACGTTGTTGTTGTTGTTGTTTATTTGACATTGTTGTTATTGACGGTGTTGTTGTTGTTGTTTATTTGACGTTGTTGTTGTTGTAGTTTATTTGACGTTGTTGTTGTTGACGTTGTTGTTGTTGTTGTTTATTTGACGTTGTTGTTGTTGACATAGTTGTTATTGTTGTTGTTTATTTGATGTTGTTGTTGTTGTTGACGTTGTTGTTGTTGTTGTTGTTTATTTGACGTTGTTGTTGTAGTTGACATAGTTGTTGTTGTTGTTGTTTATTTGACGTTGTTGTTGTTGTTGACGTTGTTGTTGTTGTTTATTTGACGTTGTTGTTGTTGTTTATTTGACATTGTTGTTGTTGTTGACGTTGTTGTTGTTGTTGTTTATTTGACATTGTTGTTGTTGTTTATTTGACTTTGTTGTTTTTGTTGTTTATTTGACGTTGTTGTTGTTGTTGACTTAGTTGTTGTTGTTGTTTATTTGACGTTGTTGTTTATTTGAGGTTGTTGTTGTTGTTGACGTTGTTGTTGTTGTTTATTTGACGTTGTTGTTGTTATTTATTTAACATTGTTGTTGTTGGTGACGTTGTTGTTGTTGTTGTTGTTGTTGTTGTTTATTTGACATTGTTGTTGTTGTTGTTGACGTTGTTGTTGTTGTTGTTGTTGTTGTTTATTTGACGTTGTTTTAGTATTGTTGTTTATTTGACATTGTTGTTGTTATTTATTTGACGTTGTTGTGGGTGACATTGTTGTTGTTATTTATTTGACGTTGTTGTTGTTGTTTATTTGACGTAGTTGTTGTTGTTGACGTTGTTGTTGTTGTTGTTTATTTGACGTTTTTGTTGTTGTTGAAGATGTTGTTGTTGTTGTTGTATATTTGATGTTGTTGTAGTTGTTATTGTTGTTGTTGTTGTTTATTTAACATTGTTGTTGTTGTTGTTATTTATTTGACGTTGTTGTTGTTGTTTATTTGATGTTGT
The DNA here is from genome assembly GCA_948472305.1 of Vicia faba. NCBI lineage: Eukaryota > Viridiplantae > Streptophyta > Magnoliopsida > Fabales > Fabaceae > Vicia > Vicia faba. The sequence continues at coordinate 464,751,369 of OX451739.1, read as the reverse complement.
TATTGTTTATTTGACGTTGTTGTTGTTGACGGTGTTGTTGTTGTTGTTGTTTATTTGACATTGTTGTTGTTGTTGTTGACGTTGTTGTTGTTTATTTGACATTGTTGTTGTTGTTGTTGTTGTTGTTGTTCTTTATTTGACGTTGTTATTGTTTATTTGACGTTGTTGTTGTTTATTTAACGTTGTTGTTGTTGACGTTGTTGTTGTTATTGTTTATTTGACGTTGTTGTTGTTGTTGTTTATTTGACGTAGTTGTTGTTGTTGACGTTGTTGTTGTTGTTGTTTATTTGACGTTTTTGTTGTTGTTGATGTTGTTGTTGTTGTTGTTTATTTGACGTCGTTGTTGTTGTTGTTTATTTGACGTTGTTGTTGTTGTTGACGATGTTGTTGTTGTTATTTATTTGACATTGCTGTTGTTGTTGTTGACGTTGTTGTTGTTGTTGTTGTTTATTTGACGTTGTTGTTGTTGTTGACATAGTTGTTGTTGTTGTTGTTGTTGTTGATGTTGTTGTTGTTTTCGTTGTTGTTTATTTGACGTTGTTGTAGTTGTTTAATTGACGTTGTTGTTGTTGTTGTTTATTTGACGTTGTTGTTGTTGTTATTGTTGTTCTTGTTGTTCTTTATTTGACGTTGTTGTTGTTGTTGTTCTTTATTTGACGTTGTTGTCATTGTTGTTGTTTATTTGACGTTGTTGTTGTTGTTGACGTTGTTGTTGTTGTTTATTTGACATTGTTGTTGTTGTTGTTATTGTTTATTTGACGTTGTTGTTGTTGTTTATTTGGCGTTGTTGTTGTTGTATTTGACGTTGTTGTTGTTTATTTGACGTTGTTGTTGTTGTTGTTGTTTTTGTTGTTGTTTATTTGACGTTGTTGTTGTTGTTTATTTGACGTTGTTGTTGTTGTTGTATATTTGACGTTGTTGTTGTTGTTTATTTGACATTGTTGTTATTGACGGTGTTGTTGTTGTTTATTTGACGTTGTTGTTTTTGTTGTTGTTTATTTGGCGTTGTTGTTGTTGTTTATTAGACATTGTTGTTGTTGTTGACATAGTTGTTGTTGTTGTTGTTTATTTGATGTTGTTGTTGTTGTTGACGTTGTTGTTGTTGACGTTGTTGTTGTTGTTGATGTTGTTGTTGTTGTTGTTTATTTGCCGTTGTTGTTGTTGTTGACATAGTTGTTGTTGTTGTTGTTTAATTGACGTTGTTGTTGTTGTTGACGTTGTTGTTGTTGTTTATTTGATGTTGTTGTTGTTGTTGTTTATTTGACATTGTTGTTTTTGTTGACGTTGTTGTTGTTGTTGTTTATTTGACATTGTTGTTGTTGTTGTTGACGTTGTTGTTGTTGTTTATTTGACTTTGTTGTTGTTGTTGTTGTTGTTGTTGTTTATTTGACGTTGTTGTTGTTGTTGACCTAGTTGTTGTTGTTGTTTATTTGACGTTGTTGTTGTTCTTGACAGTGTTGTTTATTTGACGTTGTTGTTGTTGTTTATTTGACGTTGTTGTTGTTGTTGACGTTGTTGTTGTTGTTGTTTATTTGACGTTGTTGTTGTTATTTATTTGACATTGTTGTTGTTGTTGATGTTGTTGTTGTTGTTGTTGTTTATTTGACATTGTTGTTGTTGTTGTTGACGTTGTTGTTGTTGTTGTTGTTGTTGTTTATTTGACGTTGTTTTAGTATTGTTGTTTATTTGACATTGTTGTTGTTATTTATTTGACGTAGTTGTTGTTGTTGACGTTGTTGTTGTTGTTGTTGTTTATTTGACGTTTTTGTTGTTGTTGATGTTGTTGTTGTTGTTGTATATTTGACGTTGATGTAGTTGTTATTGTTGTTGTTGTTTATTTGACATTATTGTTATTGTTGTTGTTGTTTATTTGACGTTGCTGTTGTTGTTTATTTGACGTTGTTGTTGTTGTTTATTTGACGTTGTTGTTGTTTACGGTGTTGTTGGTGTTGTTTATTTGACATTGTTATTGTTCTTGCTATTGACTTTGTTGTTGTTTATTTGACGTTGTTGTTGTTGTTGTTGTTCTTTATTTGACGTTGTTATTGTTTATTTGACGTTGTTGTTGTTGTTTATTTAACATTGTGGGTGACATTGTTGTTGTTGTTGACATAGTTGTTGTTGTTGTTGTTGTTTATTTGACGTTTTTGTTGTTGTTGATGTTGTTGTTTTTTTCGTTGTTGTTTATTTGACGTTGTTGTAGTTGTTTAATTGGCGTTGTTGTTGTTGTTGTTTATTTGACGTTGTTGTTGTTGTTGTTATTGTTGTTGTTGTGGTTCTTTATTTGACGTTGTTGTTGTTGTTCTTTATTTGACGTTGTTGTTGTTGTTGTTGTTTATTTGACGTTGTTGTTGTTGTTGACGTTGTTGTTGTTGTTGTTTATTTGACATTGTTGTTGTTGTTGTTATTGTTTATTTGACGTTGTTGTTGTTGTAGTTTATTTGGCGTTATTGTTGTTGTATTTGACGTTGTTGTTGTTTATTTGACGTTGTTGTTGTTGACGTTGTTTTTGTTGTTGTTTATTTGACGTTTTTGTTGTTGTTTATTTGACGTTGTTGTTGTTGTTTATTTGACGTTGTTGTTGTTGTTATATATTTGACGTTGTTGTTGTTGTTTATTTGACATTGTTGTTATTGACGGTGTTGTTGTTCTTGTTTATTTGACGTTGTTGTTGTTGTTGTTTATTTGACGTTGTTCTTGTTGTTTATTAGACATTGTTGTTGTTGTTGACATAGTTGTGGTTGTTGTTTATTTGATGTTGTTGTTGTTGTTGACGTTGTTGTTGTTGTTATTTATTTGCCGTTGTTGTTGTTATTGAAATAGTTGTTGTTGTTGTTTATTTGACGTTGTTGTTGTTGTTGTTGTTGACGTTGTTGTTGTTGTTGTTGTTTATTAGACTTTGTTGTTGTTGTTTATTTGACATTGTTGTTTTTGTTGACGTTGTTGTTGTTGTTGTTTATTTGACATTGTTGTTGTTGTTGTTGTTGACGTTGTTGTTGTTGTTTATTTGACTTTGTTGTTGTTGTTGTTGTTGTTTATTTGACGTTGTTGTTGTTGTTGACTTAGTTGTTGTTGTTGTTTATTTGACGTTGTTGTTGTTGTTGACGGTGTTGTTTATTTGACGTTGTTGTTGTTGTTTATTTGACGTTGTTGTTGTTGTTGTTGTTGACGTTGGTGTTGTTGGTGTTGTTGTTTATTTGACGTTATTGTTGTTGTTTATTTGACATTGTTGTTGTTGTTGACGGTGTTGTTGTTGTTGTTGTTTATTTGACATTGTTGTTGTTGTTGACGTTGTTGTTGTTGTTTATTTGACATTGTTGTTGTTGTTTATTTGACGTTGTTGTTGTTTATTTGACGTTTATTGTTGTTGTTTATTTGACGTTGTTGTTGACGTTGTTGTTGTTGTTGTTATTGTTTATTTGACGTTGTTGTTGTTGTTTATTTGACGTAGTTGTTGTTGTTGACGTTGTTGTTGTTGTTGTTGTTGTTTATTTGACGTTTTTGTTGTTGATGTTGTTGTTGTTTTCGTTGTTGTTTATTTAACGTTGTTGTAGTTGTTTAATTGACGTTATTGTTGTTGTTGTTGTTATTGTTGTTGTTGTTGTTGTTTATTTGACGTTGTTGTTGTTGTTTATTTGACGTTGTTGTTGTTGTTGTTGTTTATTTGACGTTGTTGTAGTTATTGACGTTGTTGTTGTTGTTTATTTGACGTTGTTATTATTGTTTATTTGACAATGTTGTTGTTGTTGTTAATGTTTATTTGACGTTGTTGTTGTTGTTTATTTGGCGTTGTTGTTGTTGTTGACGTTGTTGTTGTTGTTTATTTGACGTTGTTGTTATTGATGTTGTTTTTGTTGTTGTTTATTTGACGTTGTTGTTGTTTATTTGACGTTGTTGTTGTTGTTGTTGTTTATTTGACGTTGTTGTTGTTATTGTTATTTATTTGACATTGTTGTTGTTGTTGTTTATTTGAAATGGTTGTTGTTGACGGTGTTGTTGTTGTTGTTGTTTATTTGACGTTGTTGTTGTTGTTTATTTGACGTGGTTGTTGTTGACGTTGTTGTTGTTGTTGTTTATTTGACGTTGGTGTTGTTGACATAGTTGTTATTGTTGTTGTTTATTTGACGTTGCTGTTGTTGTTTATTTGACGTTGTTGTTGTTGTTTATTTGACGTTGTTTTTGTTTACGGTGTTGTTGTTGTTGTTTATTTGACATTGTTATTGTTCTTGCTATTGACATTGTTGTTGTTTATTTGACGTTGTTGTTGTTGTTGTTGTTCTTTATTTGACGTTGTTATTGTTTATTTGACGTTGTTGTTGTTGTTTATTTAACATTGTGGGTGACATTGTTGTTGTTGTTGACATAGTTGTTGTTGTTGTTGTTGTTTATTTGACGTTTTTGTTGTTGTTGATGTTGTTGTTTTTTTCGTTGTTGTTTATTTGACGTTGTTGTAGTTGTTTAATTGGCGTTGTTGTTGTTGTTGTTTATTTGACGTTGTTGTTGTTGTTGTTATTGTTGTTGTTGTGGTTCTTTATTTGACGTTGTTGTTGTTGTTCTTTATTTGACGTTGTTGTTGTTGTTGTTGTTTATTTGACGTTGTTGTTGTTGTTGACGTTGTTGTTGTTGTTGTTTATTTGACATTGTTGTTGTTGTTGTTATTGTTTATTTGACGTTGTTGTTGTTGTAGTTTATTTGGCGTTATTGTTGTTGTATTTGACGTTGTTGTTGTTTATTTGACGTTGTTGTTGTTGACGTTGTTTTTGTTGTTGTTTATTTGACGTTTTTGTTGTTGTTTATTTGACGTTGTTGTTGTTGTTTATTTGACGTTGTTGTTGTTGTTATATATTTGACGTTGTTGTTGTTGTTTATTTGACATTGTTGTTATTGACGGTGTTGTTGTTCTTGTTTATTTGACGTTGTTGTTGTTGTTGTTTATTTGACGTTGTTCTTGTTGTTTATTAGACATTGTTGTTGTTGTTGACATAGTTGTGGTTGTTGTTTATTTGATGTTGTTGTTGTTGTTGACGTTGTTGTTGTTGTTATTTATTTGCCGTTGTTGTTGTTATTGAAATAGTTGTTGTTGTTGTTTATTTGACGTTGTTGTTGTTGTTGTTGTTGACGTTGTTGTTGTTGTTGTTGTTTATTAGACTTTGTTGTTGTTGTTTATTTGACATTGTTGTTTTTGTTGACGTTGTTGTTGTTGTTGTTTATTTGACATTGTTGTTGTTGTTGTTGACGTTGTTGTTGTTGTTTATTTGACTTTGTTGTTGTTGTTGTTGTTGTTTATTTGACGTTGTTGTTGTTGTTGACTTAGTTGTTGTTGTTGTTTATTTGACGTTGTTGTTGTTGTTGACGGTGTTGTTTATTTGACGTTGTTGTTGTTGTTTATTTGACGTTGTTGTTGTTGTTGTTGTTGACGTTGGTGTTGTTGGTGTTGTTGTTTATTTGACGTTATTGTTGTTGTTTATTTGACATTGTTGTTGTTGTTGACGGTGTTGTTGTTGTTGTTGTTTATTTGACATTGTTGTTGTTGTTGACGTTGTTGTTGTTGTTTATTTGACATTGTTGTTGTTGTTTATTTGACGTTGTTGTTGTTTATTTGACGTTTATTGTTGTTGTTTATTTGACGTTGTTGTTGACGTTGTTGTTGTTGTTGTTATTGTTTATTTGACGTTGTTGTTGTTGTTTATTTGACGTAGTTGTTGTTGTTGACGTTGTTGTTGTTGTTGTTGTTGTTTATTTGACGTTTTTGTTGTTGATGTTGTTGTTGTTTTCGTTGTTGTTTATTTAACGTTGTTGTAGTTGTTTAATTGACGTTATTGTTGTTGTTGTTGTTATTGTTGTTGTTGTTGTTGTTTATTTGACGTTGTTGTTGTTGTTTATTTGACGTTGTTGTTGTTGTTGTTGTTTATTTGACGTTGTTGTAGTTATTGACGTTGTTGTTGTTGTTTATTTGACGTTGTTATTATTGTTTATTTGACAATGTTGTTGTTGTTGTTAATGTTTATTTGACGTTGTTGTTGTTGTTTATTTGGCGTTGTTGTTGTTGTTGACGTTGTTGTTGTTGTTTATTTGACGTTGTTGTTATTGATGTTGTTTTTGTTGTTGTTTATTTGACGTTGTTGTTGTTTATTTGACGTTGTTGTTGTTGTTGTTGTTTATTTGACGTTGTTGTTGTTATTGTTATTTATTTGACATTGTTGTTGTTGTTGTTTATTTGAAATGGTTGTTGTTGACGGTGTTGTTGTTGTTGTTGTTTATTTGACGTTGTTGTTGTTGTTTATTTGACGTGGTTGTTGTTGACGTTGTTGTTGTTGTTGTTTATTTGACGTTGGTGTTGTTGACATAGTTGTTATTGTTGTTGTTTATTTGACGTTGCTGTTGTTGTTTATTTGACGTTGTTGTTGTTGTTTATTTGACGTTGTTTTTGTTTACGGTGTTGTTGTTGTTGTTTATTTGACATTGTTATTGTTCTTGCTATTGACATTGTTGTTGTTTATTTGACGTTGTTGTTGTTGTTGTTGTTCTTTATTTGACGTTGTTATTGTTTATTTGACGTTGTTGTTGTTGTTTATTTAACATTGTGGGTGACATTGTTGTTGTTGTTGACATAGTTGTTGTTGTTGTTGTTGTTTATTTGACGTTTTTGTTGTTGTTGATGTTGTTGTTATTTTCGTTGTTGTTTATTTGACGTTGTTGTAGTTGTTTAATTGGCGTTGTTGTTGTTGTTGTTTATTTGACGTTGTTGTTGTTGTTGTTATTGTTGTTGTTGTGGTTCTTTATTTGACGTTGTTGTTGTTGTTCTTTATTTGACGTTGTTGTTGTTGTTGTTGTTTATTTGACGTTGTTGTTGTTGTTGACGTTGTTGTTGTTGTTGTTTATTTGACATTGTTGTTGTTGTCGTTATTGTTTATTTGACGTTGTTGTTGTTGTAGTTTATTTGGCGTTATTGTTGTTGTATTTGACGTTGTTGTTGTTTATTTGACGTTGTTGTTGTTGACGTTGTTTTTGTTGTTGTTTATTTGACGTTTTTGTTGTTGTTTATTTGACGTTGTTGTTGTTTATTTGACGTTGTTGTTGTTGTTATATATTTGACGTTGTTGTTGTTGTTTATTTGACATTGTTGTTATTGACGGTGTTGTTGTTCTTGTTTATTTGACGTTGTTGTTGTTGTTGTTTATTTGACGTTGTTCTTGTTGTTTATTAGACATTGTTGTTGTTGTTGACATAGTTGTGGTTGTTGTTTATTTGATGTTGTTGTTGTTGTTGACGTTGTTGTTGTTGTTATTTATTTGCCGTTGTTGTTGTTATTGAAATAGTTGTTGTTGTTGTTTATTTGACGTTGTTGTTGTTGTTGTTGTTGACGTTGTTGTTGTTGTTGTTGTTTATTAGACTTTGTTGTTGTTGTTTATTTGACATTGTTGTTTTTGTTGACGTTGTTGTTGTTGTTGTTTATTTGACATTGTTGTTGTTGTTGTTGACGTTGTTGTTGTTGTTTATTTGACTTTGTTGTTGTTGTTGTTGTTTATTTGACGTTGTTGTTGTTGTTGACTTAGTTGTTGTTGTTGTTTATTTGACGTTGTTGTTGTTGTTGACGGTGTTGTTTATTTGACGTTGTTGTTGTTGTTTATTTGACGTTGTTGTTGTTGTTGTTGTTGACGTTGGTGTTGTTGGTGTTGTTGTTTATTTGACGTTATTGTTGTTGTTTATTTGACATTGTTGTTGTTGTTGACGGTGTTGTTGTTGTTGTTGTTTATTTGACATTGTTGTTGTTGTTGACGTTGTTGTTGTTGTTTATTTGACATTGTTGTTGTTGTTTATTTGACGTTGTTGTTGTTTATTTGACGTTTATTGTTGTTGTTTATTTGACGTTGTTGTTGACGTTGTTGTTGTTGTTGTTATTGTTTATTTGACGTTGTTGTTGTTGTTTATTTGACGTAGTTGTTGTTGTTGACGTTGTTGTTGTTGTTGTTGTTGTTTATTTGACGTTTTTGTTGTTGATGTTGTTGTTGTTTTCGTTGTTGTTTATTTAACGTTGTTGTAGTTGTTTAATTGACGTTATTGTTGTTGTTGTTGTTATTGTTGTTGTTGTTGTTGTTTATTTGACGTTGTTGTTGTTGTTTATTTGACGTTGTTGTTGTTGTTGTTTATTTGACGTTGTTGTAGTTGTTGACGTTGTTGTTGTTGTTTATTTGACGTTGTTATTATTGTTTATTTGACATTGTTGTTGTTGTTGTTAATGTTTATTTGACGTTGTTGTTGTTGTTTATTTGGCGTTGTTGTTGTTGTTGATGTTGTTGTTGTTGTTTATTTGACGTTGTTGTTATTGATGTTGTTTTTGTTGTTGTTTATTTGACGTTGTTGTTGTTTATTTGACGTTGTTGTTGTTGTTGTTGTTTATTTGACGTTGTTGTTGTTGTTGTTATTTATTTGACATTGTTGTTGTTGTTGTTTATTTGAAATGGTTGTTGTTGACGGTGTTGTTGTTGTTGTTGTTTATTTGACGTTGTTGTTGTTGTTTATTTGACGTGGTTGTTGTTGACGTTGTTGTTGTTGTTGTTTATTTGACGTTGGTGTTGTTGACATAGTTGTTATTGTTGTTGTTTATTTGACGTTGTTGTTGTTGTTGACGTTGTTGTTGTTATTATTTATTTGAAGTTGTTGTTGTAGTTGACATAGTTGTTGTTGTTGTTGTTTATTTGACGTTGTTGTTGTTGTTTATTTGACATTGTTGTTGTTGTTGACGTTGTTGTTGTTGTTTATTTGACATTGTTGTTGTTGTTGTTGTTGACGTTGTTGTTGTTGTTTATTTGACTTTGTTGCTGTTGTTGTTTATTTGACGTTGTTGTTGTTGTTGTTGACTTAGTTGTTGTTGTGGTTTATTTGACGTTGTTGTTGTTGTTTATTTGATGTTGTTGTTGTTGTTGACGTTGTTGTTGTTGTTTATTTGACGTTGTTGTTGTTATTTATTTGACATTGTTGTTGTTGACGTTGTTGTTGTTTATTTGACATTGTTGTTGTTGTTGTTGACGTTGTTGTTGTTGTTGTTGTTTATTTGACGTTGTTTTAGTATTGTTGTTTATTTGACATTGTTGTTGTTATTTATTTGACGTTGTTGTGGGTGACATTGTTGTTGTTGTTTATTTGACGTTGTTGTTGTTGTTTATTTGACGTAGTTGTTGTTGTTGACGTTGTTGTTGTTGTTGTTGTTTATTTGACATTTTTGTTATTGTTGATGTTGTTGTTGTTGTTGTATATTTGACGTTGTTGTAGTTGTTATTGTTGTTGTTGTTGTTTATTTAACATTGTTGTTGTTGTTGTTGTTTATTTGACGTTGTTGTTGTTGTTTATTTGACGTTGTTGTTGTTTATTTGACGTTGTTGTTGTTTATTTGACATTGTTGTTGTTGTTTATTTGACATTGTTGTTATTGACAGTGTTGTTGTTGTTGTTGACGTTGTTGTTGTTGTTTATTTGACGTTGTTGTTGTTATTTATTTGACATTGTTGTTGTTGTTGACGTTGTTGTTGTTGTTGTTTATTTGACATTGTTGTTGTTGTTGACGTTGTTGTTGTTGTTGTTGTTGTTGTTGTTGTTGTTTATTTGACGTTGTTTTAGTATTGTTGTTTATTTGACATTGTTGTTGTTATTTATTTGACGTTGTTGTGGGTGACATTGTTGTTGTTATTTATTTGACGTTGTTGTTGTTGTTTATTTGACGTAGTTGTTGTTGTTGACGTTGTTGTTGTTGTTGTTTATTTGACGTTTTTGTTGTTGTTGAAGTTGTTGTTGTTGTTGTTGTATATTTCACGTTGTTGTAGTTATTATTGTTGTTGTTGTTGTTTATTTAACATTGTTGTTGTTGTTGTTTATTTGATGTTGTTGTTGTTGTTTATTTGATGTTGTTGTTGTTTATTTGACGTTTTTGTTGTTGTTGATGTTGTTGTTGTTTTCGTTGTTGTTTATTTGACGTTGTTGTAGTTGTTTAATTGACGTTGTTGTTGTTGTTGTTTATTTGACGTTGTTGTTGTTGTTTTTTATTTGACGTTGTTGTTGTTGTTGTTTATTTGACATTGTTGTTATTGACGGTGTTGTTGTTGTTGTTTATTTGACGTTGTTGTTGTTGTAGTTTATTTGACGTTGTTGTTGTTGACGTTGTTGTTGTTGTTGTTTATTTGACGTTGTTGTTGTTGACATAGTTGTTATTGTTGTTGTTTATTTGATGTTGTTGTTGTTGTTGACGTTGTTGTTATTGTTGTTGTTTATTTGACGTTGTTGTTGTAGTTGACATAGTTGTTGTTGTTGTTGTTTATTTGACGTTGTTGTTGTTGTTGACGTTGTTGTTGTTGTTTATTTGACGTTGTTGTTGTTGTTTATTTGACATTGTTGTTGTTGTTGACGTTGTTGTTGTTGTTGTTTATTTGACATTGTTGTTGTTGTTTATTTGACTTTGTTGTTTTTGTTGTTTATTTGACGTTGTTGTTGTTGTTGACTTAGTTGTTGTTGTTGTTTATTTGACGTTGTTGTTTATTTGAGGTTGTTGTTGTTGTTGACGTTGTTGTTGTTGTTTATTTGACGTTGTTGTTGTTATTTATTTAACATTGTTGTTGTTGGTGACGTTGTTGTTGTTGTTGTTGTTGTTTATTTGACATTGTTGTTGTTGTTGTTGACGTTGTTGTTGTTGTTGTTGTTGTTGTTGTTTATTTGACGTTGTTTTAGTATTGTTGTTTATTTGACATTGTTGTTGTTATTTATTTGACGTTGTTGTGGGTGACATTGTTGTTGTTATTTATTTGACGTTGTTGTTGTTGTTTATTTGACGTAGTTGTTGTTGTTGACGTTGTTGTTGTTGTTGTTGTTTATTTGACGTTTTTGTTGTTGTTGAAGTTGTTGTTGTTGTTGTTGTATATTTGATGTTGTTGTAGTTGTTATTGTTGTTGTTGTTGTTTATTTAACATTGTTGTTGTTGTTGTTATTTATTTGACGTTGTTGTTGTTGTTTATTTGATGTTGTTATTGTTTATTTGACGTTGTTGTTGTTGACGGTGTTGTTGTTGTTGTTGTTTATTTGACATTGTTGTTGTTGTTGTTGTTGTTGACGTTGTTGTTGTTTATTTGACATTGTTGTTGTTGTTGTTGTTGTTGTTGTTCTTTATTTGACGTTGTTATTGTTTATTTGACGTTGTTGTTGTTTATTTAACGTTGTTGTTGTTGACGTTGTTGTTGTTATTGTTTATTTGACGTTGTTGTTGTTGTTGTTTATTTGACGTAGTTGTTGTTGTTGACGTTGTTGTTGTTGTTGTTTATTTGACGTTTTTGTTGTTGTTGATGTTGTTGTTGTTGTTGTTGTTTATTTGACGTCGTTGTTGTTGTTGTTTATTTGACGTTGTTGTTGTTGTTGACGATGTTGTTGTTGTTATTTATTTGACATTGCTGTTGTTGTTGTTGACGTTGTTGTTGTTGTTGTTTATTTGACGTTGTTGTTGTTGTTGACATAGTTGTTGTTGTTGTTGTTGTTGATGTTGTTGTTGTTTTCGTTGTTGTTTATTTGACGTTGTTGTAGTTGTTTAATTGACGTTGTTGTTGTTGTTGTTTATTTGACGTTGTTGTTGTTGTTATTGTTGTTCTTGTTGTTCTTTATTTGACGTTGTTGTTGTTGTTGTTCTTTATTTGACGTTGTTGTCATTGTTGTTGTTTATTTGACGTTGTTGTTGTTGTTGACGTTGTTGTTGTTGTTTATTTGACATTGTTGTTGTTGTTGTTATTGTTTATTTGACGTTGTTGTTGTTGTTTATTTGGCGTTGTTGTTGTTGTATTTGACGTTGTTGTTGTTTATTTGACGTTGTTGTTGTTGTTGTTGTTTTTGTTGTTGTTTATTTGACGTTGTTGTTGTTTATTTGACGTTGTTGTTGTTGTTGTTGTATATTTGACGTTGTTGTTGTTGTTTATTTGACATTGTTGTTATTGACGGTGTTGTTGTTGTTTATTTGACGTTGTTGTTTTTGTTGTTGTTTATTAGACATTGTTGTTGTTGTTGACATAGTTGTTGTTGTTGTTGTTTATTCGATGTTGTTGTTGTTGTTGACGTTGTTGTTGTTGACGTTGTTGTTGTTGTTGATGTTGTTGTTGTTGTTGTTTATTTGCCGTTGTTGTTGTTGTTGACATAGTTGTTGTTGTTGTTGTTTAATTGACGTTGTTGTTGTTGTTGACGTTGTTGTTGTTGTTTATTTGACGTTGTTGTTGTTGTTGTTTATTTGACATTGTTGTTTTTGTTGACGTTGTTGTTGTTGTTGTTTATTTGACATTGTTGTTGTTGTTGTTGACGTTGTTGTTGTTGTTTATTTGACTTTGTTGTTGTTGTTGTTGTTGTTGTTGTTTATTTGACGTTGTTGTTGTTGTTGACTTAGTTGTTGTTGTTGTTTATTTGACGTTGTTGTTGTTCTTGACAGTGTTGTTTATTTGACGTTGTTGTTGTTGTTTATTTGACGTTGTTGTTGTTGTTGACGTTGTTGTTGTTGTTGTTTATTTGACGTTGTTGTTGTTATTTATTTGACATTGTTGTTGTTGTTGATGTTGTTGTTGTTGTTGTTTATTTGACATTGTTGTTGTTGTTATTGACGTTGTTGTTGTTGTTGTTGTTGTTGTTGTTTATTTGACGTTGTTTTAGTATTGTTGTTTATTTGACATTGTTGTTGTTATTTATTTGACGTAGTTGTTGTTGTTGACGTTGTTGTTGTTGTTGTTGTTTATTTGACGTTTTTGTTGTTGTTGATGTTGTTGTTGTTGTTGTTGTATATTTGACGTTGATGTAGTTGTTATTGTTGTTGTTGTTTATTTGACATTATTGTTATTGTTGTTGTTGTTTATTTGACGTTGCTGTTGTTGTTTATTTGACGTTGTTGTTGTTGTTTATTTGACGTTGTTGTTGTTTACGGTGTTGTTGTTGTTGTTTATTTGACATTGTTATTGTTCTTGCTATTGACATTGTTGTTGTTTATTTGACGTTGTTGTTGTTGTTGTTGTTCTTTATTTGACGTTGTTATTGTTTATTTGACGTTGTTGTTGTTGTTTATTTAACATTGTGGGTGACATTGTTGTTGTTGTTGACATAGTTGTTGTTGTTGTTGTTGTTGTTTATTTGACGTTTTTGTTGTTGTTGATGTTGTTGTTATTTTCGTTGTTGTTTATTTGACGTTGTTGTAGTTGTTTAATTGGCGTTGTTGTTGTTGTTGTTTATTTGACGTTGTTGTTGTTGTTGTTATTGTTGTTGTTGTGGTTCTTTATTTGACGTTGTTGTTGTTGTTCTTTATTTGACGTTGTTGTTGTTGTTGTTGTTTATTTGACGTTGTTGTTGTTGTTGACGTTGTTGTTGTTGTTGTTTATTTGACATTGTTGTTGTTGTTGTTATTGTTTATTTGACGTTGTTGTTGTTGTAGTTTATTTGGCGTTATTGTTGTTGTATTTGACGTTGTTGTTGTTTATTTGACGTTGTTGTTGTTGACGTTGTTTTTGTTGTTGTTTATTTGACGTTTTTGTTGTTGTTTATTTGACGTTGTTGTTGTTGTTTATTTGACGTTGTTGTTGTTGTTATATATTTGACGTTGTTGTTGTTGTTTATTTGACATTGTTGTTATTGACGGTGTTGTTGTTCTTGTTTATTTGACGTTGTTGTTGTTGTTGTTTATTTGACGTTGTTCTTGTTGTTTATTAGACATTGTTGTTGTTGTTGACATAGTTGTGGTTGTTGTTTATTTGATGTTGTTGTTGTTGTTGACGTTGTTGTTGTTGTTATTTATTTGCCGTTGTTGTTGTTATTGAAATAGTTGTTGTTGTTGTTTATTTGACGTTGTTGTTGTTGTTGTTGTTGACGTTGTTGTTGTTGTTGTTGTTTATTAGACTTTGTTGTTGTTGTTTATTTGACATTGTTGTTTTTGTTGACGTTGTTGTTGTTGTTGTTTATTTGACATTGTTGTTGTTGTTGTTGTTGACGTTGTTGTTGTTGTTTATTTGACTTTGTTGTTGTTGTTGTTGTTGTTTATTTGACGTTGTTGTTGTTGTTGACTTAGTTGTTGTTGTTGTTTATTTGACGTTGTTGTTGTTGTTGACGGTGTTGTTTATTTGACGTTGTTGTTGTTGTTTATTTGACGTTGTTGTTGTTGTTGTTGTTGACGTTGGTGTTGTTGGTGTTGTTGTTTATTTGACGTTATTGTTGTTGTTTATTTGACATTGTTGTTGTTGTTGACGGTGTTGTTGTTGTTGTTGTTTATTTGACATTGTTGTTGTTGTTGACGTTGTTGTTGTTGTTTATTTGACATTGTTGTTGTTGTTTATTTGACGTTGTTGTTGTTTATTTGACGTTTATTGTTGTTGTTTATTTGACGTTGTTGTTGACGTTGTTGTTGTTGTTGTTATTGTTTATTTGACGTTGTTGTTGTTGTTTATTTGACGTAGTTGTTGTTGTTGACGTTGTTGTTGTTGTTGTTGTTGTTTATTTGACGTTTTTGTTGTTGATGTTGTTGTTGTTTTCGTTGTTGTTTATTTAACGTTGTTGTAGTTGTTTAATTGACGTTATTGTTGTTGTTGTTGTTATTGTTGTTGTTGTTGTTGTTTATTTGACGTTGTTGTTGTTGTTTATTTGACGTTGTTGTTGTTGTTGTTTATTTGACGTTGTTGTAGTTGTTGACGTTGTTGTTGTTGTTTATTTGACGTTGTTATTATTGTTTATTTGACATTGTTGTTGTTGTTGTTAATGTTTATTTGACGTTGTTGTTGTTGTTTATTTGGCGTTGTTGTTGTTGTTGACGTTGTTGTTGTTGTTTATTTGACGTTGTTGTTGTTGTTTATTTGACATTGTTGTTATTGACGGTGTTGTTGTTGTTTATTTGACGTTGTTGTTTTTGTTGTTGTTTATTAGACATTGTTGTTGTTGTTGACATAGTTGTTGTTGTTGTTGTTTATTCGATGTTGTTGTTGTTGTTGACGTTGTTGTTGTTGACGTTGTTGTTGTTGTTGATGTTGTTGTTGTTGTTGTTTATTTGCCGTTGTTGTTGTTGTTGACATAGTTGTTGTTGTTGTTGTTTAATTGACGTTGTTGTTGTTGTTGACGTTGTTGTTGTTGTTTATTTGACGTTGTTGTTGTTGTTGTTTATTTGACATTGTTGTTTTTGTTGACGTTGTTGTTGTTGTTGTTTATTTGACATTGTTGTTGTTGTTGTTGACGTTGTTGTTGTTGTTTATTTGACTTTGTTGTTGTTGTTGTTGTTGTTGTTGTTTATTTGACGTTGTTGTTGTTGTTGACTTAGTTGTTGTTGTTGTTTATTTGACGTTGTTGTTGTTCTTGACAGTGTTGTTTATTTGACGTTGTTGTTGTTGTTTATTTGACGTTGTTGTTGTTGTTGACGTTGTTGTTGTTGTTGTTTATTTGACGTTGTTGTTGTTATTTATTTGACATTGTTGTTGTTGTTGATGTTGTTGTTGTTGTTGTTGTTTATTTGACATTGTTGTTGTTGTTATTGACGTTGTTGTTGTTGTTGTTGTTGTTGTTGTTTATTTGACGTTGTTTTAGTATTGTTGTTTATTTGACATTGTTGTTGTTATTTATTTGACGTAGTTGTTGTTGTTGACGTTGTTGTTGTTGTTGTTGTTTATTTGACGTTTTTGTTGTTGTTGATGTTGTTGTTGTTGTTGTTGTATATTTGACGTTGATGTAGTTGTTATTGTTGTTGTTGTTTATTTGACATTATTGTTATTGTTGTTGTTGTTTATTTGACGTTGCTGTTGTTGTTTATTTGACGTTGTTGTTGTTGTTTATTTGACGTTGTTGTTGTTTACGGTGTTGTTGTTGTTGTTTATTTGACATTGTTATTGTTCTTGCTATTGACATTGTTGTTGTTTATTTGACGTTGTTGTTGTTGTTGTTGTTCTTTATTTGACGTTGTTATTGTTTATTTGACGTTGTTGTTGTTGTTTATTTAACATTGTGGGTGACATTGTTGTTGTTGTTGACATAGTTGTTGTTGTTGTTGTTGTTGTTTATTTGACGTTTTTGTTGTTGTTGATGTTGTTGTTATTTTCGTTGTTGTTTATTTGACGTTGTTGTAGTTGTTTAATTGGCGTTGTTGTTGTTGTTGTTTATTTGACGTTGTTGTTGTTGTTGTTATTGTTGTTGTTGTGGTTCTTTATTTGACGTTGTTGTTGTTGTTCTTTATTTGACGTTGTTGTTGTTGTTGTTGTTTATTTGACGTTGTTGTTGTTGTTGACGTTGTTGTTGTTGTTGTTTATTTGACATTGTTGTTGTTGTTGTTATTGTTTATTTGACGTTGTTGTTGTTGTAGTTTATTTGGCGTTATTGTTGTTGTATTTGACGTTGTTGTTGTTTATTTGACGTTGTTGTTGTTGACGTTGTTTTTGTTGTTGTTTATTTGACGTTTTTGTTGTTGTTTATTTGACGTTGTTGTTGTTGTTTATTTGACGTTGTTGTTGTTGTTATATATTTGACGTTGTTGTTGTTGTTTATTTGACATTGTTGTTATTGACGGTGTTGTTGTTCTTGTTTATTTGACGTTGTTGTTGTTGTTGTTTATTTGACGTTGTTCTTGTTGTTTATTAGACATTGTTGTTGTTGTTGACATAGTTGTGGTTGTTGTTTATTTGATGTTGTTGTTGTTGTTGACGTTGTTGTTGTTGTTATTTATTTGCCGTTGTTGTTGTTATTGAAATAGTTGTTGTTGTTGTTTATTTGACGTTGTTGTTGTTGTTGTTGTTGACGTTGTTGTTGTTGTTGTTGTTTATTAGACTTTGTTGTTGTTGTTTATTTGACATTGTTGTTTTTGTTGACGTTGTTGTTGTTGTTTATTTGACATTATTGTTGTTGTTGTTGTTGACGTTGTTGTTGTTGTTTATTTGACTTTGTTGTTGTTGTTGTTGTTGTTTATTTGACGTTGTTGTTGTTGTTGACTTAGTTGTTGTTGTTGTTTATTTGACGTTGTTGTTGTTGTTGTTGACGGTGTTGTTTATTTGACGTTGTTGTTGTTGTTTATTTGACGTTGTTGTTGTTGTTGTTGTTGACGTTGGTGTTGTTGGTGTTGTTGTTTATTTGACGTTATTGTTGTTGTTTATTTGACATTGTTGTTGTTGTTGACGGTGTTGTTGTTGTTGTTGTTTATTTGACATTGTTGTTGTTGTTGACGTTGTTGTTGTTGTTTATTTGACATTGTTGTTGTTGTTTATTTGACGTTGTTGTTGTTTATTTGACGTTTATTGTTGTTGTTTATTTGACGTTGTTGTTGACGTTGTTGTTGTTGTTGTTATTGTTTATTTGACGTTGTTGTTGTTGTTTATTTGACGTAGTTGTTGTTGTTGACGTTGTTGTTGTTGTTGTTGTTGTTTATTTGACGTTTTTGTTGTTGATGTTGTTGTTGTTTTCGTTGTTGTTTATTTAACGTTGTTGTAGTTGTTTAATTGACGTTATTGTTGTTGTTGTTGTTATTGTTGTTGTTGTTGTTGTTTATTTGACGTTGTTGTTGTTGTTTATTTGACGTTGTTGTTGTTGTTGTTTATTTGACGTTGTTGTAGTTGTTGACGTTGTTGTTGTTGTTTATTTGACGTTGTTATTATTGTTTATTTGACATTGTTGTTGTTGTTGTTAATGTTTATTTGACGTTGTTGTTGTTGTTTATTTGGCGTTGTTGTTGTTGTTGACGTTGTTGTTGTTGTTTATTTGACGTTGTTGTTATTGATGTTGTTTTTGTTGTTGTTTATTTGACGTTGTTGTTGTTTATTTGACGTTGTTGTTGTTGTTGTTGTTTATTTGACGTTGTTGTTGTTGTTGTTATTTATTTGACATTGTTGTTGTTGTTGTTTATTTGAAATGGTTGTTGTTGACGGTGTTGTTGTTGTTGTTGTTTATTTGACGTTGTTGTTGTTGTTTATTTGACGTGGTTGTTGTTGACGTTGTTGTTGTTGTTGTTTATTTGACGTTGGTGTTGTTGACATAGTTGTTATTGTTGTTGTTTATTTGACGTTGCTGTTGTTGTTTATTTGACGTTGTTGTTGTTGTTTATTTGATGTTGTTTTTGTTTACGGTGTTGTTGTTGTTGTTTATTTGACATTGTTATTGTTCTTGCTATTGACATTGTTGTTGTTTATTTGACGTTGTTGTTGTTGTTGTTGTTCTTTATTTGACGTTGTTATTGTTTATTTGACGTTGTTGTTGTTGTTTATTTAACATTGTGGGTGACATTGTTGTTGTTGTTGACATAGTTGTTGTTGTTGTTGTTGTTTATTTGACGTTTTTGTTGTTGTTGATGTTGTTGTTATTTTCGTTGTTGTTTATTTGACGTTGTTGTAGTTGTTTAATTGGCGTTGTTGTTGTTGTTGTTTATTTGACGTTGTTGTTGTTGTTGTTATTGTTGTTGTTGTGGTTCTTTATTTGACGTTGTTGTTGTTGTTCTTTATTTGACGTTGTTCTTGTTGTTGTTGTTTATTTGACGTTGTTGTTGTTGTTGACGTTGTTGTTGTTGTTGTTTATTTGACATTGTTGTTGTTGTTGTTATTGTTTATTTGACGTTGTTGTTGTTGTAGTTTATTTGGCGTTATTGTTGTTGTATTTGACGTTGTTGTTGTTTATTTGACGTTGTTGTTGTTGACGTTGTTTTTGTTGTTGTTTATTTGACGTTTTTGTTGTTGTTTATTTGACGTTGTTGTTGTTGTTTATTTGACGTTGTTGTTGTTGTTATATATTTGACGTTGTTGTTGTTGTTTATTTGACATTGTTGTTATTGACGGTGTTGTTGTTCTTGTTTATTTGACGTTGTTGTTGTTGTTGTTTATTTGACGTTGTTCTTGTTGTTTATTAGACATTGTTGTTGTTGTTGACATAGTTGTGGTTGTTGTTTATTTGATGTTGTTGTTGTTGTTGACGTTGTTGTTGTTGTTATTTATTTGCCGTTGTTGTTGTTATTGAAATAGTTGTTGTTGTTGTTTATTTGACGTTGTTGTTGTTGTTGTTGTTGACGTTGTTGTTGTTGTTGTTGTTTATTAGACTTTGTTGTTGTTGTTTATTTGACATTGTTGTTTTTGTTGACGTTGTTGTTGTTGTTTATTTGACATTATTGTTGTTGTTGTTGTTGACGTTGTTGTTGTTGTTTATTTGACTTTGTTGTTGTTGTTGTTGTTGTTTATTTGACGTTGTTGTTGTTGTTGACTTAGTTGTTGTTGTTGTTTATTTGACGTTGTTGTTGTTGTTGTTGACGGTGTTGTTTATTTGACGTTGTTGTTGTTGTTTATTTGACGTTGTTGTTGTTGTTGTTGTTGACGTTGGTGTTGTTGGTGTTGTTGTTTATTTGACGTTATTGTTGTTGTTTATTTGACATTGTTGTTGTTGTTGACGGTGTTGTTGTTGTTGTTGTTTATTTGACATTGTTGTTGTTGTTGACGTTGTTGTTGTTGTTTATTTGACATTGTTGTTGTTGTTTATTTGACGTTGTTGTTGTTTATTTGACGTTTATTGTTGTTGTTTATTTGACGTTGTTGTTGACGTTGTTGTTGTTGTTGTTATTGTTTATTTGACGTTGTTGTTGTTGTTTATTTGACGTAGTTGTTGTTGTTGACGTTGTTGTTGTTGTTGTTGTTGTTTATTTGACGTTTTTGTTGTTGATGTTGTTGTTGTTTTCGTTGTTGTTTATTTAACGTTGTTGTAGTTGTTTAATTGACGTTATTGTTGTTGTTGTTGTTATTGTTGTTGTTGTTGTTGTTTATTTGACGTTGTTGTTGTTGTTTATTTGACGTTGTTGTTGTTGTTGTTTATTTGACGTTGTTGTAGTTGTTGACGTTGTTGTTGTTGTTTATTTGACGTTGTTATTATTGTTTATTTGACATTGTTGTTGTTGTTGTTAATGTTTATTTGACGTTGTTGTTGTTGTTTATTTGGCGTTGTTGTTGTTGTTGACGTTGTTGTTGTTGTTTATTTGACGTTGTTGTTATTGATGTTGTTTTTGTTGTTGTTTATTTGACGTTGTTGTTGTTTATTTGACGTTGTTGTTGTTGTTGTTGTTTATTTGACGTTGTTGTTGTTGTTGTTATTTATTTGACATTGTTGTTGTTGTTGTTTATTTGAAATGGTTGTTGTTGACGGTGTTGTTGTTGTTGTTGTTTATTTGACGTTGTTGTTGTTGTTTATTTGACGTGGTTGTTGTTGACGTTGTTGTTGTTGTTGTTTATTTGACGTTGGTGTTGTTGACATAGTTGTTATTGTTGTTGTTTATTTGACGTTGCTGTTGTTGTTTATTTGACGTTGTTGTTGTTGTTTATTTGATGTTGTTTTTGTTTACGGTGTTGTTGTTGTTGTTTATTTGACATTGTTATTGTTCTTGCTATTGACATTGTTGTTGTTTATTTGACGTTGTTGTTGTTGTTGTTGTTCTTTATTTGACGTTGTTATTGTTTATTTGACGTTGTTGTTGTTGTTTATTTAACATTGTGGGTGACATTGTTGTTGTTGTTGACATAGTTGTTGTTGTTGTTGTTGTTTATTTGACGTTTTTGTTGTTGTTGATGTTGTTGTTATTTTCGTTGTTGTTTATTTGACGTTGTTGTAGTTGTTTAATTGGCGTTGTTGTTGTTGTTGTTTATTTGACGTTGTTGTTGTTGTTGTTATTGTTGTTGTTGTGGTTCTTTATTTGACGTTGTTGTTGTTGTTCTTTATTTGACGTTGTTGTTGTTGTTGTTTATTTGACGTTGTTGTTGTTGTTGACGTTGTTGTTGTTGTTGTTTATTTGACATTGTTGTTGTTGTTGTTATTGTTTATTTGACGTTGTTGTTGTTGTAGTTTATTTGGCGTTATTGTTGTTGTATTTGACGTTGTTGTTGTTTATTTGACGTTGTTGTTGTTGACGTTGTTTTTGTTGTTGTTTATTTGACGTTTTTGTTGTTGTTTATTTGACGTTGTTGTTGTTGTTTATTTGACGTTGTTGTTGTTGTTATATATTTGACGTTGTTGTTGTTGTTTATTTGACATTGTTGTTATTGACGGTGTTGTTGTTCTTGTTTATTTGACGTTGTTGTTGTTGTTGTTTATTTGACGTTGTTCTTGTTGTTTATTAGACATTGTTGTTGTTGTTGACATAGTTGTGGTTGTTGTTTATTTGATGTTGTTGTTGTTGTTGACGTTGTTGTTGTTGTTATTTATTTGCCGTTGTTGTTGTTATTGAAATAGTTGTTGTTGTTGTTTATTTGACGTTGTTGTTGTTGTTGTTGTTGACGTTGTTGTTGTTGTTGTTGTTTATTAGACTTTGTTGTTGTTGTTTATTTGACATTGTTGTTTTTGTTGACGTTGTTGTTGTTGTTGTTTATTTGACATTGTTGTTGTTGTTGTTGACGTTGTTGTTGTTGTTTATTTGACTTTGTTGTTGTTGTTGTTGTTTATTTGACGTTGTTGTTGTTGTTGACTTAGTTGTTGTTGTTGTTTATTTGACGTTGTTGTTGTTGTTGACGGTGTTGTTTATTTGACGTTGTTGTTGTTGTTTATTTGACGTTGTTGTTGTTGTTGTTGTTGACGTTGGTGTTGTTGGTGTTGTTGTTTATTTGACGTTATTGTTGTTGTTTATTTGACATTGTTGTTGTTGTTGACGGTGTTGTTGTTGTTGTTGTTTATTTGACATTGTTGTTGTTGTTGACGTTGTTGTTGTTGTTTATTTGACATTGTTGTTGTTGTTTATTTGACGTTGTTGTTGTTTATTTGACGTTTATTGTTGTTGTTTATTTGACGTTGTTGTTGACGTTGTTGTTGTTGTTGTTATTGTTTATTTGACGTTGTTGTTGTTGTTTATTTGACGTAGTTGTTGTTGTTGACGTTGTTGTTGTTGTTGTTGTTTATTTGACGTTTTTGTTGTTGATGTTGTTGTTGTTTTCGTTGTTGTTTATTTAACGTTGTTGTAGTTGTTTAATTGACGTTATTGTTGTTGTTGTTGTTATTGTTGTTGTTGTTGTTGTTTATTTGACGTTGTTGTTGTTGTTTATTTGACGTTGTTGTTGTTGTTGTTTATTTGACGTTGTTGTAGTTGTTGACGTTGTTGTTGTTGTTTATTTGACGTTGTTATTATTGTTTATTTGACATTGTTGTTGTTGTTGTTAATGTTTATTTGACGTTGTTGTTGTTGTTTATTTGGCGTTGTTGTTGTTGTTGACGTTGTTGTTGTTGTTTATTTGACGTTGTTGTTATTGATGTTGTTTTTGTTGTTGTTTATTTGACGTTGTTGTTGTTTATTTGACGTTGTTGTTGTTGTTGTTTATTTGACGTTGTTGTTGTTGTTGTTATTTATTTGACATTGTTGTTGTTGTTGTTTATTTGAAATGGTTGTTGTTGACGGTGTTGTTGTTGTTGTTGTTTATTTGACGTTGTTGTTGTTGTTTATTTGACGTGGTTGTTGTTGACGTTGTTGTTGTTGTTGTTTATTTGACGTTGGTGTTGTTGACATAGTTGTTATTGTTGTTGTTTATTTGACGTTGTTGTTGTTGTTGACGTTGTTGTTGTTATTATTTATTTGAAGTTGTTGTTGTAGTTGACATAGTTGTTGTTGTTGTTGTTTATTTGACGTTGTTGTTGTTGTTTATTTGACATTGTTGTTGTTGTTGACGTTGTTGTTGTTGTTTATTTGACATTGTTGTTGTTGTTGTTGTTGACGTTGTTGTTGTTGTTTATTTGACTTTGTTGCTGTTGTTGTTTATTTGACGTTGTTGTTGTTGTTGTTGACTTAGTTGTTGTTGTTGTTTATTTGACGTTGTTGTTGTTGTTTATTTGATGTTGTTGTTGTTGTTGACGTTGTTGTTGTTGTTTATTTGACGTTGTTGTTGTTATTTATTTGACATTGTTGTTGTTGACGTTGTTGTTGTTTATTTGACATTGTTGTTGTTGTTGTTGACGTTGTTGTTGTTGTTGTTGTTTATTTGACGTTGTTTTAGTATTGTTGTTTATTTGACATTGTTGTTGTTATTTATTTGACGTTGTTGTGGGTGACATTGTTGTTGTTGTTTATTTGACGTTGTTGTTGTTGTTGTTTATTTGACGTAGTTGTTGTTGTTGACGTTGTTGTTGTTGTTGTTGTTTATTTGACATTTTTGTTATTGTTGATGTTGTTGTTGTTGTTGTATATTTGACGTTGTTGTAGTTGTTATTGTTGTTGTTGTTGTTTATTTAACATTGTTGTTGTTGTTGTTGTTTATTTGACGTTGTTGTTGTTGTTTATTTGACGTTGTTGTTGTTTATTTGACGTTGTTGTTGTTTATTTGACGTTGTTGTTGTTGACGGTGTTATTGTTGTTGTTGTTGTTTATTTGACATTGTTGTTGTTGTTGTTGTTGACGTTGTTGTTGTTTATTTGACGTTGTTGTTGTTGTTCTTTATTTGACGTTGTTATTGTTTATTTGACGTTGTTGTTGTTGTTTATTAGACATTGTTGTTGTTGTTGACATAGTTGTTGTTGTTGTTGTTTATTTGACGTTGTTGTTGTTGTTGACGTTGTTGTTGTTGTTGACGTTGTTGTTGTCGTTGTTTATTTGCCGTTGTTGTTGTTGTTGACATAGTTGTTGTTGTTGTTGTTTATTTGACGTTGTTTTTGTTGACGTTGTTGTTGTTGTTGTTGTTTATTTGACGTTGTTGTTGTTGTTGTTTATTTGACATTGTTGTTTTTGTTGACGTTGTTGTTGTTGTTGTTGTTTATTTGACATTGTTGTTGTTGTTGTTGTTGACGTTGTTGTTGTTGTTTATTTGACTTTGTTGTTTTTGTTGTTGTTTATTTGACGTTGTTGTTGTTGTTGACTTAGTTGTTGTTGTAGTTTATTTGACGTTGTTGTTGTTGTTGACGGTGTTGTTTATTTGACGTTGTTGTTGTTGTTTATTTGACGTTGTTGTTGTTGTTGTATATTTGACGTTGTTGTTGTTGTTTATTTGACATTGTTGTTATTGACGGTGTTGTTGTTGTTTATTTGACGTTGTTGTTTTTGTTGTTGTTTATTTGGCGTTGTTGTTGTTGTTTATTAGACATTGTTGTTGTTGTTGACATAGTTGTTGTTGTTGTTGTTTATTTGATGTTGTTGTTGTTGTTGACGTTGTTGTTGTTGTTGACGTTGTTGTTGTTGTTGATGTTGTTGTTGTTGTTGTTTATTTGCCGTTGTTGTTGTTGTTGACATAGTTGTTGTTGTTGTTGTTTAATTGACGTTGTTGTTGTTGTTGACGTTGTTGTTGTTGTTGTTTATTTGACGTTGTTGTTGTTGTTGTTTATTTGACATTGTTATTTTTGTTGACGTTGTTGTTGTTGTTGTTTATTTGACATTGTTGTTGTTGTTGTTGACGTTGTTGTTGTTGTTTATTTGACTTTGTTGTTGTTGTTGTTGTTTATTTGACGTTGTTGTTGTTGTTGACTTAGTTGTTGTTGTTGTTTATTTGACGTTGTTGTTGTTCTTGACGGTGTTGTTTATTTGACGTTGTTGTTGTTGTTTATTTGACGTTGTTGTTGTTGTTGACGTTGTTGTTGTTGTTGTTTATTTGACGTTGTTGTTGTTATTTATTTGACATTGTTGTTGTTGTTGATGTTGTTGTTGTTGTTGTTTATTTGACATTGTTGTTGTTGTTGTTGACGTTGTTGTTGTTGTTGTTGTTGTTGTTGTTTATTTGACGTTGTTTTAGTATTGTTGTTTATTTGACATTGTTGTTGTTATTTATTTGACGTAGTTGTTGTTGTTGATGTTGTTGTTGTTGTTGTTTATTTGACGTTTTTGTTGTTGTTGATGTTGTTGTTGTTGTTGTATATTTGACGTTGATGTAGTTGTTATTGTTGTTGTTGTTTATTTGACATTATTGTTATTGTTGTTGTTGTTTATTTGACGTTGCTGTTGTTGTTTATTTGACGTTGTTGTTGTTGTTTATTTGACGTTGTTGTTGTTTACGGTGTTGTTGTTGTTGTTTATTTGACATTGTTATTGTTCTTGCTATTGACGTTGTTGTTGTTTATTTGACGTTGTTGTTGTTGTTGTTGTTCTTTATTTGACGTTGTTATTGTTTATTTGACGTTGTTGTTGTTGTTTATTTAACATTGTGGGTGACATTGTTGTTGTTGTTGACATAGTTGTTGTTGTTGTTGTTGTTTATTTGACGTTTTTGTTGTTGTTGATGTTGTTGTTATTTTCGTTGTTGTTTATTTGACGTTGTTGTAGTTGTTTAATTGGCGTTGTTGTTGTTGTTGTTTATTTGACGTTGTTGTTGTTGTTGTTATTGTTGTTGTTGTTGTTCTTTATTTGACGTTGTTGTTGTTGTTCTTTATTTGACGTTGTTGTCGTTGTTGTTGTTTATTTGACGTTGTTGTTGTTGTTGACGTTGTTGTTGTTGTTGTTTATTTGACATTGTTGTTGTTGTTGTTATTGTTTATTTGACGTTGTTGTTGTTGTAGTTTATTTGGCGTTATTGTTGTTGTATTTGACGTTGTTGTTGTTTATTTGACGTTGTTGTTGTTGACGTTGTTTTTGTTGTTGTTTATTTGACGTTGTTGTTGTTTATTTGACGTTGTTGTTGTTGTTTATTTGACGTTGTTGTTGTTGTTGTTATATATTTGACGTTGTTGTTGTTGTTGTTATATATTTGACGTTGTTGTTGTTGTTTATTTGACATTGTTGTTTTTGTTGACGTTGTTGTTGTTGTTTATTTGACATTATTGTTGTTGTTGTTGTTGACGTTGTTGTTGTTGTTTATTTGACTTTGTTGTTGTTGTTGTTGTTGTTTATTTGACGTTGTTGTTGTTGTTGACTTAGTTGTTGTTGTTGTTTATTTGACGTTGTTGTTGTTGGTGACGGTGTTGTTTATTTGACGTTGTTGTTGTTGTTTATTTGACGTTGTTGTTGTTGTTGTTGTTGACGTTGGTGTTGTTGGTGTTGTTGTTTATTTGACGTTATTGTTGTTGTTTATTTGACATTGTTGTTGTTGTTGACGGTGTTGTTGTTGTTGTTGTTGTTTATTTGACATTGTTGTTGTTGTTGACGTTGTTGTTGTTGTTTATTTGACATTGTTGTTGTTGTTTATTTGACGTTTATTGTTGTTGTTTATTTGACATTGTTGTTGACGTTGTTGTTGTTGTTATTGTTTATTTGACGTTGTTGTTGTTGTTTATTTGACGTAGTTGTTGTTGTTGACGTTGTTGTTGTTGTTGTTGTTTATTTGACGTTTTTGTTGTTGATGTTGTTGTTGTTTTCGTTGTTGTTTATTTAACGTTGTTGTAGTTGTTTAATTGACGTTATTGTTGTTGTTGTTGTTATTGTTGTTGTTGTTGTTGTTTATTTGACGTTGTTGTTGTTGTTTATTTGACGATGTTGTTGTTGTTGTTTATTTGACGTTGTTGTAGTTGTTGACGTTGTTGTTGTTGTTTATTTGACGTTGTTATTATTGTTTATTTGACATTGTTGTTGTTGTTGTTAATGTTTATTTGACGTTGTTGTTGTTGTTTATTTGGCGTTGTTGTTGTTGTTGACGTTGTTGTTGTTGTTTATTTGACGTTGTTGTTATTGATGTTGTTTTTGTTGTTGTTTATTTGACGTTGTTGTTGTTTATTTGACGTTGTTGTTGTTGTTGTTGTTTATTTGACGTTGTTGTTGTTGTTGTTGTTTATTTGACATTGTTGTTGTTGTTGTTTATTTGAAATGGTTGTTGTTGACGGTGTTGTTGTTGTTGTTGTTGTTTATTTGACGTTGTTGTTGTTGTTTATTTGACGTGGTTGTTGTTGACGTTGTTGTTGTTGTTGTTTATTTGACGTTGGTGTTGTTGACATAGTTGTTATTGTTGTTGTTTATTTGACGTTGTTGTTGTTGTTGACGTTGTTGTTGTTATTGTTTATTTGAAGTTGTTGTTGTAGTTGACATAGTTGTTGTTGTTGTTGTTTATTTGACGTTGTTGTTGTTGTTTATTTGACATTGTTGTTGTTGTTGACGTTGTTGTTGTTGTTTATTTGACATTGTTGTTGTTGTTGTTGTTGACGTTGTTGTTGTTGTTGTTTATTTGACTTTGTTGCTGTTGTTGTTTATTTGACGTTGTTGTTGTTGTTGTTGACTTAGTTGTTGTTGTTGTTTATTTGACGTTGTTGTTGTTGTTTATTTGATGTTGTTGTTGTTGTTGACGTTGTTGTTGTTGATTATTTGACGTTGTTGTTGTTATTTATTTGACATTGTTGTTGTTGACGTTGTTGTTGTTTATTTGACATTGTTGTTGTTGTTGTTGTTGACGTTGTTGTTGTTGTTTATTTGACTTTGTTGTTGTTGTTGTTGTTGTTTATTTGACGTTGTTGTTGTTGTTGACTTAGTTGTTGTTGTTGTTTATTTGACGTTGTTGTTGTTGGTGACGGTGTTGTTTATTTGACGTTGTTGTTGTTGTTTATTTGACGTTGTTGTTGTTGTTGTTGTTGACGTTGGTGTTGTTGGTGTTGTTGTTTATTTGACGTTATTGTTGTTGTTTATTTGACATTGTTGTTGTTGTTGACGGTGTTGTTGTTGTTGTTGTTGTTTATTTGACATTGTTGTTGTTGTTGACGTTGTTGTTGTTGTTTATTTGACATTGTTGTTGTTGTTGTTTATTTGACGTTTATTGTTGTTGTTTATTTGACATTGTTGTTGACGTTGTTGTTGTTGTTGTTATTGTTTATTTGACGTTGTTGTTGTTGTTTATTTGACGTAGTTGTTGTTGTTGACGTTGTTGTTGTTGTTGTTGTTTATTTGACGTTTTTGTTGTTGATGTTGTTGTTGTTTTCGTTGTTGTTTATTTAACGTTGTTGTAGTTGTTTAATTGACGTTATTGTTGTTGTTGTTGTTATTGATGTTGTTGTTGTTGTTTATTTGACGTTGTTGTTGTTGTTTATTTGACGATGTTGTTGTTGTTGTTTATTTGACGTTGTTGTAGTTGTTGACGTTGTTGTTGTTGTTTATTTGACGTTGTTATTATTGTTTATTTGACATTGTTGTTGTTGTTGTTAATGTTTATTTGACGTTGTTGTTGTTGTTTATTTGGCGTTGTTGTTGTTGTTGACGTTGTTGTTGTTGTTTATTTGACGTTGTTGTTATTGATGTTGTTTTTGTTGTTGTTTATTTGACGTTGTTGTTGTTTATTTGACGTTGTTGTTGTTGTTGTTGTTTATTTGACGTTGTTGTTGTTGTTGTTGTTTATTTGACATTGTTGTTGTTGTTGTTTATTTGAAATGGTTGTTGTTGACGGTGTTGTTGTTGTTGTTGTTGTTTATTTGACGTTGTTGTTGTTGTTTATTTGACGTGGTTGTTGTTGACTTTGTTGTTGTTGTTGTTTATTTGACGTTGGTGTTGTTGACATAGTTGTTATTGTTGTTGTTTATTTGACGTTGTTGTTGTTGTTGACGTTGTTGTTGTTATTGTTTATTTGAAGTTGTTGTTGTAGTTGACATAGTTGTTGTTGTTGTTGTTTATTTGACGTTGTTGTTGTTGTTTATTTGACATTGTTGTTGTTGTTGACGTTGTTGTTGTTGTTTATTTGACATTGTTGTTGTTGTTGTTGTTGACGTTGTTGTTGTTGTTGTTTATTTGACTTTGTTGCTGTTGTTGTTTATTTGACGTTGTTGTTGTTGTTGTTGTTGACTTAGTTGTTGTTGTTGTTTATTTGACGTTGTTGTTGTTGTTTATTTGATGTTGTTGTTGTTGTTGACGTTGTTGTTGTTGTTTATTTGACGTTGTTGTTGTTATTTATTTGACATTGTTGTTGTTGACGTTGTTGTTGTTTATTTGACATTGTTGTTGTTGTTGTTGACGTTGTTGTTGTTGTTGTTGTTTATTTGACGTTGTTTTAGTATTGTTGTTTATTTGACATTGTTGTTGTTATTTATTTGACGTTGTTGTGGGTGACATTGTTGTTGTTGTTTATTTGACGTTGTTGTTGTTGTTTATTTGACGTAGTTGTTGTTGTTGACGTTGTTGTTGTTGTTGTTGTTTATTTGACATTTTTGTTATTGTTGATGTTGTTGTTGTTGTTGTATATTTGACGTTGTTGTAGTTGTTATTGTTGTTGTTGTTGTTGTTTATTTAACATTGTTGTTGTTGTTGTTGTTTATTTGACGTTGTTGTTGTTGTTTATTTGACGTTGTTGTTGTTTATTTGACGTTGTTGTTGTTTATTTGACGTTGTTGTTGTTGACGGTGTTATTGTTGTTGTTGTTGTTTATTTGACATTGTTGTTGTTGTTGTTGTTGACGTTGTTGTTGTTGTTCTTTATTTGACGTTGTTATTGTTTATTTGACGTTGTTGTTGTTGTTTATTAGACATTGTTGTTGTTGTTGACATAGTTGTTGTTGTTGTTGTTTATTTGACGTTGTTGTTGTTGTTGACGTTGTTGTTGTTGTTGACGTTGTTGTTGTCGTTGTTTATTTGCCGTTGTTGTTGTTGTTGACATAGTTGTTGTTGTTGTTGTTTATTTGACGTTGTTGTTGTTGACGTTGTTGTTGTTGTTGTTGTTTATTTGACGTTGTTGTTGTTGTTGTTTATTTGACATTGTTGTTTTTGTTGACGTTGTTGTTGTTGTTGTTGTTTATTTGACATTGTTGTTGTTGTTGTTGTTGACGTTGTTGTTGTTGTTTATTTGACTTTGTTGTTTTTGTTGTTGTTTATTTGACGTTGTTGTTGTTGTTGACTTAGTTGTTGTTGTTGTTTATTTGACGTTGTTGTTGTTGTTGACGGTGTTGTTTATTTGACGTTGTTGTTGTTGTTTATTTGACGTTATTGTTGTTGTTGACATTGTTGATGTTGTTGTTTATTTGACGTTGTTGTTGTTATTTATTTGACATTGATGTTGTTGTTGTTGTTGTTGTTGTTGTTAATTTGACATTGTTGTTGTTGTTGTTGACGTTGTTGTTGTTGTTGTTGTTTATTTGACGTTGTTTTAGTATTGTTGTTTATTTGACATTGTTGTTGTTATTTATTTGACGTTGTTGTGGGTGACATTGTTGTTGTTGTTGTTTATTTGACGTTGTTGTTGTTGTTGTTTATTTGACGTAGTTGTTGTTGTTGACGTTGTTGTTGTTGTTTATTTGACGTTTTTGTTGTTGTTGTTGATGTTGTTGTTGTTGTATATTTGACGTTGATGTAGTTGTTATTGTTGTTGTTGTTTATTTGACATTATTGTTGTTGTTGTTGTTTATTTGACGTTGTTGTTGTTGTTTATTTGACGTTGTTGTTGTTGACGGTGTTGTTGTTGTTGTTTATTTGACATTGTTGTTGTTCTTGCTATTGACGTTGTTGTTGTTTATTTGACGTTGTTGTTGTTGTTGTTCTTTATTTGACGTTGTTATTGTTTATTTGACGTTGTTTTTGTTGTTGTTGTTTATTTAACGTTGTTGTTGTTGACATTGTTGTTGTTATTGTTTATTTGACATTGTTGTTGTTGTTGTTTATTTGATGTAATTGTTGTTGTTGACGTTGTTGTTGTTGTTGTTTATTTGACGTTGTTGTTGTTGTTGTTTATTTGACGTAATTGTTGTTGTTGACGTTGTTGTTGTTGTTGTTGTTGTTGTTTAATTGACGTTGTTGTTGTTGTTGACGTTGTTGTTGTTGTTTTTTGTTTGACGTTGTTGTTGTTGTTGACATAGTTATTGTTGTTGTTGTTGTTTATTTGACGATGTTGTTATTGTTGTTGACGTTGTTGTTGTTGTTATTTATTTGACGTTGTTGTTGTTGTTTATTTGACGTTGTTGTTGTTGTTGTTTATTTAACGTTGTTGTTGTTGTTGTTTATTTAACATTGTTGTTGTTGTTGTTGTTGTTTATTTGACGTTGTTATTGTTGTTGTTGTTTATTTGACGTTGTTGTTGTTGTTGACGCTGTTGTTGTTTTTTTTGTTTATTTGATGTTGTTGTTGTTGACATAGTTGTTGTTGTTTATTTCACATTGTTGTTGTTGACGTTGTTGTTTATTTGACGTTGTTGTTGTTTTTGTTGTTTATTTGACGTTGTTGTTGTTGTTGTTTATTTGACGTTGTTGTTGTTGTTGACGTTGTTGTTGTTGTTGTTTATTTGACATTGTTGTTGTTGTTGTTTATTTGACATTGTTGTTGTTGTTGACGGTGTTGTTGTTGTTGTTTATTTGACATTGTTGTTGTTGTTTTTTACGTTGTTGTTGTTTATTTGACATTGTTGTTGTTGTTGTTCTTTATTTGATGTTGTTGTTGTTTATTTGACGTTGTTGTTGTTGACGTTGTTGTTGTTGTTATTGTTTATTTGACGTTGTTATTGTTGTTGTTTATTTGACGTAGTTGTTGTTGTTGATGTTGTTGTTGTTGTTGTTGTTTATTTTACGTTTTTGTTGTTGTTGATGTTGTTGTTGTTTTTGTTTTTGTTTATTTGACGTTGTTGTTGTTGTTTATTTGACGTTGTTGTTGTTGTTTATTAGACATTGTTGTTGTTGTTGACATAGTTGTTGTTGTTGTTGTTTATTTGACGTTGTTGTTGTTGTTGAGGTTGTTGTTGTTGTTGTTGTTGTTGTTGACGTTGTTGTTGTCGTTGTTTATTTGTCGTTGTTGTTGTTGTTGACATAGTTGTTGTTGTTGTTGTTGTTTATTTGACGTTGTTGTTGTTGTTGACGTTGTTGTTGTTGTTTATTTGACGTTGTTGTTGTTGTTTATTTGACATTGTTGTTTTTGTTGACGTTGTTGTTGTTGTTGTTGTTTATTTGACATTGTTGTTGTTGTTGTTGTTGACATTGTTGTTGTTGTTTATTTGACTTTGTTGTTGTTGTTGTTGTTTATTTGACGTTGTTGTTGTTGACTTAGTTGTTGTTGTTGTTTATTTGACGTTGTTGTTGTTGTTGACGGTGTTGTTTATTTGACGTTGTTGTTGTTGTTTATTTGACGTTGTTATTGTTGTTGTTGACATTGTTGTTGTTGTTGTTGTTTATTTGACGTTGTTGTTGTTATTTATTTGACATTGTTGTTGTTGTTGTTGTTGTTGTTTATTTGACATTGTTGTTGTTGTTGTTGACGTTGTTGTTGTTGTTGTTGTTTATTTGACGTTGTTTTAGTATTGTTGTTTATTTGACATTGTTGTTGTTATTTATTTGACGTTGTTGTGGGTGACATTGTTGTTGTTTATTTGACGTTGTTGTTGTTGTTGTTTATTTGACGTAGTTGTTGTTATTGACGTTGTTGTTGTTGTTGTTGTTTATTTGACGTTTTTGTTGTTGTTGATGTTGTTGTTGTTATATATTCGACGTTGATGTAGTTGTTATTGTTCTTGTTGTTTATTTGACATTATTGTTGTTGTTGTTGTTTATTTGACGTTGTTGTTGTTGTTGACTTAGTTGTTGTTATTGTTTATTTGACGTTGTTGTTGTTGTTGACGGTGTTGTTTATTTGACATTGTTGTTGTTGTTTATTTGACGTTGTTGTTGTTGTTGTTGTTGACGTTGGTGTTGTTGTTGTTGTTGTTTATTTGACGTTATTGTTGTTGTTTATTTGACATTGTTGTTGTTGTTGACGGTGTTGTTGTTGTTGTTGTTTATTTGACATTGTTGTTGTTGTTGACGTTGTTGTTGTTGTTTATTTGACATTGTTGTTGTTGTTGTTTATTTGACGTTGTTGTTGTTTATTTGACGTTTATTGTTGTTGTTTATTTGACGTTGTTGTTGACGTTGTTGTTGTTGTTGTTGTTATTATTGTTTATTTGACGTTGTTGTTGTTGTTTATTTGACGTTGTTGTGGGTGACATTGTTGTTGTTGTTTATTTGACGTTGTTGTTGTTGTTTATTTGACGTAGTTGTTGTTGTTGACGTTGTTGTTGTTGTTGTTGTTTATTTGACATTTTTGTTATTGTTGATGTTGTTGTTGTTGTTGTATATTTGACGTTGTTGTAGTTGTTATTGTTGTTGTTGTTGTTGTTTATTTAACATTGTTGTTGTTGTTGTTGTTTATTTGACGTTGTTGTTGTTGTTTATTTGACGTTGTTGTTGTTTATTTGACGTTGTTGTTGTTTATTTGACGTTGTTGTTGTTGTTGTTTATTTGACATTGTTGTTGTTGTTGTTGTTGACGTTGTTGTTGTTTATTTGACGTTGTTGTTGTTGTTCTTTATTTGACGTTGTTATTGTTTATTTGACGTTGTTGTTGTTGTTTATTAGACATTGTTGTTGTTGTTGACATAGTTGTTGTTGTTGTTGTTTATTTGACGTTGTTGTTTTTGTTGACGTTGTTGTTGTTGTTGACGTTGTTGTTGTCGTTGTTTATTTGCCGTTGTTGTTGTTGTTGACATAGTTGTTGTTGTTGTTGTTTATTTGACGTTGTTGTTGTTGACGTTGTTGTTGTTGTTGTTGTTTATTTGACGTTGTTGTTGTTGTTGTTTATTTGACATTGTTGTTTTTGTTGACGTTGTTGTTGTTGTTGTTGTTTATTTGACATTGTTGTTGTTGTTGTTGTTGACGTTGTTGTTGTTGTTTATTTGACTTTGTTGTTTTTGTTGTTGTTTATTTGACGTTGTTGTTGTTGTTGACTTAGTTGTTGTTGTTGTTTATTTGACGTTGTTGTTGTTGTTGACGGTGTTGTTTATTTGACGTTGTTGTTGTTGTTTATTTGACGTTATTGTTGTTGTTGACATTGTTGATGTTGTTGTTTATTTGACGTTGTTGTTGTTATTTATTTGACATTGATGTTGTTGTTGTTGTTGTTGTTGTTGTTAATTTGACATTGTTGTTGTTGTTGTTGACGTTGTTGTTGTTGTTGTTTATTTGACGTTGTTTTAGTATTGTTGTTTATTTGACATTGTTGTTGTTATTTATTTGACGTTGTTGTGGGTGACATTGTTGTTGTTGTTGTTTATTTGACGTTGTTGTTGTTGTTGTTTATTTGACGTAGTTGTTGTTGTTGACGTTGTTGTTGTTGTTTATTTGACGTTTTTGTTGTTGTTGTTGATGTTGTTGTTGTTGTATATTTGACGTTGATGTAGTTGTTATTGTTGTTGTTGTTTATTTGACATTATTGTTGTTGTTGTTTATTTGACGTTGTTGTTGTTGTTTATTTGACGTTGTTGTTGTTGACGGTGTTGTTGTTGTTGTTTATTTGACATTGTTGTTGTTCTTGCTATTGACGTTGTTGTTGTTTATTTGACGTTGTTGTTGTTGTTGTTCTTTATTTGACGTTGTTATTGTTTATTTGACGTTGTTTTTGTTGTTGTTGTTTATTTAACGTTGTTGTTGTTGACATTGTTGTTGTTATTGTTTATTTGACATTGTTGTTGTTGTTGTTTATTTGATGTAATTGTTGTTGTTGACGTTGTTGTTGTTGTTGTTTATTTGACGTTGTTGTTGTTGTTTATTTGACGTAATTGTTGTTGTTGACGTTGTTGTTGTTGTTGTTGTTGTTGTTTAATTGACGTTGTTGTTGTTGTTGACGTTGTTGTTGTTGTTTTTTGTTTGACGTTGTTGTTGTTGTTGACATAGTTATTGTTGTTGTTGTTGTTTATTTGACGATGTTGTTAATGTTGTTGACGTTGTTGTTGTTGTTATTTATTTGACGTTGTTGTTGTTGTTTATTTGACGTTGTTGTTGTTGTTGTTTATTTAACGTTGTTGTTGTTGTTGTTTATTTAACATTGTTGTTGTTGTTGTTGTTTATTTGACGTTGTTATTGTTGTTGTTGTTTATTTGACGTTGTTGTTGTTGTTGACGCTGTTGTTGTTTTTTTTGTTTATTTGATGTTGTTGTTGTTGACATAGTTGTTGTTGTTTATTTCACATTGTTGTTGTTGACGTTGTTGTTTATTTGACGTTGTTGTTGTTTTTGTTGTTTATTTGACGTTGTTGTTGTTGTTGTTTATTTGACGTTGTTGTTGTTGTTGACGTTGTTGTTGTTGTTGTTTATTTGACATTGTTGTTGTTGTTGTTTATTTGACATTGTTGTTGTTGACGGTGTTGTTGTTGTTGTTTATTTGACATTGTTGTTGTTGTTTTTGACGTTGTTGTTGTTTATTTGACATTGTTGTTGTTGTTGTTCTTTATTTGATGTTGTTGTTGTTTATTTGACGTTGTTGTTCTTGACGTTGTTGTTGTTGTTGTTGTTTATTTGACGTTGTTGTTGTTGTTGTTTATTTGACATTGTTGTTTTTGTTGACGTTGTTATTGTTGTTGTTGTTTATTTGACATTGTTGTTGTTGTTGTTGTTGACGTTGTTGTTGTTGTTTATTTGACTTTGTTGTTTTTGTTGTTGTTTATTTGACGTTGTTGTTGTTGTTGACTTAGTTGTTGTTGTTGTTTATTTGACGTTGTTGTTGTTGTTGACGGTGTTGTTTATTTGATGTTGTTGTTGTTGTTTATTTGACGTTATTGTTGTTGTTGACATTGTTGATGTTGTTGTTTATTTGACGTTGTTGTTGTTATTTATTTGACATTGATGTTGTTGTTGTTGTTGTTGTTGTTGTTAATTTGACATTGTTGTTGTTGTTGTTGACGTTGTTGTTGTTGTTGTTGTTTATTTGACATTGTTGTTGTTTATTTGACGTTTTTGTTGTTGTTGATGTTGTTGTTGTTATATATTCGACGTTGATGTAGTTGTTATTGTTCTTGTTGTTTATTTGACATTATTGTTGTTGTTGTTGTTTATTTGACGTTGTTGTTGTTGTTGACTTAGTTGTTGTTGTTGTTTATTTGACGTTGTTGTTGTTGTTGACGGTGTTGTTTATTTGACATTGTTGTTGTTGTTTATTTGACGTTGTTGTTGTTGTTGTTGTTGACGTTGGTGTTGTTGTTGTTGTTGTTTATTTGACGTTATTGTTGTTGTTTATTTGACATTGTTGTTGTTGTTGACGGTGTTGTTGTTGTTGTTGTTTATTTGACATTGTTGTTGTTGTTGACGTTGTTGTTGTTGTTTATTTGACATTGTTGTTGTTGTTGTTTATTTGACGTTGTTGTTGTTTATTTGACGTTTATTGTTGTTGTTTATTTGACGTTGTTGTTGACGTTGTTGTTGTTGTTGTTGTTATTATTGTTTATTTGACGTTGTTGTTGTTGTTTATTTGACGTTGTTGTGGGTGACATTGTTGTTGTTGTTTATTTGACGTTGTTGTTGTTGTTTATTTGACGTAGTTGTTGTTGTTGACGTTGTTGTTGTTGTTGTTGTTTATTTGACATTTTTGTTATTGTTGATGTTGTTGTTGTTGTTGTATATTTGACGTTGTTGTAGTTGTTATTGTTGTTGTTGTTGTTGTTTATTTAACATTGTTGTTGTTGTTGTTGTTTATTTGACGTTGTTGTTGTTGTTTATTTGACGTTGTTGTTGTTTATTTGACGTTGTTGTTGTTTATTTGACGTTGTTGTTGTTGTTGTTTATTTGACATTGTTGTTGTTGTTGTTGTTGACGTTGTTGTTGTTTATTTGACGTTGTTGTTGTTGTTCTTTATTTGACGTTGTTATTGTTTATTTGACGTTGTTGTTGTTGTTTATTAGACATTGTTGTTGTTGTTGACATAGTTGTTGTTGTTGTTGTTTATTTGACGTTGTTGTTTTTGTTGACGTTGTTGTTGTTGTTGACGTTGTTGTTGTCGTTGTTTATTTGCCGTTGTTGTTGTTGTTGACATAGTTGTTGTTGTTGTTGTTTATTTGACGTTGTTGTTGTTGACGTTGTTGTTGTTGTTGTTGTTTATTTGACGTTGTTGTTGTTGTTGTTTATTTGACATTGTTGTTTTTGTTGACGTTGTTGTTGTTGTTGTTGTTTATTTGACATTGTTGTTGTTGTTGTTGTTGACGTTGTTGTTGTTGTTTATTTGACTTTGTTGTTTTTGTTGTTGTTTATTTGACGTTGTTGTTGTTGTTGACTTAGTTGTTGTTGTTGTTTATTTGACGTTGTTGTTGTTGTTGACGGTGTTGTTTATTTGACGTTGTTGTTGTTGTTTATTTGA
The DNA here is from genome assembly GCA_948472305.1 of Vicia faba. Lineage (NCBI taxonomy): Eukaryota > Viridiplantae > Streptophyta > Magnoliopsida > Fabales > Fabaceae > Vicia > Vicia faba. Next base: position 464,714,454 of record OX451739.1, on the reverse strand, counting down.
CGTTATTGTTGTTGTTGACATTGTTGATGTTGTTGTTTATTTGACGTTGTTGTTGTTATTTATTTGACATTGATGTTGTTGTTGTTGTTGTTGTTGTTGTTAATTTGACATTGTTGTTGTTGTTGTTGACGTTGTTGTTGTTGTTGTTTATTTGACGTTGTTTTAGTATTGTTGTTTATTTGACATTGTTGTTGTTATTTATTTGACGTTGTTGTGGGTGACATTGTTGTTGTTGTTGTTTATTTGACGTTGTTGTTGTTGTTGTTTATTTGACGTAGTTGTTGTTGTTGACGTTGTTGTTGTTGTTTATTTGACGTTTTTGTTGTTGTTGTTGATGTTGTTGTTGTTGTATATTTGACGTTGATGTAGTTGTTATTGTTGTTGTTGTTTATTTGACATTATTGTTGTTGTTGTTTATTTGACGTTGTTGTTGTTGTTTATTTGACGTTGTTGTTGTTGACGGTGTTGTTGTTGTTGTTTATTTGACATTGTTGTTGTTCTTGCTATTGACGTTGTTGTTGTTTATTTGACGTTGTTGTTGTTGTTGTTCTTTATTTGACGTTGTTATTGTTTATTTGACGTTGTTTTTGTTGTTGTTGTTTATTTAACGTTGTTGTTGTTGACATTGTTGTTGTTATTGTTTATTTGACATTGTTGTTGTTGTTGTTTATTTGATGTAATTGTTGTTGTTGACGTTGTTGTTGTTGTTGTTTATTTGACGTTGTTGTTGTTGTTTATTTGACGTAATTGTTGTTGTTGACGTTGTTGTTGTTGTTGTTGTTGTTGTTTAATTGACGTTGTTGTTGTTGTTGACGTTGTTGTTGTTGTTTTTTGTTTGACGTTGTTGTTGTTGTTGACATAGTTATTGTTGTTGTTGTTGTTTATTTGACGATGTTGTTAATGTTGTTGACGTTGTTGTTGTTGTTATTTATTTGACGTTGTTGTTGTTGTTTATTTGACGTTGTTGTTGTTGTTGTTTATTTAACGTTGTTGTTGTTGTTGTTTATTTAACATTGTTGTTGTTGTTGTTGTTTATTTGACGTTGTTATTGTTGTTGTTGTTTATTTGACGTTGTTGTTGTTGTTGACGCTGTTGTTGTTTTTTTTGTTTATTTGATGTTGTTGTTGTTGACATAGTTGTTGTTGTTTATTTCACATTGTTGTTGTTGACGTTGTTGTTTATTTGACGTTGTTGTTGTTTTTGTTGTTTATTTGACGTTGTTGTTGTTGTTGTTTATTTGACGTTGTTGTTGTTGTTGACGTTGTTGTTGTTGTTGTTTATTTGACATTGTTGTTGTTGTTGTTTATTTGACATTGTTGTTGTTGACGGTGTTGTTGTTGTTGTTTATTTGACATTGTTGTTGTTGTTTTTGACGTTGTTGTTGTTTATTTGACATTGTTGTTGTTGTTGTTCTTTATTTGATGTTGTTGTTGTTTATTTGACGTTGTTGTTCTTGACGTTGTTGTTGTTGTTGTTGTTTATTTGACGTTGTTGTTGTTGTTGTTTATTTGACATTGTTGTTTTTGTTGACGTTGTTGTTGTTGTTGTTGTTTATTTGACATTGTTGTTGTTGTTGTTGTTGACGTTGTTGTTGTTGTTTATTTGACTTTGTTGTTTTTGTTGTTGTTTATTTGACGTTGTTGTTGTTGTTGACTTAGTTGTTGTTGTTGTTTATTTGACGTTGTTGTTGTTGTTGACGGTGTTGTTTATTTGATGTTGTTGTTGTTGTTTATTTGACGTTATTGTTGTTGTTGACATTGTTGATGTTGTTGTTTATTTGACGTTGTTGTTGTTATTTATTTGACATTGATGTTGTTGTTGTTGTTGTTGTTGTTGTTAATTTGACATTGTTGTTGTTGTTGTTGACGTTGTTGTTGTTGTTGTTGTTTATTTGACATTGTTGTTGTTTATTTGACGTTTTTGTTGTTGTTGATGTTGTTGTTGTTATATATTCGACGTTGATGTAGTTGTTATTGTTCTTGTTGTTTATTTGACATTATTGTTGTTGTTGTTGTTTATTTGACGTTGTTGTTGTTGTTGACTTAGTTGTTGTTGTTGTTTATTTGACGTTGTTGTTGTTGTTGACGGTGTTGTTTATTTGACATTGTTGTTGTTGTTTATTTGACGTTGTTGTTGTTGTTGTTGTTGACGTTGGTGTTGTTGTTGTTGTTGTTTATTTGACGTTATTGTTGTTGTTTATTTGACATTGTTGTTGTTGTTGACGGTGTTGTTGTTGTTGTTGTTTATTTGACATTGTTGTTGTTGTTGACGTTGTTGTTGTTGTTTATTTGACATTGTTGTTGTTGTTGTTTATTTGACGTTGTTGTTGTTTATTTGACGTTTATTGTTGTTGTTTATTTGACGTTGTTGTTGACGTTGTTGTTGTTGTTGTTGTTATTATTGTTTATTTGACGTTGTTGTTGTTGTTTATTTGACGTTGTTGTGGGTGACATTGTTGTTGTTGTTTATTTGACGTTGTTGTTGTTGTTTATTTGACGTAGTTGTTGTTGTTGACGTTGTTGTTGTTGTTGTTGTTTATTTGACATTTTTGTTATTGTTGATGTTGTTGTTGTTGTTGTATATTTGACGTTGTTGTAGTTGTTATTGTTGTTGTTGTTGTTGTTTATTTAACATTGTTGTTGTTGTTGTTGTTTATTTGACGTTGTTGTTGTTGTTTATTTGACGTTGTTGTTGTTTATTTGACGTTGTTGTTGTTTATTTGACGTTGTTGTTGTTGTTGTTTATTTGACATTGTTGTTGTTGTTGTTGTTGACGTTGTTGTTGTTTATTTGACGTTGTTGTTGTTGTTCTTTATTTGACGTTGTTATTGTTTATTTGACGTTGTTGTTGTTGTTTATTAGACATTGTTGTTGTTGTTGACATAGTTGTTGTTGTTGTTGTTTATTTGACGTTGTTGTTTTTGTTGACGTTGTTGTTGTTGTTGACGTTGTTGTTGTCGTTGTTTATTTGCCGTTGTTGTTGTTGTTGACATAGTTGTTGTTGTTGTTGTTTATTTGACGTTGTTGTTGTTGACGTTGTTGTTGTTGTTGTTGTTTATTTGACGTTGTTGTTGTTGTTGTTTATTTGACATTGTTGTTTTTGTTGACGTTGTTGTTGTTGTTGTTGTTTATTTGACATTGTTGTTGTTGTTGTTGTTGACGTTGTTGTTGTTGTTTATTTGACTTTGTTGTTTTTGTTGTTGTTTATTTGACGTTGTTGTTGTTGTTGACTTAGTTGTTGTTGTTGTTTATTTGACGTTGTTGTTGTTGTTGACGGTGTTGTTTATTTGACGTTGTTGTTGTTGTTTATTTGACGTTATTGTTGTTGTTGACATTGTTGATGTTGTTGTTTATTTGACGTTGTTGTTGTTATTTATTTGACATTGATGTTGTTGTTGTTGTTGTTGTTGTTGTTAATTTGACATTGTTGTTGTTGTTGTTGACGTTGTTGTTGTTGTTGTTTATTTGACGTTGTTTTAGTATTGTTGTTTATTTGACATTGTTGTTGTTATTTATTTGACGTTGTTGTGGGTGACATTGTTGTTGTTGTTGTTTATTTGACGTTGTTGTTGTTGTTGTTTATTTGACGTAGTTGTTGTTGTTGACGTTGTTGTTGTTGTTTATTTGACGTTTTTGTTGTTGTTGTTGATGTTGTTGTTGTTGTATATTTGACGTTGATGTAGTTGTTATTGTTGTTGTTGTTTATTTGACATTATTGTTGTTGTTGTTTATTTGACGTTGTTGTTGTTGTTTATTTGACGTTGTTGTTGTTGACGGTGTTGTTGTTGTTGTTTATTTGACATTGTTGTTGTTCTTGCTATTGACGTTGTTGTTGTTTATTTGACGTTGTTGTTGTTGTTGTTCTTTATTTGACGTTGTTATTGTTTATTTGACGTTGTTTTTGTTGTTGTTGTTTATTTAACGTTGTTGTTGTTGACATTGTTGTTGTTATTGTTTATTTGACATTGTTGTTGTTGTTGTTTATTTGATGTAATTGTTGTTGTTGACGTTGTTGTTGTTGTTGTTTATTTGACGTTGTTGTTGTTGTTTATTTGACGTAATTGTTGTTGTTGACGTTGTTGTTGTTGTTGTTGTTGTTTAATTGACGTTGTTGTTGTTGTTGACGTTGTTGTTGTTGTTTTTTGTTTGACGTTGTTGTTGTTGTTGACATAGTTATTGTTGTTGTTGTTGTTTATTTGACGATGTTGTTAATGTTGTTGACGTTGTTGTTGTTGTTATTTATTTGACGTTGTTGTTGTTGTTTATTTGACGTTGTTGTTGTTGTTGTTTATTTAACGTTGTTGTTGTTGTTGTTTATTTAACATTGTTGTTGTTGTTGTTGTTTATTTGACGTTGTTATTGTTGTTGTTGTTTATTTGACGTTGTTGTTGTTGTTGACGCTGTTGTTGTTTTTTTTGTTTATTTGATGTTGTTGTTGTTGACATAGTTGTTGTTGTTTATTTCACATTGTTGTTGTTGACGTTGTTGTTTATTTGACGTTGTTGTTGTTTTTGTTGTTTATTTGACGTTGTTGTTGTTGTTGTTTATTTGACGTTGTTGTTGTTGTTGACGTTGTTGTTGTTGTTGTTTATTTGACATTGTTGTTGTTGTTGTTTATTTGACATTGTTGTTGTTGACGGTGTTGTTGTTGTTGTTTATTTGACATTGTTGTTGTTGTTTTTGACGTTGTTGTTGTTTATTTGACATTGTTGTTGTTGTTGTTCTTTATTTGATGTTGTTGTTGTTTATTTGACGTTGTTGTTCTTGACGTTGTTGTTGTTGTTGTTGTTTATTTGACGTTGTTGTTGTTGTTGTTTATTTGACATTGTTGTTTTTGTTGACGTTGTTGTTGTTGTTGTTGTTTATTTGACATTGTTGTTGTTGTTGTTGTTGACGTTGTTGTTGTTGTTTATTTGACTTTGTTGTTTTTGTTGTTGTTTATTTGACGTTGTTGTTGTTGTTGACTTAGTTGTTGTTGTTGTTTATTTGACGTTGTTGTTGTTGTTGACGGTGTTGTTTATTTGATGTTGTTGTTGTTGTTGTTTATTTGACGTTATTGTTGTTGTTGACATTGTTGATGTTGTTGTTTATTTGACGTTGTTGTTGTTATTTATTTGACATTGATGTTGTTGTTGTTGTTGTTGTTGTTGTTGTTAATTTGACATTGTTGTTGTTGTTGTTGACGTTGTTGTTGTTGTTGTTGTTGTTTATTTGACGTTGTTTTAGTATTGTTGTTTATTTGACATTGTTGTTGTTATTTATTTGACGTTGTTGTGGGTGACATTGTTGTTGTTGTTGTTTATTTGACGTTGTTGTTGTTGTTGTTTATTTGACGTAGTTGTTGTTGTTGACGTTGTTGTTGTTGTTTATTTGACGTTTTTGTTGTTGTTGTTGATGTTGTTGTTGTTGTATATTTGACGTTGATGTAGTTGTTATTGTTGTTGTTGTTTATTTGACATTATTGTTGTTGTTGTTGTTTATTTGACGTTGTTGTTGTTGTTTATTTGACGTTGTTGTTGTTGACGGTGTTGTTGTTGTTGTTTATTTGACATTGTTGTTGTTCTTGCTATTGAAGTTGTTGTTGTTTATTTGACGTTGTTGTTGTTGTTGTTCTTTATTTGACGTTGTTATTGTTTATTTGACGTTGTTTTTGTTGTTGTTGTTTATTTAACGTTGTTGTTGTTGACATTGTTGTTGTTATTGTTTATTTGACATTGTTGTTGTTGTTGTTTATTTGATGTAATTGTTGTTGTTATCGTTGTTGTTGTTGTTGTTTATTTGACGTTGTTGTTGTTGTTGTTTATTTGACGTAATTGTTGTTGTTGACGTTGTTGTTGTTGTTGTTGTTGTTGTTTAATTGACGTTGTTGTTGTTGTTGACGTTGTTGTTGTTGTTTTTTGTTTGACGTTGTTGTTGTTGTTGACATAGTTATTGTTGTTGTTGTTGTTTATTTGACGATGTTGTTAATGTTGTTGACGTTGTTGTTGTTGTTATTTATTTGACGTTGTTGTTGTTGTTTATTTGACGTTGTTGTTGTTGTTGTTTATTTAACGTTGTTGTTGTTGTTGTTTATTTAACATTGTTGTTGTTGTTGTTGTTGTTTATTTGACGTTGTTATTGTTGTTGTTGTTTATTTGACGTTGTTGTTGTTGTTGACGCTGTTGTTGTTTTTTTTGTTTATTTGATGTTGTTGTTGTTGACATAGTTGTTGTTGTTTATTTCACATTGTTGTTGTTGACGTTGTTGTTTATTTGACGTTGTTGTTGTTTTTGTTGTTTATTTGACGTTGTTGTTGTTGTTGTTTATTTGACGTTGTTGTTGTTGTTGACGCTGTTGTTGTTGTTGTTTATTTGACATTGTTGTTGTTGTTGTTTATTTGACATTGTTGTTGTTGACGGTGTTGTTGTTGTTGTTTATTTGACATTGTTGTTGTTGTTTTTGACGTTGTTGTTGTTTATTTGACATTGTTGTTGTTGTTGTTCTTTATTTGATGTTGTTGTTGTTTATTTGACGTTGTTGTTGTTGACGTTGTTGTTGTTGTTATTGTTTATTTGACGTTGTTGTTGTTGTTGTTTATTTGACGTAGTTGTTGTTGTTGACGTTGTTGTTGTTGTTGTTGTTTATTTTACGTTTTTGTTGTTGTTGATGTTGTTGTTGTTTTTGTTTTTGTTTATTTGACGTTGTTGTTGTTGTTTATTTGACGTTGTTGTTGTTGTTTATTAGACATTGTTGTTGTTGTTGACATAGTTGTTGTTGTTGTTGTTTATTTGACGTTGTTGTTGTTGTTGAGGTTGTTGTTGTTGTTGTTGTTGTTGACGTTGTTGTTGTCGTTGTTTATTTGCCGTTGTTGTTGTTGTTGACATAGTTGTTGTTGTTGTTATTGTTTATTTGACGTTGTTGTTGTTGTTGACGTTGTTGTTGTTGTTTATTTGACGTTGTTGTTTTTGTTGACGTTGTTGTTGTTGTTGTTGTTTATTTGACATTGTTGTTGTTGTTGTTGTTGACATTGTTGTTGTTGTTTATTTGACTTTGTTGTTGTTGTTGTTGTTTATTTGACGTTGTTGTTGTTGACTTAGTTGTTGTTGTTGTTTATTTGACGTTGTTGTTGTTGTTGACGGTGTTGTTTATTTGACGTTGTTGTTGTTGTTTATTTGACGTTGTTGTTGTTGTTGACATTGTTGTTGTTGTTGTTGTTTATTTGACGTTGTTGTTGTTATTTATTTGACATTGTTGTTGTTGTTGTTGTTGTTGTTGTTTATTTGACATTGTTGTTGTTGTTGTTGACGTTGTTGTTGTTGTTGTTTATTTGACGTTGTTTTAGTATTGTTGTTTATTTGACATTGTTGTTGTTATTTATTTGACGTTGTTGTGGGTGACATTGTTGTTGTTTATTTGACGTTGTTGTTGTTGTTGTTTATTGGACGTAGTTGTTGTTATTGACGTTGTTGTTGTTGTTGTTGTTTATTTGACGTTTTTGTTGTTGTTGATGTTGTTGTTGTTATATATTTGACGTTGATGTAGTTGTTATTGTTCTTGTTGTTTATTTGACATTATTGTTGTTGTTGTTGTTTATTTGACGTTGTTGTTGTTGTTGACTTAGTTGTTGTTGTTGTTTATTTGACGTTGTTGTTGTTGTTGACGGTGTTGTTTATTTGACGTTGTTGTTGTTGTTTATTTGACGTTGTTGTTGTTGTTGTTGTTGACGTTGGTGTTGTTGTTGTTGTTGTTTATTTGACGTTATTGTTGTTGTTTATTTGACATTGTTGTTGTTGTTGACGGTGTTGTTGTTGTTGTTTATTTGACATTGTTGTTGTTGTTGACGTTGTTGTTGTTGTTTATTTGACATTGTTGTTGTTGTTGTTTATTTGACGTTGTTGTTGTTTATTTGACGTTTATTGTTGTTGTTTATTTGACGTTGTTGTTGACGTTGTTGTTGTTGTTGTTATTGTTTATTTGACGTTGTTGTTGTTGTTTATTTGACGTAGTTGTTGTTGTTGACGTTGTTGTTGTTCTTGTTGTTGTTTATTTGACGTTTTTGTTGTTGATGTTGTTGTTGTTTTCGTTGTTGTTTATTTAACGTTGTTGTAGTTGTTTAATTGACGTTATTGTTGTTGTTGTTGTTATTGTTGTTGTTGTTGTTGTTTATTTGACGTTGTTGTTGTTGTTTATTTGACGCTGTTGTTGTTGTTGTTTATTTGACGTTGTTGTAGTTGTTGACGTTGTTGTTGTTGTTTATTTGACGTTGTTATTATTGTTTATTTGACATTGTTGTTGTTGTTGTTAATGTTTATTTGACGTTGTTGTTGTTGTTTATTTGGCGTTGTTGTTGTTGTTGACGTTGTTGTTGTTGTTTATTTGACGTTGTTGTTATTGATGTTGTTTTTGTTGTTGTTTATTTGACGTTGTTGTTGTTTATTTGACGTTGTTGTTGTTGTTGTTGTTTATTTGACGTTGTTGTTGTTGTTTATTTGACATTGTTGTTGTTGTTGTTTATTTGAAATGGTTGTTGTTGACGGTGTTGTTGTTGTTGTTGTTGTTTATTTGACGTTGTTGTTGTTGTTGTTTATTTGACGTGGTTGTTGTTGACGTTGTTGTTGTTGTTGTTTATTTGACGTTGGTGTTGTTGACATAGTTGTTATTGTTGTTGTTTATTTGACGTTGTTGTTGTTGTTGACGTTGTTGTTGTTATTGTTTATTTGAAGTTGTTGTTGTAGTTGACATAGTTGTTGTTGTTGTTGTTTATTTGACGTTGTTGTTGTTGTTTATTTGACATTGTTGTTGTTGTTGACGTTGTTGTTGTTGTTTATTTGACATTGTTGTTGTTGTTGTTGTTGACGTTGTTGTTGTTGTTTATTTGACTTTGTTGCTGTTGTTGTTTATTTGACGTTGTTGTTGTTGTTGACTTAGTTGTTGTTGTTGTTTATTTGACGTTGTTGTTGTTGTTTATTTGATGTTGTTGTTGTTGTTGACGTTGTTGTTGTTGTTTATTTGACGTTGTTGTTGTTATTTATTTGACATTGTTGTTGTTGACGTTGTTGTTGTTGTTGTTTATTTGACATTGTTGTTGTTGTTGTTGACGTTGTTGTTGTTGTTGTTGTTTATTTGACGTTGTTTTAGTATTGTTGTTTATTTGACATTGTTGTTGTTATTTATTTGACGTTGTTGTGGGTGACATTGTTGTTGTTGTTTATTTGACGTTGTTGTTGTTGTTTATTTGACGTAGTTGTTGTTGTTGACGTTGTTGTTGTTGTTGTTGTTTATTTGACATTTTTGTTATTGTTGATGTTGTTGTTGTTGTTGTATATTTGACGTTGTTGTAGTTGTTATTGTTGTTGTTGTTGTTGTTTATTTAACATTGTTGTTGTTGTTGTTGTTTATTTGACGTTGTTGTTGTTGTTTATTTGACGTTGTTGTTGTTTATTTGACGTTGTTGTTGTTTATTTGACGTTGTTGTTGTTGACGGTGTTATTGTTGTTGTTGTTGTTTATTTGACATTGTTGTTGTTGTTGTTGTTGACGTTGTTGTTGTTGTTTATTTGACTTTGTTGTTTTTGTTGTTGTTTATTTGACGTTGTTGTTGTTGTTGACTTAGTTGTTGTTGTTGTTTATTTGACGTTGTTGTTGTTGTTGACGGTGTTGTTTATTTGACGTTGTTGTTGTTGTTTATTTGACGTTATTGTTGTTGTTGACATTGTTGATGTTGTTGTTTATTTGACGTTGTTGTTGTTATTTATTTGACATTGATGTTGTTGTTGTTGTTGTTGTTGTTGTTAATTTGACATTGTTGTTGTTGTTGTTGACGTTGTTGTTGTTGTTGTTGTTTATTTGACGTTGTTTTAGTATTGTTGTTTATTTGACATTGTTGTTGTTATTTATTTGACGTTGTTGTGGGTGACATTGTTGTTGTTGTTGTTTATTTGACGTTGTTGTTGTTGTTGTTTATTTGACGTAGTTGTTGTTGTTGACGTTGTTGTTGTTGTTTATTTGACGTTTTTGTTGTTGTTGTTGATGTTGTTGTTGTTGTATATTTGACGTTGATGTAGTTGTTATTGTTGTTGTTGTTTATTTGACATTATTGTTGTTGTTGTTGTTTATTTGACGTTGTTGTTGTTGTTTATTTGACGTTGTTGTTGTTGACGGTGTTGTTGTTGTTGTTTATTTGACATTGTTGTTGTTCTTGCTATTGAAGTTGTTGTTGTTTATTTGACGTTGTTGTTGTTGTTGTTCTTTATTTGACGTTGTTATTGTTTATTTGACGTTGTTTTTGTTGTTGTTGTTTATTTAACGTTGTTGTTGTTGACATTGTTGTTGTTATTGTTTATTTGACATTGTTGTTGTTGTTGTTTATTTGATGTAATTGTTGTTGTTATCGTTGTTGTTGTTGTTGTTTATTTGACGTTGTTGTTGTTGTTGTTTATTTGACGTAATTGTTGTTGTTGACGTTGTTGTTGTTGTTGTTGTTGTTGTTTAATTGACGTTGTTGTTGTTGTTGACGTTGTTGTTGTTGTTTTTTGTTTGACGTTGTTGTTGTTGTTGACATAGTTATTGTTGTTGTTGTTGTTTATTTGACGATGTTGTTAATGTTGTTGACGTTGTTGTTGTTGTTATTTATTTGACGTTGTTGTTGTTGTTTATTTGACGTTGTTGTTGTTGTTGTTTATTTAACGTTGTTGTTGTTGTTGTTTATTTAACATTGTTGTTGTTGTTGTTGTTGTTTATTTGACGTTGTTATTGTTGTTGTTGTTTATTTGACGTTGTTGTTGTTGTTGACGCTGTTGTTGTTTTTTTTGTTTATTTGATGTTGTTGTTGTTGACATAGTTGTTGTTGTTTATTTCACATTGTTGTTGTTGACGTTGTTGTTTATTTGACGTTGTTGTTGTTTTTGTTGTTTATTTGACGTTGTTGTTGTTGTTGTTTATTTGACGTTGTTGTTGTTGTTGACGCTGTTGTTGTTGTTGTTTATTTGACATTGTTGTTGTTGTTGTTTATTTGACATTGTTGTTGTTGACGGTGTTGTTGTTGTTGTTTATTTGACATTGTTGTTGTTGTTTTTGACGTTGTTGTTGTTTATTTGACATTGTTGTTGTTGTTGTTCTTTATTTGATGTTGTTGTTGTTTATTTGACGTTGTTGTTGTTGACGTTGTTGTTGTTGTTATTGTTTATTTGACGTTGTTGTTGTTGTTTATTTGACGTAGTTGTTGTTGTTGACGTTGTTGTTGTTGTTGTTGTTTATTTTACGTTTTTGTTGTTGTTGATGTTGTTGTTGTTTTTGTTTTTGTTTATTTGACGTTGTTGTTGTTGTTTATTTGACGTTGTTGTTGTTGTTTATTAGACATTGTTGTTGTTGTTGACATAGTTGTTGTTGTTGTTGTTTATTTGACGTTGTTGTTGTTGTTGAGGTTGTTGTTGTTGTTGTTGTTGTTGTTGACGTTGTTGTTGTCGTTGTTTATTTGCCGTTGTTGTTGTTGTTGACATAGTTGTTGTTGTTGTTATTGTTTATTTGACGTTGTTGTTGTTGTTGACGTTGTTGTTGTTGTTTATTTGACGTTGTTGTTTTTGTTGACGTTGTTGTTGTTGTTGTTGTTTATTTGACATTGTTGTTGTTGTTGTTGTTGACATTGTTGTTGTTGTTTATTTGACTTTGTTGTTGTTGTTGTTGTTTATTTGACGTTGTTGTTGTTGACTTAGTTGTTGTTGTTGTTTATTTGACGTTGTTGTTGTTGTTGACGGTGTTGTTTATTTGACGTTGTTGTTGTTGTTTATTTGACGTTGTTGTTGTTGTTGACATTGTTGTTGTTGTTGTTGTTTATTTGACGTTGTTGTTGTTATTTATTTGACATTGTTGTTGTTGTTGTTGTTGTTTTTGTTGTTTATTTGACATTGTTGTTGTTGTTGTTGACGTTGTTGTTGTTGTTGTTTATTTGACGTTGTTTTAGTATTGTTGTTTATTTGACATTGTTGTTGTTATTTATTTGACGTTGTTGTGGGTGACATTGTTGTTGTTTATTTGACGTTGTTGTTGTTGTTGTTTATTGGACGTAGTTGTTGTTATTGACGTTGTTGTTGTTGTTGTTGTTTATTTGACGTTTTTGTTGTTGTTGATGTTGTTGTTGTTATATATTTGACGTTGATGTAGTTGTTATTGTTCTTGTTGTTTATTTGACATTATTGTTGTTGTTGTTGTTTATTTGACGTTGTTGTTGTTGTTGACTTAGTTGTTGTTGTTGTTTATTTGACGTTGTTGTTGTTGTTGACGGTGTTGTTTATTTGACGTTGTTGTTGTTGTTTATTTGACGTTGTTGTTGTTGTTGTTGTTGACGTTGGTGTTGTTGTTGTTGTTGTTTATTTGACGTTATTGTTGTTGTTTATTTGACATTGTTGTTGTTGTTGACGGTGTTGTTGTTGTTGTTTATTTGACATTGTTGTTGTTGTTGACGTTGTTGTTGTTGTTTATTTGACATTGTTGTTGTTGTTGTTTATTTGACGTTGTTGTTGTTTATTTGACGTTTATTGTTGTTGTTTATTTGACGTTGTTGTTGACGTTGTTGTTGTTGTTGTTATTGTTTATTTGACGTTGTTGTTGTTGTTTATTTGACGTAGTTGTTGTTGTTGACGTTGTTGTTGTTCTTGTTGTTGTTTATTTGACGTTTTTGTTGTTGATGTTGTTGTTGTTTTCGTTGTTGTTTATTTAACGTTGTTGTAGTTGTTTAATTGACGTTATTGTTGTTGTTGTTGTTGTTATTGTTGTTGTTGTTGTTGTTTATTTGACGTTGTTGTTGTTGTTTATTTGACGCTGTTGTTGTTGTTGTTTATTTGACGTTGTTGTAGTTGTTGACGTTGTTGTTGTTGTTTATTTGACGTTGTTATTATTGTTTATTTGACATTGTTGTTGTTGTTGTTAATGTTTATTTGACGTTGTTGTTGTTGTTTATTTGGCGTTGTTGTTGTTGTTGACGTTGTTGTTGTTGTTTATTTGACGTTGTTGTTATTGATGTTGTTTTTGTTGTTGTTTATTTGACGTTGTTGTTGTTTATTTGACGTTGTTGTTGTTGTTGTTGTTTATTTGACGTTGTTGTTGTTGTTTATTTGACATTGTTGTTGTTGTTGTTTATTTGAAATGGTTGTTGTTGACGGTGTTGTTGTTGTTGTTGTTTATTTGACGTTGTTGTTGTTGTTGTTTATTTGACGTGGTTGTTGTTGACGTTGTTGTTGTTGTTGTTTATTTGACGTTGGTGTTGTTGACATAGTTGTTATTGTTGTTGTTTATTTGACGTTGTTGTTGTTGTTGACGTTGTTGTTGTTATTGTTTATTTGAAGTTGTTGTTGTAGTTGACATAGTTGTTGTTGTTGTTTATTTGACGTTGTTGTTGTTGTTTATTTGACATTGTTGTTGTTGTTGACGTTGTTGTTGTTGTTTATTTGACATTGTTGTTGTTGTTGTTGTTGACGTTGTTGTTGTTGTTTATTTGACTTTGTTGCTGTTGTTGTTTATTTGACGTTGTTGTTGTTGTTGACTTAGTTGTTGTTGTTGTTTATTTGACGTTGTTGTTGTTGTTTATTTGATGTTGTTGTTGTTGTTGACGTTGTTGTTGTTGTTTATTTGACGTTGTTGTTGTTATTTATTTGACATTGTTGTTGTTGACGTTGTTGTTGTTGTTGTTTATTTGACATTGTTGTTGTTGTTGTTGACGTTGTTGTTGTTGTTGTTGTTTATTTGACGTTGTTTTAGTATTGTTGTTTATTTGACATTGTTGTTGTTATTTATTTGACGTTGTTGTGGGTGACATTGTTGTTGTTGTTTATTTGACGTTGTTGTTGTTGTTTATTTGACGTAGTTGTTGTTGTTGACGTTGTTGTTGTTGTTGTTGTTTATTTGACATTTTTGTTATTGTTGATGTTGTTGTTGTTGTTGTATATTTGACGTTGTTGTAGTTGTTATTGTTGTTGTTGTTGTTGTTTATTTAACATTGTTGTTGTTGTTGTTGTTTATTTGACGTTGTTGTTGTTGTTTATTTGACGTTGTTGTTGTTTATTTGACGTTGTTGTTGTTTATTTGACGTTGTTGTTGTTGACGGTGTTATTGTTGTTGTTGTTGTTTATTTGACATTGTTGTTGTTGTTGTTGTTGACGTTGTTGTTGTTTATTTGACGTTGTTGTTGTTGTTCTTTATTTGACGTTGTTATTGTTTATTTGACGTTGTTGTTGTTGTTTATTAGACATTGTTGTTGTTGTTGACATAGTTGTTGTTGTTGTTGTTTATTTGACGTTGTTGTTGTTGTTGACGTTGTTGTTGTTGTTGACGTTGTTGTTGTCGTTGTTTATTTGCCGTTGTTGTTGTTGTTGACATAGTTGTTGTTGTTGTTGTTTATTTGACGTTGTTGTTGTTGACGTTGTTGTTGTTGTTGTTTATTTGACGTTGTTGTTGTTGTTGTTTATTTGACATTGTTGTTTTTGTTGACGTTGTTGTTGTTGTTGTTTATTTGACATTGTTGTTGTTGTTGTTGTTGTTGACGTTGTTGTTGTTGTTTATTTGACTTTGTTGTTTTTGTTGTTGTTTATTTGACGTTGTTGTTGTTGTTGACTTAGTTGTTGTTGTTGTTTATTTGACGTTGTTGTTGTTGTTGACGGTGTTGTTTATTTGACGTTGTTGTTGTTATTTATTTAACGTTATTGTTGTTGTTGACATTGTTGATGTTGTTGTTTATTTGACGTTGTTGTTGTTATTTATTTGACATTGATGTTGTTGTTGTTGTTGCTGTTGTTTATTTGACATTGTTGTTGTTGTTATTGACGTTGTTGTTGTTGTTGTTGTTGTTTATTTGACGTTGTTTTAGTATTGTTGTTTATTTGACATTGTTGTTGTTATTTATTTGACGTTGTTGTGGGTGACATTGTTGTTGTTGTTGTTTATTTGACGTTGTTGTTGTTGTTGTTGTTTATTTGACGTAGTTGTTGTTGTTGACGTATTTGTTGTTGTTTATTTGACGTTTTTGTTGTTGTTGTTGATGTTGTTGTTGTTGTATATTTGACGTTGATGTAGTTGTTATTGTTGTTGTTGTTTATTTGACATTATTGTTGTTGTTGTTGTTTATTTGACGTTGTTGTTGTTGTTTATTTGACGTTGTTGTTGTTGACGGTGTTGTTGTTGTTGTTTATTTGACATTGTTGTTGTTCTTGCTATTGACGTTGTTGTTGTTTATTTGACGTTGTTGTTGTTGTTGTTCTTTATTTGACGTTGTTATTGTTTATTTGACGTTGTTTTTGTTGTTGTTGTTTATTTAACGTTGTTGTTGTTGACATTGTTGTTGTTATTGTTTATTTGACATTGTTGTTGTTGTTGTTTATTTGATGTAATTGTTGTTGTTGACGTTGTTGTTGTTGTTGTTTATTTGACGTTGTTGTTGTTGTTGTT
Source organism: Vicia faba (assembly GCA_948472305.1). Taxonomy (NCBI): domain Eukaryota; kingdom Viridiplantae; phylum Streptophyta; class Magnoliopsida; order Fabales; family Fabaceae; genus Vicia; species Vicia faba. The sequence goes on along the minus strand of OX451739.1, from coordinate 464,699,042 downwards.
TATTTGACGTAATTGTTGTTGTTGACGTTGTTGTTGTTGTTGTTGTTGTTGTTTAATTGACGTTGTTGTTGTTGTTGACGTTGTTGTTGTTGTTTTTTGTTTGACGTTGTTGTTGTTGTTGACATAGTTATTGTTGTTGTTGTTGTTTATTTGACGATGTTGTTATTGTTGTTGACGTTGTTGTTGTTGTTATTTATTTGACGTTGTTGTTGTTGTTTATTTGACGTTGTTGTTGTTGTTGTTTATTTAACGTTGTTGTTGTTGTTGTTTATTTAACATTGTTGTTGTTGTTGTTGTTTATTTGATGTTGTTATTGTTGTTGTTGTTTATTTGACGTTGTTGTTGTTGTTGACGCTGTTGTTGTTTTTTTTGTTTATTTGATGTTGTTGTTGTTGACATAGTTGTTGTTGTTTATTTCACATTGTTGTTGTTGACGTTGTTGTTTATTTGACGTTGTTGTTGTTTTTGTTGTTTATTTGACGTTGTTGTTGTTGTTGTTTATTTGACGTTGTTGTTGTTGTTGACGTTGTTGTTGTTGTTGTTTATTTGACATTGTTGTTGTTGTTGTTTATTTGACATTGTTGTTGTTGTTGACGGTGTTGTTGTTGTTGTTTATTTGACATTGTTGTTGTTGTTTTTGACGTTGTTGTTGTTTATTTGACATTGTTGTTGTTGTTGTTCTTTATTTGATGTTGTTGTTGTTTATTTGACGTTGTTGTTGTTGACGTTGTTGTTGTTGTTATTGTTTATTTGACGTTGTTGTTGTTGTTGTTTATTTGACGTAGTTGTTGTTGTTGACGTTGTTGTTGTTGTTGTTGTTTATTTTACGTTTTTGTTGTTGTTGATGTTGTTGTTGTTTTTGTTTTTGTTTATTTGACGTTGTTGTTGTTGTTTATTTGACGTTGTTGTTGTTTTTTATTAGACATTGTTGTTGTTGTTGACATAGTTGTTGTTGTTGTTGTTTATTTGACGTTGTTGTTGTTGTTGAGGTTGTTGTTGTTGTTGTTGTTGACGTTGTTGTTGTCGTTGTTTATTTGCCGTTGTTGTTGTTGTTGACATAGTTGTTGTTGTTGTTGTTTATTTGACGTTGTTGTTGTTGTTGACGTTGTTGTTGTTGTTTATTTGACGTTGTTGTTGTTGTTGTTTATTTGACATTGTTGTTTTTGTTGACGTTGTTGTTGTTGTTGTTGTTTATTTGACATTGTTGTTGTTGTTGTTGACATTGTTGTTGTTGTTTATTTGACTTTGTTGTTGTTGTTGTTGTTTATTTGACGTTGTTGTTGTTGACTTAGTTGTTGTTGTTGTTTATTTGACGTTGTTGTTGTTGTTGACGGTGTTGTTTATTTGACGTTGTTGTTGTTGTTTATTTGACGTTGTTGTTGTTGTTGACATTGTTGTTGTTGTTGTTGTTTATTTGACGTTGTTGTTGTTATTTATTTGACATTGTTGTTGTTGTTGTTGTTGTTGTTTATTTGACATTGTTGTTGTTGTTGTTGTTGACGTTGTTGTTGTTGTTGTTGTTTATTTGACGTTGTTTTAGTATTGTTGTTTATTTGACATTGTTGTTGTTATTTATTTGACGTTGTTGTGGGTGACATTGTTGTTGTTTATTTGACGTTGTTGTTGTTGTTGTTTATTTGACGTAGTTGTTGTTATTGACGTTGTTGTTGTTGTTGTTGTATATTTGACGTTTTTGTTGTTGTTGATGTTGTTGTTGTTATATATTTGACGTTGATGTAGTTGTTATTGTTCTTGTTGTTTATTTGACATTATTGTTGTTGTTGTTGTTTATTTGACGTTGTTGTTGTTGTTTATTTGACGTTGTTGTTGTTGTTTATTTGACGTTGTTGTTGTTGACGGTGTTGTTGTTGTTGTTTATTTGACATTGTTGTTGTTCTTGCTATTGACGTTGTTGTTGTTTATTTGACGTTGTTGTTGTTGTTGTTCTTTATTTGACGTTGTTGTTGTTTATTTGACGTTGTTGTTGTTGTTGTTTATTTAACGTTGTTGTTGTTGACATTGTTGTTGTGATTGTTTATTTGACATTGTTGTTGTTGTTGTTTATTTGATGTAATTGTTGTTGTTGACGTTGTTGTTGTTGTTGTTTATTTGACGTTGTTGTTGTTGTTGTTTATTTGACGTAATTGTTGTTGTTGACGTTGTTGTTGTTGTTGTTGTTTATTTGACATTGTTGTTGTTGTTGACGTTGTTGTTGTTGTTTTTTATTTGACGTTGTTGTTATTGACATAGTTATTGTTGTTGTTGTTGTTTATTTGACGATGTTGTTATTGTTGTTGACGTTGTTGTTGTTGTTATTTATTTGACGTTGTTGTTGTTGTTTATTTGACGTTGTTGTTGTTGTTTATTTGACGTTGTTGTTGTTGTTGTTTATTTAACATTGTTGTTGTTGTTGTTGTTATTTATTTGACGTTGTTATTGTTGTTGTTGTTTATTTGACGTTGTTGTTGTTGTTGACGCTGTTGTTGTTTTTTTTGTTTATTTGATGTTGTTGTTGTTGACATAGTTGTTGTTGTTTATTTAACATTGTTGTTGTTGACGTTGTTGTTTATTTGACGTTGTTGTTGTTGTTGTTTATTTGACGTTGTTGTTGTTGTTGTTTATTTGACGTTGTTGTTGTTGACGTTGTTGTTGTTGTTGTTTATTTGACATTGTTGTTGTTGTTATTTGTTTGACATTGTTGTTGTTGTTGACGGTGTTGTTGTTGTTGTTGTTTATTTGACATTGTTGTTGTTGTTTTTGACGTTGTTGTTGTTTATTTGACATTGTTGTTGTTGTTGTTCTTTATTTGATGTTGTTGTTGTTTATTTGACGTTGTTGTTGTTGTTATTGTTTATTTGATGTTGTTGTTGTTGTTTATTTGACGTAGTTGTTGTTGTTGACGTTGTTGTTGTTGTTGTTGTTTATTTTACGTTTTTGTTGTTGTTGATGTTGTTGTTGTTTTTGTTTTTGTTTATTTGACGTTGTTGTTGTTGTTTATTTGACGTTGTTGTTGTTGTTTATTAGACATTGTTGTTGTTGTTGACATAGTTGTTGTTGTTGTTGTTGTTTATTTGACGTTGTTGTTGTTGTTGACGTTGTTGTTGTTGTTGTTGACGTTGTTGTTGTCGTTGTTTATTTGACGTTGTTGTTGTTGTTGACATAGTTGTTGTTGTTGTTGTTTATTTGACGTTGTTGTTGTTGTTGACGTTGTTGTTGTTGTTTATTTGACGTTGTTGTTGTTGTTTATTTGACATTGTTGTTTTTGTTGACGTTGTTGTTGTTGTTGTTTATTTGACATTGTTGTTGTTGTTGTTGTTGTTGACGTTATTGTTGTTGTTTATTTGACTTTGTTGTTGTTGTTGTTGTTTATTTGACGTTGTTGTTGTTGTTGACTTAGTTGTTGTTGATTTTTATTTGACGTTGTTGTTGTTGTTGACGGTGTTGTTTATTTGACGTTGTTGTTGGTGTTTTATTTGACGTTGTTGTTGTTGTTGACATTGTTGTTGTTGTTGTTTATTTGACGTTGTTGTTGTTATTTATTTGACATTGTTGTTGTTGTTGTTGTTGTTTATTTGACATTGTTGTTGTTGTTGTTGTTGCCGTTGTTGTTGTTGTTGTTTATTTGACGTTGTTTTAGTATTGTTGTTTATTTGACATTGTTGTTGTTATTTATTTGACGTTGTTGTGGGTGACATTGTTGTTGTTGTTTATTTGACGTTGTTGTTGTTGTTTATTTGACGTAGTTGTTGTTGTTGACGTTGTTGTTGTTGTTGTTGTTTATTTGACGTTTTTGTTGTTGTTGATGTTGTTGTTGTTGTATATTTGACGTTGATGTAGTTGTTATTGTTGTTGTTGTTTATTTGACATTATTGTTGTTGTTGTTTATTTGACGTTGTTGTTGTTGTTTATTTGACGTTGTTGTTGTTGTTTATTTGACGTTGTTGTTATTGACGGTGTTGTTGTTGTTGTTTATTTGACATTGTTGTTGTTCTTGCTATTGACGTTGTTGTTGTTTATTTGACGTTGTTGTTGTTGTTGTTCTTTATTTGACGTTGTTATTGTTTATTTGACGTTGTTGTTGTTGTTTATTTAACGTTGTTGTTGTTGACATTGTTGTTGTTATTGTTTATTTGACATTGTTGTTGTTGTTGTTTATTTGATGTAATTGTTGTTGTTGACGTTGTTGTTGTTGTTGTTTATTTGACGTTGTTGTTGTTGTTGTTTATTTGACGTAATTGTTGTTGTTGACGTTGTTGTTGTTGTTGTTGTTGTTTATTTGACGTTGTTGTTGTTGTTAACGTTGTTGTTGTTGTTTTTATTTGACGTTGTTGTTGTTGTTGACATAGTTGTTGTTGTTGTTGTTGTTTATTTGACGATGTTGTTATTGTTGTTGACGTTGTTGTTGTTGTTATTTATTTGACGTTGTTGTTGTTGTTTATTTGACGTTGTTGTTGTTGTTTATTTGACGTTGTTGTTGTTGTTGTTGTTTATTTAACATTGTTGTTGTTGTTGTTGTTTATTTGACGTTGTTATTGTTGTTGTTGTTTATTTGACGTTGTTGTTGTTGTTGTTGACGTTGTTGTTGTTTTTTTTGTTTATTTGATGTTGTTGTTGTTGTTGACATAGTTGTTGTTGTTTATTTCACATTGTTGTTGTTGATGTTGTTGTTTATTTGACGTTGTTGTTGTTGTTTATTCGACGTTGTTGTTTTTGTTGACGTTGTTGTTGTTGTTGTTTATTTGACATTGTTGTTGTTGTTGTTTATTTGACATTGTTGTTGTTGTTGACGGTGTTGTTGTTGTTGTTTATTTGACATTGTTGTTGTTGTTGTTTATATGACATTGTTGTTGTTGTTGTTCTTTATTTGATGTTGTTGTTGTTTATTTGACGTTGTTGTTGTTGACGTTGTTGTTGTTATTGTTTATTTGACGTTGTTGTTGTTGTTGTTTATTTGACGTAGTTGTTGTTGTTGACGTTGTTGTTGTTGTTGTTTATTTTACGTTTTTGTTGTTGTTGATGTTGTTGTTGTTTTTGTTTATTTGACGTTGTTGTTGTTGTTTATTTGACGTTGTTGTTGTTGTTGTTGTTTATTTGACATTGTTGTTGTTGTTGTTATTGTTGTTGTTGTTATTTATTTGACGTTGTTGTTGTTGTTGTTATTTGACGTTGTTGTTGTTTATTTGACATTGTTGTTGTTGTTATTAACATTGCTGTTGTGGTTTATTTGACGTTGTTGTTGTTGTTTATTTGACATTGTTGTTGTTGTTGTTATTGTTTATTTGACGTTGTTGTTGTTGTTTATTTGATGTTGTTGTTTTTGTTGTTGACGTTTTTGTTGTTGTTGTTGTTGTTGTTGTTTATTTGACGTTGTTGTTGTTGTTGACGTTGTTGTTGTTGTTGTTGTTGTTTATTTGACGTTGTTGTTGTTGTTGTTGTTTATTTGACGTTGTTGTTGTTGTTGACTTAGTTGTTGTTGTTTATTTGACGTTGTTGTTGTTGTTGTTTATTTGACATTGTTGTTGTTGTTGACGGTGTTGTTGTTGTTGTTGTTTATTTGACATTGTTGTTGTTGTTGTTTATTTGACGTTGTTGTTGTTGTTGTTTACTTGGCGTTCTTGTTGTTGTTTATTTGACGTTGTTGTTGTTGTTGACATAGTTGTTGTTGTTGTTTATTTGACGTTGTTGTTGTTGTTTATCTTACATTGTTGTTGTTGTTGACGGTGTTGTTGTTGTTGTTGTTTATTTGACATTGTTGTTGTTGTTGACGTTGTTGTTGTTGTTTATTTGACATTGTTGTTGTTGTTGTTTATTTGACGTTGTTGTTGTTTATTTGACGTTTATTGTTGTTGTTTATTTGACGTTGTGGTTGACGTTGTTGTTGTTGTTGTTATTGTTTATTTGACATTGTTGTTGTTGTTTATTTGACGTAGTTGTTGTTGTTGACGTTGTTGTTGTTGTTGTTGTTTATTTGACGTTTTTGTTGTTGATGTTGTTGTTGTTTTCGTTGTTGTTTATTTAACGTTGTTGTAGTTGTTTAATTGACGTTATTGTTGTTGTTGTTGTTATTGTTGTTGTTGTTGTTTATTTGACGTTGTTCTTGTTGTTTATTTGACGCTGTTGTTGTTGTTGTTTATTTGACGTTGTTGTAGTTGTTGACGTTGTTGTTGTTGTTTATTTGACGTTGTTATTATTGTTTATTTGACATTGTTGTTGTTGTTGTTATTGTTTATTTGACGTTGTTGTTGTGGTTTATTTAGCGTTGTTGTTGTTGTTGACGTTGTTGTTGTTGTTGTTTATTTCACGTTGTTGTTATTGATGTTGTTGTTGTTGTTGTTTATTTGACGTTGTTGTTTTTTATTTGACGTTGTTGTTGTTGTTGTTGTTTATTTGACGTTGTTGTTGTTGTTGTTTATTTGACATTGTTGTTGTTGTTGTTGTTGTTGACGTTGTTGTTGTTGTTGTTTATTTGACTTTGTTGCTGTTGTTGTTTATTTGACGTTGTTGTTGTTGTTGTTGACTTAGTTGTTGTTGTTGTTTATTTGACGTTGTTGTTGTTGTTTATTTGATGTTGTTGTTATTGTTGACGTTGTTGTTGTTGTTTATTTGATGTTGTTGTTGTTATTTATTTGACATTGTTGTTGTTGACGTTGTTGTTGTTGTTGTTGTTTATTTGACATTGTTGTTGTTGTTGTTGACGTTGTTGTTGTTGTTGTTGTTGTTGTTGTTGTTTATTTGACGTTGTTTTAGTATTGTTGTTTATTTGACATTGTTGTTGTTATTTATTTGACGTTGTTGTGGGTGACATTGTTGTTGTTGTTTATTTGACGTTGTTGTTGTTGTTTATTTGACGTAGTTGTTGTTGTTGACGTTGTTGTTGTTGTTGTTGTTTATTTGACATTTTTGTTATTGTTGATGTTGTTGTTGTTGTTGTATATTTGACGTTGTTGTAGTTGTTATTGTTGTTGTTGTTGTTGTTTATTTAACATTGTTGTTGTTGTTGTTGTTTATTTGACGTTGTTGTTGTTGTTTATTTGACGTTGTTGTTGTTTATTTGACGTTGTTGTTGTTTATTTGACGTTGTTGTTGTTGACGGTGTTATTGTTGTTGTTGTTGTTTATTTGACATTGTTGTTGTTGTTGTTGTTGACGTTGTTGTTGTTTATTTGACGTTGTTGTTGTTGTTCTTTATTTGACGTTGTTATTGTTTATTTGACGTTGTTGTTGTTGTTTATTAGACATTGTTGTTGTTGTTGACATAGTTGTTGTTGTTGTTGTTTATTTGACGTTGTTGTTGTTGTTGACGTTGTTGTTGTTGTTGACGTTGTTGTTGTCGTTGTTTATTTGCCGTTGTTGTTGTTGTTGACATAGTTGTTGTTGTTGTTTATTTGACGTTGTTGTTGTTGACGTTGTTGTTGTTGTTGTTGTTTATTTGACGTTGTTGTTGTTGTTGTTTATTTGACATTGTTGTTTTTGTTGACGTTGTTGTTGTTGTTGTTTATTTGACATTGTTGTTGTTGTTGTTGTTGACGTTGTTGTTGTTGTTTATTTGACTTTGTTGTTTTTGTTGTTGTTTATTTGACGTTGTTGTTGTTGTTGACTTAGTTGTTGTTGTTGTTTATTTGACGTTGTTGTTGTTGTTGACGGTGTTGTTTATTTGACGTTGTTGTTGTTGTTTATTTGACGTTATTGTTGTTGTTGACATTGTTGATGTTGTTGTTTATTTGACGTTGTTGTTGTTATTTATTTGACATTGATGTTGTTGTTGTTGTTGTTGTTGTTTATTTGACATTGTTGTTGTTGTTGTTGACGTTGTTGTTGTTGTTGTTGTTTATTTGACGTTGTTTTAGTATTGTTGTTTATTTGACATTGTTGTTGTTATTTATTTGACGTTGTTGTGGGTGACATTGTTGTTGTTGTTGTTTATTTGACGTTGTTGTTGTTGTTGTTTATTTGACGTAGTTGTTGTTGTTGACGTATTTGTTGTTGTTTATTTGACGTTTTTGTTGTTGTTGTTGATGTTGTTGTTGTTGTATATTTGACGTTGATGTAGTTGTTATTGTTGTTGTTGTTTATTTGACATTATTGTTGTTGTTGTTGTTTATTTGACGTTGTTGTTGTTGTTTATTTGACGTTGTTGTTGTTGACGGTGTTGTTGTTGTTGTTTATTTGACATTGTTGTTGTTCTTGCTATTGACGTTGTTGTTGTTTATTTGACGTTGTTGTTGTTGTTGTTCTTTATTTGACGTTGTTATTGTTTATTTGACGTTGTTTTTGTTGTTGTTGTTTATTTAACGTTGTTGTTGTTGACATTGTTGTTGTTATTGTTTATTTGACATTGTTGTTGTTGTTGTTTATTTGATGTAATTGTTGTTGTTGACGTTGTTGTTGTTGTTGTTTATTTGACGTTGTTGTTGTTGTTGTTTATTTGACGTAATTGTTGTTGTTGACGTTGTTGTTGTTGTTGTTGTTGTTTAATTGACGTTGTTCTTGTTGTTGACGTTGTTGTTGTTGTTTTTTGTTTGACGTTGTTGTTGTTGTTGACATAGTTATTGTTGTTGTTGTTGTTTATTTGACGATGTTGTTATTGTTGTTGACGTTGTTGTTGTTGTTATTTATTTGACGTTGTTGTTGTTGTTTATTTGACGTTGTTGTTGTTGTTGTTGTTTATTTAACGTTGTTGTTGTTGTTGTTTATTTAACATTGTTGTTGTTGTTGTTGTTGTTTATTTGATGTTGTTATTGTTGTTGTTGTTTATTTGACGTTGTTGTTGTTGTTGACGCTGTTGTTGTTTTTTTTGTTTATTTGATGTTGTTGTTGTTGACATAGTTGTTGTTGTTTATTTCACATTGTTGTTGTTGACGTTGTTGTTTATTTGACGTTGTTGTTGTTTTTGTTGTTTATTTGACGTTGTTGTTGTTGTTGTTTATTTGACGTTGTTGTTGTTGTTGACGTTGTTGTTGTTGTTGTTTATTTGACATTGTTGTTGTTGTTGTTTATTTGACATTGTTGTTGTTGTTGACGGTGTTGTTGTTGTTGTTTATTTGACATTGTTGTTGTTGTTTTTGACGTTGTTGTTGTTTATTTGACATTGTTGTTGTTGTTGTTCTTTATTTGATGTTGTTGTTGTTTATTTGACGTTGTTGTTGTTGACGTTGTTGTTGTTGTTATTGTTTATTTGACGTTGTTGTTGTTGTTGTTTATTTGACGTAGTTGTTGTTGTTGACGTTGTTGTTGTTGTTGTTGTTTATTTTACGTTTTTGTTGTTGTTGATGTTGTTGTTGTTTTTGTTTTTGTTTATTTGACGTTGTTGTTGTTGTTTATTTGACGTTGTTGTTGTTGTTTATTAGACATTGTTGTTGTTGTTGACATAGTTGTTGTTGTTGTTGTTTATTTGACGTTGTTGTTGTTGTTGACGTTGTTGTTGTTGTTGTTGTTGTTGACGTTGTTGTTGTCGTTGTTTATTTGCCGTTGTTGTTGTTGACATAGTTGTTGTTGTTGTTTATTTGACGTTGTTGTTGTTGTTGACGTTGTTGTTGTTGTTTATTTGACGTTGTTGTTGTTGTTTATTTGACATTGTTGTTTTTGTTGACGTTGTTGTTGTTGTTGTTGTTTATTTGACATTGTTGTTGTTGTTGTTGACATTGTTGTTGTTGTTTATTTGACTTTGTTGTTGTTGTTGTTGTTTATTTGACGTTGTTGTTGTTGACTTAGTTGTTGTTGTTAATTATTTGACGTTGTTGTTGTTGTTGACGGTGTTGTTTATTTGACGTTGTTGTTGTTGTTTATTTGACGTTGTTGTTGTTGTTGACATTGTTGTTGTTGTTGTTGTTTATTTGACGTTGTTGTTGTTATTTATTTGACATTGTTGTTGTTGTTGTTGTTGTTTATTTGACATTGTTGTTGTTGTTGTTGTTGACGTTGTTGTTGTTGTTGTTGTTTATTTGACGTTGTTTTAGTATTGTTGTTTATTTGACATTGTTGTTGTTATTTATTTGACGTTGTTGTGGGTGACATTGTTGTTGTTTATTTGACGTTGTTGTTGTTGTTGTTTATTTGACGTAGTTGTTGTTATTGACGTTGTTGTTGTTGTTGTTGTATATTTGACGTTTTTGTTGTTGTTGATGTTGTTGTTGTTATATATTTGACGTTGATGTAGTTGTTATTGTTCTTGTTGTTTATTTGACATTATTGTTGTTGTTGTTGTTTATTTGACGTTGTTGTTGTTGTTTATTTGACGTTGTTGTTGTTGTTTATTTGACGTTGTTGTTGTTGACGGTGTTGTTGTTGTTGTTTATTTGACATTGTTGTTGTTCTTGCTATTGACGTTGTTGTTGTTTATTTGACGTTGTTGTTGTTGTTGTTCTTTATTTGACGTTGTTGTTGTTTATTTGACGTTGTTGTTGTTGTTGTTTATTTAACGTTGTTGTTGTTGACATTGTTGTTGTGATTGTTTATTTGACATTGTTGTTGTTGTTGTTTATTTGATGTAATTGTTGTTGTTGACGTTGTTGTTGTTGTTGTTTATTTGACGTTGTTGTTGTTGTTGTTTATTTGACGTAATTGTTGTTGTTGACGTTGTTGTTGTTGTTGTTGTTTATTTGACATTGTTGTTGTTGTTGACGTTGTTGTTGTTGTTTTTTATTTGACGTTGTTGTTGTTGTTGACATAGTTATTGTTGTTGTTGTTGTTTATTTGACGATGTTGTTATTGTTGTTGACGTTGTTGTTGTTGTTATTTATTTGACGTTGTTGTTGTTGTTTATTTGACGTTGTTGTTGTTGTTTATTTGACGTTGTTGTTGTTGTTGTTTATTTAACATTGTTGTTGTTGTTGTTGTTATTTATTTGACGTTGTTATTGTTGTTGTTGTTTATTTGACGTTGTTGTTGTTGTTGACGCTGTTGTTGTTTTTTTTGTTTATTTGATGTTGTTGTTGTTGACATAGTTGTTGTTGTTTATTTAACATTGTTGTTGTTGACGTTGTTGTTTATTTGACGTTGTTGTTGTTGTTGTTGTTTATTTGACGTTGTTGTTGTTGTTGTTTATTTGACGTTGTTGTTGTTGACGTTGTTGTTGTTGTTGTTTATTTGACATTGTTGTTGTTGTTATTTGTTTGACATTGTTGTTGTTGTTGACAGTGTTGTTGTTGTTGTTGTTTATTTGACATTGTTGTTGTTGTTTTTGACGTTGTTGTTGTTTATTTGACATTGTTGTTGTTGTTGTTCTTTATTTGATGTTGTTGTTGTTTATTTGACGTTGTTGTTGTTGTTATTGTTTATTTGATGTTGTTGTTGTTGTTTATTTGACGTTGTTGTTGTTGTTGTTGTTTATTTTACGTTTTTGTTGTTGTTGATGTTGTTGTTGTTTTTGTTTTTGTTTATTTGACGTTGTTGTTGTTGTTTATTTGACGTTGTTGTTGTTGTTTATTAGACATTGTTGTTGTTGTTGACATAGTTGTTGTTGTTGTTGTTGTTTATTTGACGTTGTTGTTGTTGTTGACGTTGTTGTTGTTGTTGTTGACGTTGTTGTTGTCGTTGTTTATTTGACGTTGTTGTTGTTGTTGACATAGTTGTTGTTGTTGTTGTTTATTTGACGTTGTTGTTGTTGTTGACGTTGTTGTTGTTGTTTATTTGACGTTGTTGTTGTTGTTTATTTGACATTGTTGTTTTTGTTGACGGTGTTGTTGTTGTTGTTTATTTGACATTGTTGTTGTTGTTGTTGTTGTTGACGTTATTGTTGTTGTTTATTTGACTTTGTTGTTGTTGTTGTTGTTGTTTATTTGACGTTGTTGTTGTTGTTGACTTAGTTGTTGTTGATTTTTATTTGACGTTGTTGTTGTTGTTGACGGTGTTGTTTATTTGACGTTGTTGTTGGTGTTTTATTTGACGTTGTTGTTGTTGTTGACATTGTTGTTGTTGTTGTTTATTTGACGTTGTTGTTGTTATTTATTTGACATTGTTGTTGTTGTTGTTGTTGTTGTTTATTTGACATTGTTGTTGTTGTTGTTGTTGCCGTTGTTGTTGTTGTTGTTTATTTGACGTTGTTTTAGTATTGTTGTTTATTTGACATTGTTGTTGTTATTTATTTGACGTTGTTGTGGGTGACATTGTTGTTGTTGTTTATTTGACGTTGTTGTTGTTGTTTATTTGACGTAGTTGTTGTTGTTGACGTTGTTGTTGTTGTTTATTTGACGTTTTTGTTGTTGTTGATGTTGTTGTTGTTGTATATTTGACGTTGATGTAGTTGTTATTGTTGTTGTTGTTTATTTGACATTATTGTTGTTGTTGTTTATTTGACGTTGTTGTTGTTGTTTATTTGACGTTGTTGTTGTTGTTTATTTGACGTTGTTGTTATTGACGGTGTTGTTGTTGTTGTTTTATTGACATTGTTGTTGTTCTTGCTATTGACGTTGTTGTTGTTTATTTGACGTTGTTGTTGTTGTTGTTCTTTATTTGACGTTGTTATTGTTTATTTGACGTTGTTGTTGTTGTTTATTTAACGTTGTTGTTGTTGACATTGTTGTTGTTATTGTTTATTTGACATTGTTGTTGTTGTTGTTTATTTGATGTAATTGTTGTTGTTGACGTTGTTGTTGTTGTTGTTTATTTGACGTTGTTGTTGTTGTTGTTGTTTATTTGACGTAATTGTTGTTGTTGACGTTGTTGTTGTTGTTGTTGTTGTTTATTTGACGTTGTTGTTGTTGTTAACGTTGTTGTTGTTGTTTTTATTTGACGTTGTTGTTGTTGTTGACATAGTTGTTGTTGTTGTTGTTGTTTATTTGACGATGTTGTTATTGTTGTTGACGTTGTTGTTGTTGTTATTTATTTGACGTTGTTGTTGTTGTTTATTTGACGTTGTTGTTGTTGTTTATTTGACGTTGTTGTTGTTGTTGTTTATTTAACATTGTTGTTGTTGTTGTTTATTTGACGTTGTTATTGTTGTTGTTGTTTATTTGACGTTGTTGTTGTTGTTGTTGACGTTGTTGTTGTTTTTTTTGTTTATTTGATGTTGTTGTTGTTGTTGACATAGTTGTTGTTGTTTATTTCACATTGTTGTTGTTGATGTTGTTGTTTATTTGACGTTGTTGTTGTTGTTTATTTGACGTTGTTGTTGTTGACGTTGTTGTTGTTGTTGTTTATTTGACATTGTTGTTGTTGTTTATTTGACATTGTTGTTGTTGTTGACGGTGTTGTTGTTGTTGTTTATTTGACATTGTTGTTGTTGTTTTTGACGTTGTTGTTGTTTATATGACATTGTTGTTGTTGTTGTTCTTTATTTGATGTTGTTGTTGTTTATTTGACGTTGTTGTTGTTGACGTTGTTGTTGTTATTGTTTATTTGACGTTGTTGTTGTTGTTGTTTATTTGACGTAGTTGTTGTTGTTGACGTTGTTGTTGTTGTTTATTTTACGTTTTTGTTGTTGTTGATGTTGTTGTTGTTTTTGTTTATTTGACGTTGTTGTTGTTGTTTATTTGACGTTGTTGTTGTTGTTGTTGTTTATTTGACATTGTTGTTGTTGTTGTTATTGTTGTTGTTGTTATTTATTTGACGTTGTTGTTGTTGTTGTTATTTGACGTTGTTGTTGTTTATTTGACATTGTTGTTGTTGTTATTAACATTGCTGTTGTGGTTTATTTGACGTTGTTGTTGTTGTTTATTTGACATTGTTGTTGTTGTTGTTATTGTTTATTTGACGTTGTTGTTGTTGTTTATTTGATGTTGTTGTTTTTGTTGTTGACGTTTTTGTTGTTGTTGTTGTTGTTTATTTGACGTTGTTGTTGTTGTTGACGTTGTTGTTGTTGTTGTTGTTGTTTATTTGACGTTGTTGTTGTTGTTGACTTAGTTGTTGTTGTTTATTTGACGTTGTTGTTGTTGTTGTTTATTTGACATTGTTGTTGTTGTTGACGGTGTTGTTGTTGTTGTTGTTTATTTGACATTGTTATTGTTGTTGTTTATTTGACGTTGTTGTTGTTGTTGTTTACTTGACGTTCTTGTTGTTGTTTATTTGACGTTGTTGTTGTTGTTGACATAGTTGTTGTTGTTGTTTATTTGACGTTGTTGTTGTTGTTTATCTGACATTGTTGTTGTTGTTGACGGTGTTGTTGTTGTTGTTGTTTATTTGACATTGTTGTTGTTGTTGACGTTGTTGTTGTTGTTTATTTGACATTGTTGTTGTTGTTGTTTATTTGACGTTGTTGTTGTTTATTTGACGTTTATTGTTGTTGTTTATTTGACGTTGTTGTTGACGTTGTTGTTGTTGTTGTTATTGTTTATTTGACATTGTTGTTGTTGTTTATTTGACGTAGTTGTTGTTGTTGACGTTGTTGTTGTTGTTGTTGTTTATTTGACGTTTTTGTTGTTGATGTTGTTGTTGTTTTCGTTGTTGTTTATTTAACGTTGTTGTAGTTGTTTAATTGACGTTATTGTTGTTGTTGTTGTTATTGTTGTTGTTGTTGTTGTTTATTTGACGTTGTTCTTGTTGTTTATTTGACGCTGTTGTTGTTGTTGTTTATTTGACGTTGTTGTAGTTGTTGACGTTGTTGTTGTTGTTTATTTGACGTTGTTATTATTGTTTATTTGACATTGTTGTTGTTGTTGTTATTGTTTATTTGACGTTGTTGTTGTGGTTTATTTGGCGTTGTTGTTGTTGTTGACGTTGTTGTTGTTGTTGTTTATTTCACGTTGTTGTTATTGATGTTGTTGTTGTTGTTGTTTATTTGACGTTGTTGTTTTTTATTTGACGTTGTTGTTGTTGTTGTTGTTTATTTGACGTTGTTGTTGTTGTTGTTGTTTATTTGACATTGTTGTTGTTGTTGTTGTTGTTGACGTTGTTGTTGTTGTTGTTTATTTGACTTTGTTGTTGTTGTTGTTTATTTGACGTTGTTGTTGTTGTTGTTGACTTAGTTGTTGTTGTTGTTTATTTGACGTTGTTGTTGTTGTTTATTTGATGTTGTTGTTATTGTTGACGTTGTTGTTGTTGTTTATTTGATGTTGTTGTTGTTATTTATTTGACATTGTTGTTGTTGACGTTGTTGTTGTTGTTGTTGTTGTTGTTTATTTGACATTGTTGTTGTTGTTGACGTTGTTGTTGTTGTTGTTGTTGTTGTTGTTTATTTGACGTTGTTTTAGTATTGTTGTTTATTTGACATTGTTGTTGTTATTTATTTGACGTTGTTGTGGGTGACATTGTTGTTGTTGTTTATTTGACGTTGTTGTTATTGTTTATTTGACGTAGTTGTTGTTGTTGACGTTGTTGTTGTTGTTGTTGTTTATTTGACATTTTTGTTATTGTTGATGTTGTTGTTGTTGTATATTTGACGTTGTTGTAGTTGTTATTGTTCTTGTTGTTGTTATTTGACATTGTTGTTGTTGTTGTTGTTGTTGTTGTTTATTTGACATTGTTGTTGTTGTTGTTGTTGTTGTTGACGTTGTTGTTGTTGTTGTTGTTTATTTGACGTTGTTTTAGTATTGTTGATTATTTGACATTGTTGTTGTTATTTATTTGACGTTGTTGTGGGTGACATTGTTGTTGTTGTTGTTTATTTGACGTTGTTGTTGTTGTTGTTTATTTGACGTAGTTGTTGTTGTTGACGTTGTTGTTGTTGTTGTTGTTTATTTGACGTTTTTGTTGTTGTTGATGTTGTTGTTGTTGTATATTTGACGTTGATGTAGTTGTTATTGTTCTTGTTGTTTATTTGACATTATTGTTGTTGTTGTTGTTTATTTGACGTTGTTGTTGTTGTTTATTTGACGTTGTTGTTGTTGTTTATTTGACGTTGTTGTTGTTGACGGTGTTGTTGTTGTTGTTGTTTATTTGACATTGTTCTTGTTCTTGCTATTGACGTTGTTGTTGTTTATTTGACGTTGTTGTTGTTGTTGTTCTTTATTTGACGTTGTTATTATTTATTTGACGTTGTTGTTGTTGTTTATTTAACGTTGTTGTTGTTGACATTGTTGTTGTTATTGTTTATTTGACATTGTTGTTGTTGTTGTTTATTTGATGTAATTGTTGTTGTTGACGTTGTTGTTGTTGTTGTTTATTTGACGTTGTTGTTGTTGTTGTTGTTTATTTGACGTAATTGTTGTTGTTGACGTTGTTGTTGTTGTTGTTGTTTATTTGACGTTGTTGTTGTTGTTAACGTTGTTGTTGTTGTTTTTTATTTGACGTTGTTGTTGTTGTTGACATAGTTGTTGTTGTTGTTGTTGTTTATTTGACGATGTTGTTATTGTTGTTGACGTTGTTGTTGTTGTTATTTATTTGACGTTGTTGTTGTTGTTTATTTGACGTTGTTGTTGTTGTTTATTTGACGTTGTTGTTGTTGTTGTTGTTTATTTAACATTGTTGTTGTTGTTGTTTATTTGACGTTGTTATTGTTGTTGTTGTTTATTTGACGTTGTTGTTGTTGTTGACGTTGTTGTTGTTTTTTTTGTTTATTTGATGTTGTTGTTGTTGTTGACATAGTTGTTGTTGTTTATTTCACATTGTTGTTGTTGATGTTGTTGTTTATTTGACGTTGTTGTTGTTGTTTATTTGACGTTGTTGTTGTTGTTGACGTTGTTGTTGTTGTTGTTTATTTGACATTGTTGTTATTGTTGTTTATTTGACATTGTTGTTGTTGTTGACGGTGTTGTTGTTGTTGTTGTTTATTTGACATTGTTGTTGTTGTTTTTGACGTTGTTGTTGTTTATATGACATTGTTGTTGTTGTTGTTCTTTATTTGATGTTGTTGTTGTTTATTTGACGTTGTTGTTGTTGACGTTGTTGTTGTTATTGTTTATTTGACGTTGTTGTTGTTGTTGTTTATTTGACGTAGTTGTTGTTGTTGACGTTGTTGTTGTTGTTGTTTATTTTACGTTTTTGTTGTTGTTGATGTTGTTGTTGTTTTTGTTTATTTGACGTTGTTGTTGTTGTTTATTTGACGTTGTTGTTGATGTTGTTTATTTGACGTTGTTGTTGTTGTTGTTATTGTTGTTGTTGTTATTTATTTGACGTTGTTGTTGTTGTTGTTTATTTGACGTTGTTGTTGTTTATTTGACATTGTTGTTGTTGTTATTAACATTGTTGTTGTTGTTTATTTGACGTTGTTGTTGTTGTTTATTTGACATTGTTGTTGTTGTTGTTATTGTTTATTTGACGTTGTTGTTGTTGTTTATTTGATGTTGTTGTTTTTGTTGTTGACGTTTTTGTTGTTGTTGTTGTTGTTTATTTGACGTTGTTGTTGTTGTTGACGTTGTTGTTGTTGTTGTTGTTGTTTATTTGACGTTGTTGTTGTTGTTTATTTGACGTTGTTGTTGTTGTTGACATAGTTGTTGTTGTTTATTTGACGTTGTTGTTGTTGTTGACATAGTTGTTGTTGTTTATTTGACGTTGTTGTTGTTGTTGTTTATTTGACATTGTTGTTGTTGTTGACGGTGTTGTTGTTGTTGTTGTTGTTTATTTGACATTGTTGTTATTGTTGTTTATTTGACGTTGTTGTTGTTGTTGTTGTTGTTTACTTGACGTTCTTGTTGTTGTTTATTTGACGTTGTTATTGTTGTTGACATAGTTGTTGTTGTTGTTGTTTATTTGACGTTGTTGTTGTTGTTTATTTGACATTGTTGTTGTTGTTGACGGTGTTGTTGTTGTTGTTGTTTATTTGACATTGTTGTTGTTGTTGACGTTGTTGTTGTTGTTTATTTGACATTGTTGTTGTTGTTGTTTATTTGACGTTGTTGTTGTTTATTTGACGTTTATTGTTGTTGTTTATTTGACGTTGTTGTTGACGTTGTTGTTGTTGTTATTGTTTATTTGACGTTGTTGTTGTTGTTTATTGGACGTAGTTGTTGTTGTTGTCGTTGTTGTTGTTGTTGTTGTTTATTTGACGTTTTTGTTGTTGATGTTGTTGTTGTTTTCGTTGTTGTTTATTTAACGTTGTTGTAGTTGTTTAATTGACGTTATTGTTGTTGTTGTTGTTGTTATTGTTGTTGTTGTTGTTGTTTATTTGACGTTGTTGTTGTTGTTTATTTGACGTTGTTGTTGTTGTTGTTTATTTGACGTTGTTGTAGTTGTTGACGTTGTTGTTGTTGTTTATTTGACGTTGTTATTATTGTTTATTTGACATTGTTGTTGTTGTTGTTATTGTTTATTTGACGTTGTTGTTGTTGTTTATTTGGCGTTGTTGTTGTTGTTGACGTTGTTGTTGTTGTTGTTGTTTATTTGACGTTGTTGTTATTGATGTTGTTTTTGTTGTTGTTTATTTGACGTTGTTGTTGTTGTTTATTTGACGTTGTTGTTGTTGTTGTTGTTGTTTATTTGACGTTGTTGTTGTTTATTTGACATTGTTGTTGTTGTTGTTTATTTGAAATTGTTGTTGTTGACGGTGTTGTTGTTGTTGTTGTTTATTTGACGTTGTTGTTGTTGTTGTTTATTTGACGTGGTTGTTGTTGACGTTGTTGTTGTTGTTGTTTATTTGACGTTGGTGTTGTTGACATAGTTGTTATTGTTGTTGTTTATTTGACGTTGTTGTTGTTGTTGACGTTGTTGTTGTTGTTGTTTATTTGAAGTTGTTGTTGTAGTTGACATAGTTGTTGTTGTTGTTGTTTATTTGACGTTGTTGTTGTTGTTGACGTTGTTGTTGTTGTTGTTTATTTGACGTTGTTGTTGTTGTTTATTTGACATTGTTGTTGTTGTTGACGTTGTTGTTGTTGTTTATTTGACATTGTTGTTGTTGTTGTTGTTGTTGACGTTGTTGTTGTTGTTGTTTATTTGACTTTGTTGCTGTTGTTGTTTATTTGACGTTGTTGTTGTTGTTGTTGACTTAGTTGTTGTTGTTGTTTATTTGACGTTGTTGTTGTTGTTTATTTGATATTGTTGTTGTTGTTGACGTTGTTGTTGTTGTTTATTTGACGTTGTTGTTGTTATTTATTTGAGATTGTTGTTGTTGACGTTGTTGTTGTTGTTGTTATTTATTTGACATTGTTGTTGTTGTTGTTGTTGTTGTTGTTTATTTGACGTTGTTTTAGTATTGTTGTTTATTTGACATTGTTGTTGTTATTTATTTGACGTTGTTGTGGGTGACATTGTTGTTGTTGTTGTTTATTTGACGTTGTTGTTGTTGTTGTTTATTTGACGTAGTTGTTGTTGTTGACGTTGTTGTTGTTGTTGTTGTTGTTTATTTGACGTTTTTGTTGTTGTTGATGTTGTTGTTGTTGTATATTTGACGTTGATGTAGTTGTTATTGTTCTTGTTGTTTATTTGACATTATTGTTGTTGTTGTTGTTTATTTGACGTTGTTGTTGTTGTTTATTTGACGTTGTTGTTGTTGACAGTGTTGTTGTTGTTGTTTATTTGACATTGTTGTTGTTCTTGCTATTGACGTTGTTGTTGTTTATTTGACGTTGTTGTTGTTGTTGTTCTTTATTTGACGTTGTTATTGTTTATTTGACGTTGTTGTTGTTGTTTATTTAACGTTGTTGTTGTTGACATTGTTGTTGTTATTGTTTATTTGACATTGTTGTTGTTGTTGTTTATTTGATGTAATTGTTGTTGTTGACGTTGTTGTTGTTGTTGTTTATTTGACGTTGTTGTTGTTGTTGTTGTTTATTTGACGTAATTGTTGTTGTTGACGTTGTTGTTGTTGTTGTTGTTGTTTATTTGACGTTGTTGTTGTTGTTAACGTTGTTGTTGTTGTTTTTTATTTGACGTTGTTGTTGTTGTTGACATAGTTGTTGTTGTTGTTGTTTATTTGACGATGTTGTTATTGTTGTTGACGTTGTTGTTGTTGTTATTTATTTGACGTTGTTGTTGTTGTTTATTTGACGTTGTTGTTGTTGTTTATTTGACGTTGTTGTTGTTGTTGACGTTGTTGTTGTTTTTTTTTTGTTTATTTGATGTTGTTGTTGTTGTTGACATAGTTGTTGTTGTTTATTTCACATTGTTGTTGTTGATGTTGTTGTTTTGACGTTGTTGTTGTTGTTGTTTATTTGACATTGTTGTTGTTGTTGTTTATTTGACATTGTTGTTGTTGTTGACGGTGTTGTTGTTGTTGTTGTTTATTTGACATTGTTGTTGTTGTTTTTGACGTTGTTGTTGTTTATATGACATTGTTGTTGTTGTTGTTCTTTATTTGATGTTGTTGGTGTTTATTTGACGTTGTTGTTGTTGACGTTGTTGTTGTTATTGTTTATTTGACGTTGTTGTTGTTGTTTATTTGACGTAGTTGTTATTGTTGACGTTGTTGTTGTTGTTGTTTATTTTACGTTTTTGTTGTTGTTGTTTTTGTTTATTTGACGTTGTTGTTGTTGTTTATTTGAAGTTGTTGTTGTTGTTGTTTATTTGACGTTGTTGTTGTTGTTGTTATTGTTGTTATTGTTATTTATTTGACGTTGTTGTTGTTGTTGTTGTTTATTTGACGTTGTTGTTGTTTATTTGACATTGTTGTTGTTGTTATTAACATTGCTGTTGTTGTTTATTTGACGTTGTTGTTGTTGTTTATTTGACATTGTTGTTGTTGTTGTTATTGTTTATTTGACGTTGTTGTTGTTGTTTATTTGATGTTGTTGTTTTTGTTGTTGACGTTTTTGTTGTTGTTGTTGTTGTTTATTTGACGTTGTTGTTGTTGTTAACGTTGTTGTTGTTGTTATTGTTGTTTATTTGACGTTGTTGTTGTTGTTGTTTATTTGACGTTGTTGTTGTTGTTTATTTGACGTTGTTGTTGTTGTTTACTTGACATTGTTGTTGTTGTTGTTGTTTATTTGACGTTGTTTTTGTTGTTGACATAGTTGTTGTTGTTTATTTGACGTTGTTGTTGTTGTTGTTTATTTGACATTGTTGTTGTTGTTGACGGTGTTGTTGTTGTTGTTGTTGTTGTTGTTTATTTGACATTGTTGTTGTTGTTGTTTATTTGACGTTGTTGTTGTTGTTGTTGTTTACTTGACTTTGTTGTTGTTGTTTATTTGACGTTGTTGTTGTTGTTGACATAGTTGTTGTTGTTTATTTGACGTTGTTGTTGTTGTTTATTTGACATTGTTGTTGTTGACGGTGTTGTTGTTGTTGTTGTTTATTTGACATTGTTGTTGTTGTTGACGTTGTTGTTGTTGTTTATTTGACATTGTTGTTGTTGTTGTTTATTTGACGTTGTTGTTGTTTATTTGACGTTTATTGTTGTTGTTTATTTGACGTTGTTGTTGACGTTGTTGTTGTTGTTGTTGTTATTGTTTATTTGACGTTGTTGTTGTTGTTTATTTGACGTAGTTGTTGTTGTTGACGTTGTTGTTGTTGTTGTTTATTTGACGTTTTTGTTGTTGATGTTGTTGTTGTTTTCGTTGTTGTTTATTTAACGTTGTTGTAGTTGTTTAATTGACGTTATTGTTGTTGTTGTTGTTATTGTTGTTGTTGTTGTTTATTTGACGTTGTTGTTGTTGTTTATTTGACGTTGTTGTTGTTGTTGTTGTTTATTTGACGTTGTTGTAGTTGTTGACGTTGTTGTTGTTGTTGTTTATTTGACGTTGTTATTATTGTTTATTTGACATTGTTGTTGTTGTTGTTATTGTTTATTTGACGTTGTTGTTGTTGTTTAATTGGCGTTGTTGTTGTTGTTGACGTTGTTGTTGTTGTTGTTTATTTGACGTTGTTGTTATTGATGTTGTTTTTGTTGTTGTGTATTTGACGTTGTTGTTGTTGTTTATTTGACGTTGTTGTTGTTGTTGTTGTTTATTTGACGTTGTTGTTGTTGTTGTTTATTTGACATTGTTGTTGTTGTTGTTTATTTGAAATTGTTGTTGTTGACGGTGTTGTTGTTGTTGTTGTTTATTTGACGTTGTTGTTGTTGTTGTTTATTTGACGTGGTTGTTGTTGACGTTGTTGTTGTTGTTGTTTATTTGACGTTGGTGTTGTTGACATAGTTGTTATTGTTGTTGTTTATTTGACGTTGTTGTTGTTGTTTATTTGAAGTTGTTGTTGTAGTTGACATAATTGTTGTTGTTGTTGTTTATTTGACGTTGTTGTTGTTGTTGACGTTGTTGTTGTTGTTGTTTATTTGACGTTGTTGTTGTTGTTTATTTGACATTGTTGTTGTTGTTGACGTTGTTGTTGTTGTTGTTTATTTGACATTGTTGTTGTTGTTGTTGTTGTTGTTGACGTTGTTGTTGTTGTTGTTTATTTGACTTTGTTGCTGTTGTTGTTTATTTGACGTTGTTGTTGTTGTTGTTGACTTAGTTGTTGTTGTTGTTTATTTGACGTTGTTGTTGTTGTTGTTTATTTGATGTTGTTGTTTTTGTTGACGTTGTTGTTGTTATTTATTTGACGTTGTTGTTGTTATTTATTTGACATTGTTGTTGTTGACGTTGTTGTTGTTGTTGTTGTTTATTTGACATTGTTGTTGTTGTTGTTGACGTTGTTGTTGTTGTTGTTGTTGTTTATTTGACGTTGTTTTAGTATTGTTGTTTATTTGACATTGTTGTTGTTATTTATTTGACGTTGTTGTGGGTGACATTGTTGTTGTTGTTTATTTGACGTTGTTGTTGTTGTTTATTTGACGTAGTTGTTGTTGTTGACGTTGTTGTTGTTGTTGTTGTTGTTTATTTGACATTTTTGTTATTGTTGATGTTGTTGTTGTTGTTGTATATTTGACGTTGTTGTAGTTGTTATTGTTGTTGTTGTTGTTTATTTAACATTGTTGTTGTTGTTGTTGTTTATTTGACGTTGTTGTTGTTGTTTATTTGACGTTGTTGTTGTTTATTTGACGTTGTTGTTGTTGACGGTGTTGTTGTTGTTGTTGTTGTTTATTTGACGAGAGAAAGAAGTTAAATATTTATGTATGTTTGTTTTGTGTTGATATGCTTAAAATTTCAAACGTACCCTGTCCGCTTTTCTTTAAAATTTTGGAATGTGAATTGTGTTGTGACATCCCTTCCGTGCAATTTATTTTCTCTGATTTTAATTCTTGCCTTTTATTTGGGGAAATTAGAAGGGGTGTTACAATAGTGGTATCAGAGCATAGTCGGTCAGTTGTCAGGTCTTATTTTGTTAATCCCTTGTATTTGATCGTGTGGCTGACGCGATCAATATTTTGTGTTGTAGAGAGAAGATGGCTGGTAGAAGGAATGATAATGCTTTAGCTGAGGCATTGAGGTTGCTTGCGGGGTCAATAAATCAGATGCCGCAAACGACTCAAGCGCCACATGATGGTACTGAAGATGCTTTTCGTGCTCTTGGGAAGTTCCAAAAGAACAACCCGCCTACTTTCAAGGGAGAGCATGCTCCGGTGGAAGCTCAAGAATGGTTAAAAGCAATTGAGAAAATCTTCCTTGTGATGAATTGCACCGACGCTCAGAAAGTGCAATTCGGAACACACATGCTGATTAAAGAGGCCGAAGACTGGTGGATCAACGCTAGTCAGAGGTATGAGGAGGAGCATGTTGTGGTGACTTGGGAAATTTTCCGAGATGCATTTTGGAGAATTATTTTCCGGAGGATGTTCGTGGTAAAAAGGAAGTTGAATTCCTGGAATTGAAACAAGGTAGTGGTTCGGTAGCTGACTATGCGGCTAAATTTCAAGATTTGATCAAATATTGTCCTCACTACAACACTGTTAATGCTGAGAGATCGAAGTGCCTTAAGTTTGTTAATGGTTTGAGGCCGGACATAAAGAAGGCGATTGGGTATCAGCAGATTACAAGATTCTCTGAGTTGGTTAATAAGAGTCGTATCTACGACGAAGATAGTCGGGATAGCACTGCTTATTACAAGAGCTTGAGTGAGAAAAGAGGTAAGGGACAGATGCGTCCTAAGCCTTATGATGGAAGAGGAAAGAGACCAATAAGTGGTGGAAAGAGTCCGAGTGGGGGAGTGACTACTCCAATCAAATGTTTTAAATGTGGTAAAGAGGGACATCGTGCTATGGAATGTCGCCAGGGGATAGTTAAGTGTTTCAAGTGTGACAGGGTGGGTCACAAAGCGGTGGATTGTAGAGTTGGTGTGAGTGTAACTTGCTTTAATTGTGGTGAGAGAGGCCACATAAGTACCAAATGTCCAAAGCCAAAGAAAGAAGTTTGAAAAGTATTCGCTTTATCTGGAACAGAGACTTCTGTTGAGGAACGTCTAATCAGAGGTACATGCTTTATCTCTAATGTGCCTTTGGTTGCTTTTATTGATACGGGTGCGACGCATTCGTTTGTTGCTTTAGATTGTGCCAAGAGATTGGGCCTTGTCTTGTCTACTTTGGATCGAAGTATGGAGGTAGATACACCTGCGATGGGTTCAGTTTCTACTTCAGTTGCTTGTTTGAAGTGTCCTTTGCGCATGTGCGGAAGAGATTTCGAAGTTGATCTCGTGTGTCTTCCTTTGCATCAGATAGATGTGATTCTGGGTATGGACTGGTTGAAAGCCAACCATGTCTATATCAACTGTTTTGCTAAGGCTGTTCTTTTTCTCGAGTCCGAGAAAGATGGTGTGGTTTTCTTGTCTACACAGCAAGTTGAGAAGAGTGTGAAGAATGGAGATGGGTTGTTTATGCTTATGGCGTGTATGGTTTTGGAAGATGGTAGAGTAAGAAAGGATTATCCTGTGGTATGCGAATTTCCTGAAGTGTTTCCTGAAGAGATTACGGATTTACCTCCTGAGCGTGAGGTAGAGTTTTCCATCGACTTAATTCCTGGTACTAGTCCTGTTTCGATGGCTCCTTATAGGATGTCACCGTCGGAACTAGTGGAACTGAAGAGTCAGCTGGAAGAGTTGCTTGACAAAAGGTTTATTCGTCCTAGTGTGAGTCCGTGGGGTGCTCCAGTTTTACTTGTGAAGAAGAAAGACGGAACAATGAGACTTTGCGTGGATTATAGGCAGCTAAACAAAGTGACCATTAAGAACAAGTATCCTTTGCCAAGGATTGACGATTTAATGGATCAGCTGGTGGGTGCGTGTGTGTTTAGCAAGATTGACTTCAGGTCAGGCTATCATCAGATTCGCGTGAAAGCGGGTGATATTCAGAAAACTGCGTTCAGAACTCGTTATGGACACTATGAGTATTCGGTGATGCCTTTTGGTGTTACGAATGCCCCTGGTGTGTTCATGGAGTATATGAACAGAATCTTTCATGAGTTTCTGGATAAGTTTGTGGTGGTGTTCATCGATGACATTTTGATTTATTCCAAGAGTGAAGCAGAGCATGCCGAACACTTGGGAATTGTTTTGTCAATTCTGAAGGAAAATCACTTGTTTGCTAAACTTTCGAAGTGTGAATTATGGTTAGAACAAGTGAGTTTCCTTGGTCACGTGATATCTCGTGGAGGTATTGCTGTGGATCCTTCGAAGATAGAAGCCGTGTCAGAATGGGAATCTCCAAAGTCAGTTTTTGAGATTCGAAGCTTTCTTGGTTTAGCGGGTTATTACCGTAAGTTCATTGAAGGCTTTTCCAAGCTAGCTTTACCGTTGACACAATTGACTAGGAAGAGTCAAGCGTTCGTGTGGACTCCGCAGTGTGAAGATAGTTTCCAAGAGTTGAAGCGAAGGTTGACAACTGCGCCAGTTTTGATTTTTCCTAAACCATCTGAACCGTTTACGGTCTATTGCGATGCTTCTTTGATGGGTTTAGGAGGTGTGTTAATGCAAAATGGGCAGGTTGTGGCGTATGCTTCGAGGCAACTCAAGGGGCATGAAAGGAATTATCCAACTCATGACTTGGAGTTGGCAGCGGTGGTTTTTGTATTAAAGATTTGGAGGCATTATTTGTTTGGGTCGAGATTCGACGTCTTTAGCGATCATAAGAGTTTGAAATATCTGTTTGATCAAAAAGAGTTGAATATGAGGCAAAGAAGGTGGCTAGAGTTTCTTAAAGATTATGACTTCAGTTTGAATTACCATCCTGGTAAGGCAAACGTGGTTGCAGATGCTTTGAGCAGGAAGTCTTTACACATGTCTATGTTGATGGTTAAAGAATGGGAATTGTTGGAGCAATTTCGAGATTTGAGTTTGGTGTGTGAAGAGACTTATTTTGGCGTGAAGCTTGGTATGATGAAGCTTACTAGTGGTGTCTTGGAAGAGATTAGAGATGGGCAAAAGTCAGATTTGGTTTTGGTTGACAAGTTTACTTTGGTGAATCAAGGTCAAGGTGGAGAGTTCAGAATTGATGAGAATGGAATTTTGAGATGTCATGATAGAGTTTGCGTTCCCGATGTGGGGGATGTGAAAAAGAGGATTCTTGAGGAAGGTCATAGAAGTGGGTTAAGTATTCACCCTGGTGCTAAGAAGATGTATCAAGATTTAAAGAAGCTGTTTTGGTGGCCTTGTATGAAGAAAGAAATTTCTGAGTTTGTGTATGCTTGTTTGGTTTGCCAAAAGTCTAAGATTGAACATCAGAAGCCTTCGGGTTTGTTGCAACCGTTGTCTATTCCCGAGTGGAAGTGGGATAGTATCTCGATGGATTTTGTTTCTGGTTTGCCGAGGACTCCGAGTAACCATGAGGCTATTTGGGTCATAGTGGATAGATTGACTAAATCTGCACACTTTATTCCGATTAGGATGGATTACACTATGGAGAAGCTTGCTAAGTTGTATGTGGAACGAATTGTTTGTTTACATGGTATTCCTACATGTATTGTTTCAGATAGAGATCCGCGTTTCACTTCAAGATTTTGGGAAGGTTTACAAGGAGCCTTGGGTACTAAGCTGAGATTGAGTTCCGCTTATCATCCTCAGACGGATGGTCAAACGGAGAGAACAATTCAGTCACTTGAGGATTTGTTGCGTGCTTGTGTTTTGGATCAAGGAGGTTCTTGGGAGAGTCATTTGCCTTTGATTGAGTTTACTTATAATAATAGTTTTCATTCTAGCATTGGCATGGCTCCTTTTGAAGCATTGTATGGAAGACGGTGCAGGACACCTTTGTGTTGGTACGAGACGGGAGAAAGTGCTATAGTTGGTCCGGAATTGGTTCAAGAGGCTACGGATAAGATCAAATTGATAAGAGAGAGGATGAAAGTGTCTCAGAATCGCCAAAAGAGTTACTATGACAAGAGGAGGAAACCTCTTGAGTTCAAGAAGGATGAACATGTGTTTTTGAAGGTGAATCCAACTACGGGTGTCGGAAGGGCGCTTAAATCGCGGAAGTTAACACCTCAGTTTATTGGTCCTTATCAGATTTCAGAGCGGATTGGAAGTATGGCTTATCGAATTGCATTGCCGCCATCACTTTCAAATTTGCATGATGTGTTTCACGTTTCGCAATTACGAAAGTATATTGCGGATCCGTCTCATGTTATTTAAGCGGATGATTTGGAAGTAAGAGACAATTTGACGGTTGAGGTTTTACCGGTGAGGATTGAAGATAGAAAGGTGAAACAACTAAGAGGAAGAGAGATTGCTTTGGTTAAAGTTGCATGGGGTGGTTCGGCGAATGGTAATGTGACGTGGGAGCTTGAGAGTCGGATGCGGGATTCCTATCCCGAATTGTTCGTTTAGAGGTAATTTTCGAGGCCGAAAATCTTTTAAGTGGGGGAGAGTTGTAACACGCCGTTTATATTTAAATGTTATTTCATTAATTATTTTCCAAAACTATTAAATTATATCTATTTCGAGAAATATATTCAATTGATATCGATTAAAATATTAATTGGGTAATATGAAATAAAAATATTTATTATGTCGAAATATTATTTTGAATAATATTAATTTAGTGTGTAGTAATATTTGACTTTGTTTGATTAATTGGCATGATTAGGTTTATATAGAATAAATATTATTTAGTATAATATTGTTTTAATAGAGTTATATATTATAATTTGAATTAAATAATTGTTGGGGCCAAATTATAATTTTAGAAAGATAGAGGGAGGAAAGTTAGTAGTAGAAAGATAGTTTTATAAAATAGAAAAGTAGAGTTAGTAAGAGTAGTGGGTAAGAAGAAAAAGAAGAAGAAAAAAGGGAGAAGAAGAAGAGAAGAGTAGGAGAAGGCTAGGGTTTGTTCTACAAAATCATCATCTTGTTCCAAGAAAATCAACATTAGAGGTAAGGGTTTGACTTCCACCAATCATTTAGTGTGTGATTTTATAGTTTTGATTTTGGAATAAATTAGGGGTTTAGGGTATTAGTTTCACTACTATGCTATGATAAAAAAAAAATTGGTAGATTGATGAAATTGAGAGATGATTTAAGACCCAATTTTAATTAGTTGTGTATATATATATAAGTGCTTATTATTTTGTTCTTGCAAAAGAAAAAAAAATTCCCATGCTCTGTTACTGTAGCGTTAATATAGGAAATAGTATTTAGGATAACTCTTGTTTACTGTAGCGCAAATGGAAGAAGTGGTATGTAGGGGCACTTGCGTTGATCCTGTACCGTGAATTGAATATTACTTAATGGCTTTTGTTTTTTTTTGAATAAGTTAGCACTTAGTAGTGGTTATTTAAATACTATAGCGTTGCAATAAATTAATATCTAATGGCACTTGTTTAGCATACTTTAGCGCAAGATTGTTATAGCATTTAATGGCATATGCTTGCTGTAGAAATATTGAATTGAATTAATAATCAATAGCATACAGCTTGCAAATACAGTAGCGCATAACACTTGGAAGTAGAAATCAAAGGCACTTAGCTTGCTAGCACAGTAGGGATAATATGAAGTAATATTTAATGGCATATGCCCTGGTACTGTAACAATACAAATAAAGTGGTACTTTTGCAACACATTAGCAATTCATAAAGTAGTCTTTTGAAGTAATGAAATTGTATCCTATGGCAATATAAGGAAGTAGCGCTTACAAGTGGTATTAATTACTGTAGTGAATTGAATATGGTTTTACAATACTGTAGCATGAATTAATATTTAATAGCATATAACGTGATACTGTAGTGAAAATTAAGAAGTAATTACATTCTGGTTTACAAAATACAAAATATTTTATAATAATGATTTAATATCTTTAATAAATAATTTTGCAGGATTTATAAAGTAGAAATATTAGAAATATTTAGCCGACTTAATTCTGAACCCGTTGATGTGCCGATTACCCGATTTCGGTAATTTCGGCGACGGAGCTACTTTCTCTGATTCGCACGAAAATTGACGTGCTACCATAATTCGACGTGTAGATTAACATAGTGAAGTTCGTTTTGCGAAATTTCGACTTTTTAAGAATCGACCCGATTTTAGTACGAAATGAAATGAATTGAGTTTAATCCCGAATTTAACCGTTCGAGTTACATTCCGGTGACTCGATCGCGATGAGTAACATTGAGAGTAATGCCGGTTCATCGATGATGACTTTATGTTGAAATATACTTTCCGATTTGGAATTGTTTGATAGTTGATGGTGTATGTTTTGGTTGAGTAAGTAACTTGTTTGTATACATTTTACTTGACGTTGTGATTGTTAAATTATATGTATGCATGCATGTACAATAGTTGATGTTCCATTGGTTGGATTTGACGGTATGTGTATGTTAAGATTATTGTGAATCTTAATTGAATACATTGGTTATATTGTACATTGCATGGCATGGTTGGTCTTGAAAACAGAGACGGTGAAACTGTGGGTTCACATGATTTTATAGACGGTGACCCTAGTGTGGGAATAGACGTAGTGACCTTGATCCGGAAGGGAAACATAGGTGGTGGAACATTGGGTCCACAATATCTAGACGGTGACCCTATTGTGGGAAAAGACGTAGTGACCTTGATCCGGAAGGGAAACATAGGTGGTGGAACCTTGGGTCCACGAGTCGGTACCGCATTCGCATATGTTGAGTCGTGTTGTGAGTCACATGCATAATTGTATATATTGTGTATGTGTGTTGATGTGTTTGGTTATGTGCCAATATTGTTGTTGTTTGAATAATGGTTATGTGCCAATGATGTGAGTATTCGGATAATTGGTTTATATGGTTAATGTGTTGAAAATGATTTCCTTGAGTACGGATACTATATGTGATAAAATGAATATGATCATGATGTGTTGCTTTATTTATTGCCATTGCTTTACCTTAATTACACGTTATATGATTATTGGAATTCTTACCCTTCTGTTTGAAAATGCTTTTGATGGCATTGTTCAGGTACCGAGGATGGTAGCGCGAGGCGCTAGTTAGCGGATGCATTGGATTGCAATCTGTTTTATTTTGATTAGAGTTGAGTCGATGCTCTGGTAGTAACACCTGGGGGGGGGGTATATTTAGTGTCGAACTCGTCTATTTTGTATTTGGATTATGATGTATATAATCCTTACTTTGGGTATATTATTTTGTGTATGTGAGACTTTATAACATATGCTTTATGTGAATTATCATGGCTTGTTGCCTTGAATTACGTTTTGATTCCTCCATGAATGGAGATGAAGTTAAATATTGAAACTCCGTTGCGTTTGCACGAGAGAAAGAAGTTAAATATTTATGTATGTTTGTTTTGTGTTGATATGCTTAAAATTTCAAACGTACCCTGTCCGCTTTTCTTTAAAATTTTGGAATGTGAATTGTGTTGTGACATCCCTTCCGTGCAATTTATTTTCTCTGATTTTAATTCTTGCCTTTTATTTGGGGAAATTAGAAGGGGTGTTACAATAGTGGTATCAGAGCATAGTCGGTCAGTTGTCAGGTCTTATTTTGTTAATCCCTTGTATTTGATCGTGTGGCTGACGCGATCAATATTTTGTGTTGTAGAGAGAAGATGGCTGGTAGAAGGAATGATAATGCTTTAGCTGAGGCATTGAGGTTGCTTGCGGGGTCAATAAATCAGATGCCGCAAACGACTCAAGCGCCACATGATGGTACTGAAGATGCTTTCCGTGCTCTTGGGAAGTTCCAAAAGAATAACCCGCCTACTTTCAAGGGAGAGCATGCTCCGGTGGAAGCTCAAGAATGGTTAAAAGCAATTGAGAAAATCTTCCTTGTGATGAATTGCACCGACGCTCAGAAAGTGCAATTCGGAACACACATGCTGATTAAAGAGGCCGAAGACTGGTGGATCAACGCTAGTCAGAGGTATGAGGAGGAGCATGTTGTGGTGACTTGGGAAATTTTCCGAGATGCATTCTTGGAGAATTATTTTCCGGAGGATGTTCGTGGTAAAAAGGAAGTTGAATTCCTGGAATTGAAACAAGGTAGTGGTTCGGTAGCTGACTATGCGGCTAAATTTCAAGATTTGATCAAATATTGTCCTCACTACAACACTGTTAATGCTGAGAGGTCGAAGTGCCTTAAGTTTGTTAATGGTTTGAGGCCGGACATAAAGAAGGCGATTGGGTATCAGCAGATTACAAGATTCTCTGAGTTGGTTAATAAGAGTCGTATCTACGACGAAGATAGTCGGGATAGCACTGCTTATTACAAGAGCTTGAGTGAGAAAAGAGGTAAGGGACAGATGCGTCCTAAGCCTTATGATGGAAGAGGAAAGAGACCAATAAGTGGTGGAAAGAGTCCGAGTGGGGGAGTGACTACTCCAATCAAATGTTTTAAATGTGGTAAAGAGGGACATCGTGCTATGGAATGTCGCCAGGGGATAGTTAAGTGTTTCAAGTGTGACAGGGTGGGTCACAAAGCGGTGGATTGTAGAGTTGGTGTGAGTGTAACTTGCTTTAATTGTGGTGAGAGAGGCCACATAAGTACCAAATGTCCAAAGCCAAAGAAAGAAGTTGGAAAAGTATTCGCTTTATCTGGAACAGAGACTTCTGCTGAGGAACGTCTAATCAGAGGTACATGCTTTATCTCTAATGTGCCTTTGGTTGCTTTTATTGATACGGGTGCGACGCATTCGTTTGTTGCTTTAGATTGTGCCAAGAGATTGGGCCTTGTCTTGTCTACTTTGGATCGAAGTATGGAGGTAGATACACCTGCGATGGGTTCAGTTTCTACTTCAGTTGCTTGTTTGAAGTGTCCTTTGCGCATGTGCGGAAGAGATTTCGAAGTTGATCTCGTGTGTCTTCCTTTGCATCAGATAGATGTGATTCTGGGTATGGACTGGTTGAAATCCAACCATGTCTATATCAACTGTTTTGCTAAGGCTGTTCTTTTTCTCGAGTCCGAGAAAGATGGTGTGGTTTTCTTGTCTACACAGCAAGTTGAGAAGAGTGTGAAGAATGGAGATGGGTTGTTTATGCTTATGGCGTGTATGGTTTTGGAAGATGGTAGAGTAAGAAAGGATTATCCTGTGGTATGAGAATTTCCTGAAGTGTTTCCTGAAGAGATTACGGATTTACCTCCTGAGCGTGAGGTAGAGTTTTCCATCGACTTAATTCCTGGTACTAGTCCTGTTTCGATGGCTCCTTATAGGATGTCACCGTCGGAACTAGTGGAACTGAAGAGTCAGCTGGAAGAGTTGCTTGACAAAAGGTTTATTCGTCCTAGTGTGAGTCCGTGGGGTGCTCCAGTTTTACTTGTGAAGAAGAAAGACGGAACAATGAGACTTTGCGTGGATTATAGGCAGCTAAACAAAGTGACCATTAAGAACAAGTATCCTTTGCCAAGGATTGACGATTTAATGGATCAGCTGGTGGGTGCGTGTGTGTTTAGCAAGATTGACTTGAGGTCAGGCTGTCATCAGATTCGCGTGAAAGCGGGTGATATTCAGAAAACTGCGTTCAGAACTCGTTATGGACACTATGAGTATTCGGTGATGCCTTTTGGTGTTACGAATGCACCTGGTGTGTTCATGGAGTATATGAACAGAATCTTTCATGAGTTTCTGGATAAGTTTGTGGTGGTGTTCATCGATGACATTTTGATTTATTCCAAGAGTGAAGCAGAGCATGCCGAACACTTGGGAATTGTTTTGTCAATTCTGAAGGAAAATCACTTGTTTGCTAAACTTTCGAAGTGTGAATTCTGGTTAGAACAAGTGAGTTTCCTTGGTCACGTGATATCTCGTGGAGGTATTGCTGTGGATCCTTCGAAGATAGAAGCTGTGTCAGAATGGGAATCTCCAAAGTAAGTTTTTGAGATTCGAAGCTTTCTTGGTTTAGCTGGTTATTACCGTAAGTTCATTGAAGGCTTTTCCAAGCTAGCTTTACCGTTGACACAATTGACTAGGAAGAGTCAAGCGTTCGTGTGGACTCCGCAGTGTGAAGATAGTTTCCAAGAGTTGAAGCGAAGGTTGACAACTGCGCCAGTTTTGATTTTGCCTAAACCATCTGAACTGTTTACGGTCTATTGTGATGCTTCTTTGATGGGTTTAGGAGGTGTGTTAATGCAAAATGGGCAGGTTGTGGCGTATGCTTCGAGGCAACTCAAGGGGCATGAAAGGAATTATCCAACTCATGACTTGGAGTTGGCAGCGGTGGTTTTTGTATTAAAGATTTGGAGGCATTATTTGTTTGGGTCGAGATTCGACGTCTTTAGCGATCATAAGAGTTTGAAATATCTGTTTGATCAAAAAGAGTTGAATATGAGGCAAAGAAGGTGGCTAGAGTTTCTTAAAGATTATGACTTCAGTTTGAATTACCATCCTGGTAAGGCAAACGTGGTTGCAGATGCTTTGAGCAGGAAGTCTTTACACATGTCTATGTTGATGGTTAAAGAATGGGAATTGTTGGAGCAATTTCGAGATTTGAGTTTGGTGTGTGAAGAGACTTATTTTGGCGTGAAGCTTGGTATGATGAAGCTTACTAGTGGTGTCTTGGAAGAGATTAGAGATGGGCAAAAGTCAGATTTGGTTTTGGTTGACAAGTTTACTTTGGTGAATCAAGGTCAAGGTGGAGAGTTCAGAATTGATGAGAATGGAATTTTGAGATGTCATGATAGAGTTTGCGTTCCCGATGTGGGGGATGTGAAAAAGAGGATTCTTGAGGAAGGTCATAGAAGTGGGTTAAGTATTCACCCTGGTGCTAAGAAGATGTATCAAGATTTAAAGAAGCTGTTTTGGTGGCCTTGTATGAAGAAAGAAATTGCTGAGTTTGTGTATGCTTGTTTGGTTTGCCAAAAGTCTAAGATTGAACATCAGAAGCCTTCGGGTTTGTTGCAACCGTTGTCTATTCCCGAGTGGAAGTGGGATAGTATCTCGATGGATTTTGTTTCTGGTTTGCCGAGGACTCCGAGTAACCATGAGGCTATTTGGGTCATAGTGGATAGATTGACTAAATCTGCACACTTTATTCCGATTAGGATGGATTACACTATGGAGAAGCTTGCTAAGTTGTATGTGGAACGAATTGTTTGTTTACATGGTATTCCTACATGTATTGTTTCAGATAGAGATCCGCGTTTCACTTCAAGATTTTGGGAAGGTTTACAAGGAGCCTTGGGTACTAAGCTGAGATTGAGTTCCGCTTATCATCCTCAGACGGATGGTCAAACGGAGAGAACAATTCAGTCACTTGAGGATTTGTTGCGTGCTTGTGTTTTGGATCAAGGAGGTTCTTGGGAGAGTCATTTGCCTTTGATTGAGTTTACTTATAATAATAGTTTTCATTCTAGCATTGGCATGGCTCCTTTTGAAGCATTGTATGGAAGACGGTGCAGGACACCTTTGTGTTGGTACGAGACGGGAGAAAGTGCTATAGTTGGTCCGGAATTGGTTCAAGAGGCTACGAATAAGATCAAATTGATAAGAGAGAGGATGAAAGTGTCTCAGAATCGCCAAAAGAGTTACTATGACAAGAGGAGGAAACCTCTTGAGTTCAAGAAGGATGAACATGTGTTTTTGAAGGTGAATCCAACTACGGGTGTCGGAAGGGCGCTTAAATCGCGGAAGTTAACACCTCGGTTTATTGGTCCTTATCAGATTTCAGAGCGGATTGGAAGTATGGCTTATCGAATTGCATTGCCGCCATCACTTTCAAATTTGCATGATGTGTTTCACGTTTCGCAATTACGAAAGTATATTGCGGATCCGTCTCATGTTATTCAAGCGGATGATTTGGAAGTAAGAGACAATTTGACGGTTGAGGTTTTACCGGTGAGGATTGAAGATAGAAAGGTGAAACAACTAAGAGGAAGAGAGATTGCTTTGGTTAAAGTTGCATGGGGTGGTTCGGCGAATGGTAATGTGACGTGGGAGCTTGAGAGTCGGATGCGGGATTCCTATCCCGAATTGTTCGTTTAGAGGTAATTTTCGAGGCCGAAAATCTTTTAAGTGGGGGAGAGTTGTAACACGCCGTTTATATTTAAATGTTATTTCATTAATTATTTTCCAAAACTATTAAATTATATCTATTTCGAGAAATATATTCAATTGATATCGATTAAAATATTAATTGGGTAATATGAAATAAAAATATTTATTATGTCGAAATATTATTTTGAATAATATTAATTTAGTGTGTAGTAATATTTGACTTTGTTTGATTAATTGGCATGATTAGGTTTATATAGAATAAATATTATTTAGTATAATATTGTTTTAATAGAGTTATATATTATAATTTGAATTAAATAATTGTTGGGGCCAAATTATAATTTTAGAAAGATAGAGGGAGGAAAGTTAGTAGTAGAAAGATAGTTTTATAAAATAGAAAAGTAGAGTTAGTAAGAGTAGTGGGTAAGAAGAAAAAGAAGAAGAAAAAAGGGAGAAGAAGAAGAGAAGAGTAGGAGAAGGCTAGGGTTTGTTCTACAAAATCATCATCTTGTTCCAAGAAAATCAACATTAGAGGTAAGGGTTTGACTTCCACCAATCATTTAGTGTGTGATTTTATAGTTTTGATTTTGGAATAAATTAGGGGTTTAGGGTATTAGTTTCACTACTATGCTATGATAAAAAAAAAATTGGTAGATTGATGAAATTGAGAGATGATTTAAGACCCAATTTTAATTAGTTGTGTATATATATAAGTGCTTATTATTTTGTTCTTGCAAAAGAAAAAAAAATTCCCATGCTCTGTTACTGTAGCGTTAATATAGGAAATAGTATTTAGGATAACTCTTGTTTACTGTAGCGCAAATGGAAGAAGTGGTATGTAGGGGCACTTGCGTTGATCCTGTACCGTGAATTGAATATTACTTAATGGCTTTTGTTTTTTTTGAATAAGTTAGCACTTAGTAGTGGTTATTTAAATACTATAGCGTTGCAATAAATTATTATCTAATGGCACTTGTTTAGCATACTTTAGCGCAAGATTGTTATAGCATTTAATGGCATATGCTTGCTGTAGAAATATTGAATTGAATTAATAATCAATAGCATACAGCTTGCAAATACAGTAGCGCATAACACTTGGAAGTAGAAATCAAAGGCACTTAGCTTGCTAGCACAGTAGGGATAATATGAAGTAATATTTAATGGCATATGCCCTGGTACTGTAACAATACAAATAAAGTGGTACTTTTGCAGCACATTAGCAATTCATAAAGTAGTCTTTTGAAGTAATGAAATTGTATCCTATGGCAATATAAGGAAGTAGCGCTTACAAGTGGTATTAATTACTGTAGTGAATTGAATATGGTTTTACAATACTGTAGCATGAATTAATATTTAATAGCATATAACGTGATACTGTAGTGAAAATTAAGAAGTAATTACATTCTGGTTTACAAAATACAAAATATTTTATAATAATGATTTAATATCTTTAATAAATAATTTTGCAGGATTTATAAAGTAGAAATATTAGAAATATTTAGCCGACTTAATTCTGAACCCGTTGATGTGCCGATTACCCGATTTCGGTAATTTCAGCGACGGAGCTACTTTCTCTGATTCGCACGAAAATTGACGTGCTACCATAATTCGACGTGTAGATTAACATAGTGAAGTTCGTTTTGCGAAATTTCGACTTTTTAAGAATCGACCCGATTTTAGTACGAAATGAAATGAATTGAGTTTAATCCCGAATTTAACCGTTCGAGTTACATTCCGGTGACTCGATCGCGATGAGTAACATTGAGAGTAATGCCGGTTCATCGATGATGACTTTATGTTGAAATATACTTTCCGATTTGGAATTGTTTGATAGTTGATGGTGTATGTTTTGGTTGAGTAAGTAACTTGTTTGTATACATTTTACTTGACGTTGTGATTGTTAAATTATATGTATGCATGCATGTATAATAGTTGATGTTCCATTGGTTGGATTTGACGGTATGTGTATGTTAAGATTATTGTGAATCTTAATTGAATACATTGGTTATATTGTACATTGCATGGCATGGTTGGTCTTGAAAACAGAGACGGTGAAACTGTGGGTTCACATGATTTTATAGACGGTGACCCTAGTGTGGGAATAGACGTAGTGACCTTGATCCGGAAGGGAAACATAGGTGGTGGAACATTGGGTCCACAATATCTAGACGGTGACCCTATTGTGGGAAAAGACGTAGTGACCTTGATCCGGAAGGGAAACATAGGTGGTGGAACCTTGGGTCCACGAGTCGGTACCGCATTCGCATATGTTGAGTCGTGTTGTGAGTCACATGCATAATTGTATATATTGTGTATGTGTGTTGATGTGTTTGGTTATGTGCCAATATTGTTGTTGTTTGAATAATGGTTATGTGCCAATGATGTGAGTATTCGGATAATTGGTTTATATGGTTAATGTGTTGAAAATGATTTCCTTGAGTACGGATACTATATGTGATAAAATGAATATGATCATGATGTGTTGCTTTATTTATTGCCATTGCTTTACCTTAATTACACGTTATATGATTATTGGAATTCTTACCCTTCTGTTTGAAAATGCTTTTGATGGCATTGTTCAGGTACCGAGGATGGTAGCGCGAGGCGCTAGTTAGCAGATGCATTGGATTGCAATCTGTTTTATTTTGATTAGAGTTGAGTCGATGCTCTGGTAGTAACACCTGGGGGGGGTATATTTAGTGTCGAACTCGTCTATTTTGTATTTGGATTATGATGTATATAATCCTTACTTTGGGTATATTATTTTGTGTATGTGAGACTTTATAACATATGCTTTATGTGAATTATCATGGCTTGTTGCCTTGAATTACGTTTTGATTCCTCCATGAATGGAGATGAAGTTAAATATTGAAACTCCGTTGCGTTTGCACGAGAGAAAGAAGTTAAATATTTATGTATGTTTGTTTTGTGTTGATATGCTTAAAATTTCAAACGTACCCTGTCCGCTTTTCTTTAAAATTTTGGAATGTGAATTGTGTTGTGACATCCCTTCCGTGCAATTTATTTTCTCTGATTTTAATTCTTGCCTTTTATTTGGGGAAATTAGAAGGGGTGTTACAGTTGTTGTTGACGTTGTTGTTGTTGTTGTTTATTTGACGTTTTTGTTGTTGTTGTTGATGTTGTTGTTGTGGTATATTTGACGTTGATGTAGTTGTTATTGTTGTTGTTTATTTGACATTATTGTTGTTGTTGTTGTTTATTTGACGTTGTTGTTGTTGTTTATTTGACGTTGTTGTTGTTGTTTATTTAACGTTGTTGTTGTTGACGGTGTTGTTGTTGTTGTTTATTTGACATTGTTGTTGTTGTTGTTTATTTGATGTAATTGTTGTTGTTGACGTTGTTGTTGTTGTTGTTTATTTGACGTTGTTGTTGTTGTTGTTGTTTATTTGACGTAATTGTTGTTGTTGGCGTTGTTGTTGTTGTTGTTGTTGTTTATTTGACGTTGTTGTTGTTGTTGACGTTGTTGTTGTTGTTTTTTATTTGACGTTGTTGTTGTTGTTGACATAGTTATTGTTGTTGTTGTTGTTGTTTATTTGACGATGTTGTTATTGTTGTTGACGTTGTTATTGTTGTCATTTATTTGACGTTGTTGTTGTTGTTTATTTGACGTTGTTGTTGTTGTTTATTTGACGTTGTTGTTGTTGTTGTTGTTTATTTAACATTGTTGTTGTTGTTGTTTATTTGACGTTGTTATTGTTGTTGTTGTTTATTTGACGTTGTTGTTGTTGTTGACGCTGTTGTTGTTTTTTTGTTTATTTGATGTTGTTATTGTTGACATAGTTGTTGTTGTTTATTTCACATTGTTGTTGTTGACGTTGTTGTTTATTTGACGTTGTTGTTGTTGTTGTTTATTTGACGTTGTTGTTGTTGTTGTTTATTTGACGTTGTTGTTGTTGACGTTGTTGTTGTTGTTGTTTATTTGACATTGTTGTTGTTGTTGTTTATTTGACATTGTTGTTGTTGTTGACAGTGTTGTTGTTGTTGTTGTTTATTTGACATTGTTGTTGTTGTTTTTGACGTTGTTGTTGTTTATTTGACATTGTTGTTGTTGTTGTTCTTTATTTGATGTTGTTGTTGTTTATTTGACGTTGTTGTTGTTGACGTTGTTGTTGTTGTTATTGTTTATTTGACGTTCTTGTTGTTGTTGTTTATTTGACGTAGTTGTTGTTGTTGACGTTGTTGTTGTTGTAGTTGTTTATTTTACATTTTTGTTGTTGTTGATGTTGTTGTTGTTTTTGTTTTTGTTTATTTGACGTTGTTGTTATTGTTTATTTGACGTTGTTGTTGTTGTTTATTAGACATTGTTGTTGTTGTTGACATAGTTGTTGTTGTTGTTGTTTATTTGACATTGTTGTTGTTGTTGACGTTGTTGTTGTTGACGTTGTTGTTGTTGTTGTTGACGTTGTTGTTGTCGTTGTTTATTTGCCGTTGTTGTTGTTGACATAGTTGTTGTTGTTGTTGTTTATTTGACGTTGTTGTTGTTGTTGACGTTGTTGTTGTTGTTTATTTGACGTTGTTGTTGTTGTTTATTTGACATTGTTGTTTTTGTTGACGTTGTTGTTGTTGTTGTTTATTTGATATTGTAGTTGTTGTTGTTGTTGACGTTGTTGTTGTTGTTTATTTGACTTTGTTGTTGTTGTTGTTGTTTATTTGACGTTGTTGTTGTTGTTGACTTAGTTGTTGTTGTTATTTATTTGACGTTGTTGTTGTTGTTGACGGTGTTGTTTATTTGACGTTGTTGTTGTTGTTGTTTATTTGACGTTGTTGTTGTTGTTGACATTGTTGTTGTTGTTGTTTATTTGACGTTGTTGTTATTTATTTGACATTGTTGTTGTTGTTGTTGTTGTTGTTTATTTGACATTGTTGTTGTTGTTGTTGTTGACCTTGTTGTTGTTGTTGTTGTTTATTTGACGTTGTTTTAGTATTGTTGTTTATTTGACATTGTTGTTGTTATTTATTTGACGTTGTTGTTGTTGACGTTGTTGTTGTCGTTGTTTATTTGACGTTGTTGTTGTTGTTGTTTATTTGACGTAGTTGTTGTTGTTGACGTTGTAGTTGTTGTTGTTGTTGTTGTTGTTATTGTTTATTTGACGTTTTTGTTGTTGTTGATGTTGTTGTTGTTGAATATTTGACGTTGATGTAGTTGTTATTGTTCTTGTTGTTTATTTGACATTATTGTTGTTGTTGTTGTTTATTTGACGTTGTTGTTGTTGTTTATTTGACGTTGTTGTTTGTTGTTTATTTGACGTTGTTGTTGTTGACGGTGTTGTTGTTGTTGTTTATTTGACATTGTTGTTGTTCTTGCTATTGACGTTGTTGTTGTTTATTTGACGTTGTTGTTGTTGTTGTTCTTTATTTGACGTTGTTATTGTTTATTTGACGTTGTTGTTGTTGTTGTTGTTTATTTAACGTTGTTGTTGTTGACATTGTTGTTGTTATTGTTTATTTGACATTGTTGTTGTTGTTGTTTATTTGATGTAATTGTTGTTGTTGACGTTGTTGTTGTTGTTGTTTATTTGACGTTGTTGTTGTTGTTGTTTATTTGACGTAATTGTTGTTGTTGACGTTGTTGTTGTTGTTGTTGTTGTTTATTTGACGTTGTTGTTGTTGTTGACGTTGTTGTTGTTGTTTTTTATTTGACGTTGTTGTTGTTGTTGACATAGTTATTGTTGTTGTTGTTGTTTATTTGACGATGTTGTTATTGTTGTTGACGTTGTTGTTGTTATTTATTTGACGTTGTTGTTGTTGTTTATTTGACATTGTTGTTGTTGTTTATTTGACGTTGTTGTTGTTGTTGTTTATTTAATATTGTTATTGTTGTTGTTGTTGTTTATTTGACGTTGTTATTGTTGTTGTTGTTTATTTGACGTTGTTGTTGTTGTTGACGCTGTTGTTGTTTTTTTTGTTTATTTGATGTTGTTGTTGTTGACATAGTTGTTGTTGTTTATTTCACATTGTTGTTGTTGACGTTGTTGTTTATTTGACGTTGTTGTTGTTGTTTATTTGACGTTGTTGTTGTTGTTGTTTATTTGACGTTGTTGTTGTTGTTGACGTTGTTGTTGTTGTTGTTTATTTGACATTGTTGTTGTTGTTGTTTATTTGACATTGTTGTTGTTGTTGACGGTGTTGTTGTTGTTGTTGTTTATTTGACATTGTTGTTGTTGTTTTTGACGTTGTTGTTGTTTATTTGACATTGTTGTTGTTGTTGTTCTTTATTTGATGTTGTTGTTGTTTATTTGACGTTGTTGTTGTTGACGTTGTTGTTGTTGTTATTGTTTATTTGACGTTGTTGTTGTTGTTGTTTATTTGACGTAGTTGTTGTTGTTGACGTTGTTGTTGTTGTTGTTGTTGTTGTTTATTTTACGTTTTTGTTGTTGTTAATGTTGTTGTTGTTTTTGTTTTTGTTTATTTGACGTTGTTGTTGTTGTTTATTTGACGTTGTTGTTGTTGTTTATTAGACATTGTTGTTGTTGTTGACGTTGTTGTTGTCGTTGTTTATATGCCGTTGTTGTTGTTGTTGACATAGTTGTTGTTGTTGTTGTTTATTTGACGTTGTTGTTGTTGTTGACGTTGTTGTTGTTGTTTATTTGACGTTGTTGTTGTTGTTTATTTGACATTGTTGTTTTTGTTGACGTTGTTGTTGTTGTTGTTTATTTGACATTGTTGTTGTTGTTGTTGACGTTGTTGTTGTTGTTTATTTGACTTTGTTGTTGTTGTTGTTTTTTATTTGACGGTGTTGTTTATTTGACGTTGTTGTTGTTGTTTATTTGACGTTGTTGTTGTTGACATTGTTGTTGTTGTTGTTTATTTGACGTTGTTGTTGTTATTTATTTGACATTGTTGTTGTTGTTGTTGTTGTTGTTTATTTGACATTGTTGTTGTTGTTGTTGTTGACGTTGTTGTTGTTGTTGTTGTTTATTTGACGTTGTTTTAGTATTGTTGTTTATTTGACGTAGTTGTTGTTGTTGACGTTGTTGTTGTTGTTGTTGTTGTTTATTTGACGTTTTTGTTGTTGTTGTTGATGTTGTTGTTGTTGTATATTTGACGTTGATGTAGTTGTTATTGTTCTTGTTGTTTATTTAACATTATTGTTGTTATTGTTGTTTATTTGACGTTGTTGTTGTTGATTATTTGACGTTGTTGTTGTTGTTTATTTGACGTTGTTGTTGTTGACGGTGTTGTTGTTGTTGTTTATTTGACATTGTTGTTGTCCTTGCTATTGACGTTGTTGTTGTTTATTTGACGTTGTTGTTGTGGCTGTTCTTTATTTGACGTTGTTATTGTTTATTTGACGTTGTTGTTGTTGTTGTTTATTTAACGTTGTTGTTGTTGACATTGTTGTTGTTATTGTTTATTTGACATTGTTGTTGTTGTTGTTTATTTGATGTAATTGTTGTTGTTGACGTTGTTGTTGTTGTTGTTTATTTGACGTTGTTGTTGTTGTTGTTGTTGTTTATTTGACGTAATTGTTGTTGTTGACGTTGTTGTTGTTGTTGTTGTTTTTTATTTGACGTTGTTGTTGTTGTTAACGTTGTTGTTGTTGT
The DNA here is from genome assembly GCA_948472305.1 of Vicia faba. Taxonomy (NCBI): domain Eukaryota; kingdom Viridiplantae; phylum Streptophyta; class Magnoliopsida; order Fabales; family Fabaceae; genus Vicia; species Vicia faba. The sequence goes on along the minus strand of OX451739.1, from coordinate 464,656,465 downwards.
TTTTTATTTGACGTTGTTGTTGTTGTTGACATAGTTGTTGTTGTTGTTGTTTATTTGACGATGTTGTTATTGTTGTTGACGTTGTTGTTGTTGTTATTTATTTGACGTTGTTGTTGTTGTTTATTTGACGTTGTTGTTGTTGTTTATTTGACGTTGTTGTTGTTGTTGTTTATTTAACATTGTTGTTGTTGTTGTTGTTTATTTGACGTTGTTATTGTTGTTGTTGTTTATTTGACGTTGTTGTTGTTGTTGACGTTGTTGTTGTTTTTTTTGTTTATTTGATGTTGTTGTTGTTGACATAGTTGTTGTTGTTTATTTCACATTGTTGTTGTTGACGTTGTTGTTTATTTGACGTTGTTGTTGTTATTGTTTATTTGACGTTGTTGTTGTTGTTGACGTTGTTGTTGTTGTTGTTTATTTGACATTGTTGTTGTTGTTTATTTGACATTGTTGTTGTTGTTGACGGTGTTGTTGTTGTTGTTGTTGTTTATTTGACATTGTTGTTGTTATTTTTGACGTTGTTGTTGTTTATATGACATTGTTGTTGTTGTTGTTCTTTATTTGATGTTGTTGTTGTTTATTTGACGTTGTTGTTGTTGACGTTGTTATTGTTGTTATTGTTTATTTGACGTTGTTGTTGTTGTTGTTTATTTGACGTAGTTGTTGTTGTTGACGTTGTTGTTGTTGTTGTTTATGTTACGTTTTTGTTGTTGTTGATGTTGTTGTTTTTGTTTTTGTTTATTTGACGTTGTTGTTGTTGTTTATTTGACGACGTTATTGTTGTTATTGTTTATTTGACGTTGTTGTTGTTTATTTGACATTGTTGTTGTTGTTATTAACGTTGCTGTTATTGTTTATTTGACGTTGTTGTTGTTGTTTATTTGACATTGTTGTTGTTGTTATTGTTTATTTGACGTTGTTGTTGTTGTTTATTTGATGTTGTTGTTTTTGTTGTTGACGTTGTTGTTGTTGTTGTTGTTTATTTGACGTTGTTGTTGTTGTTGACGTTGTTGTTGTTGTTGTTGTTGTTGTTGTTGTTTATTTGACGTTGTTGTTGTTGTTGTTTATTTGACGTTGTTGTTGTTGTTTATTTGACGTTGTTGTTGTTGTTTATTTGACGTTGTTGTTGTTGTTGTTTACTTGACGTTGTTGTTGTTGTTATTGTTTATTTGACGTTGTTGTTGTTGTTGACATAGTTGTTGTTGTTGTTTATTTGACGTTGTTGTTGTTGTTGTTGTTGTTTATTTGACATTGTTGTTGTTGTTGACGGTGACGTTGTTGTTGTTGTTGTTTATTTGACATTGTTGTTGTTGTTGTTTATTTGATGTTGTTGTTGTTGTTGTTTACTTGACGTTCTTGTTGTTGTTTATTTGACGTTGTTGTTGTTGTTGACATAGTTGTTGTTGTTGTTTATTTGACATTGTTGTTGTTGTTTATTTGACATTGTTGTTGTTGTTGACGGTGTTGTTGTTGTTGTTTATTTGACATTGTTGTTGTTGTTGACGTTGTTGTTGTTGTTTATTTGACATTGTTGTTGTTGTTGTTTATTTGACGTTGTTGTTGTTTATTTGACGTTTATTGTTGTTGTTTATTTGACGTTGTTGTTGACGTTGTTGTTGTTGTTGTTATTGTTTATTTGACGTTGTTGTTGTTGTTTTTTTGACGTAGTTGTTGACGTTGTTATTGTTGTTGTTGTTTATTTGACGTTTTTGTTGTTGATGTCGTTGTTGTTTTCGTTGTTGTTTATTTGACGTTGTTGTAGTTGTTTAATTGACGTTGTTGTTGTTGTTGTTTATTTGACGTTGTTGTTGTTGTTATTGTTGTTGTTGTTGTTTATTTGACGTTGTTGTTGTTGTTGTTGTTTATTTGACGTTGTTGTTGTTGTTGACGTTGTTGTTGATGTTTATTTGACGTTGTTATTATTGTTTATTTGACATTGTTGTTGTTGTTGTTATTGTTTATTTGACGTTGTTGTTGTTGTTTATTTGACGTTGTTGTTGTTGTTGTTGTTGTTTATTTGACGTTGTTGTTGTTGTTGTTTATTTGACGTTGTTGGTGTTGTTGTTTATTTGAAATTGTTGTTGTTGACGGTGTTGTTGTTGTTGTTGTTTATTTGACGTTGTTGTTATTGTTGTTTATTTGACGTGGTTGTTGTTGACGTTGTTGTTGTTGTTGTTTATTTGACGTTGTTGTTGTTGACATAGTTGTTATTGTTGTTGTTTATTTGACGTTGTTGTTGTTGTTGTTGACGTTGTTGTTGTTGTAATTTATTTGACATTGTTGTTGTAGTTGACATAGTTGTTGTTGTTGTTGTTTATTTGACGTTGTTGTTGTTGTTGACGTTGTTGTTGTTGTTGTTGTTTATTTGACGTTGTTGTTGTTGTTTATTTGACATTGTTGTTGTTGTTGACATTGTTGTTGTTGTTGTTATTGACGTTGTTGTTGTTGTTGTTTATTTGACATTGTTGTTGTTGTTGTTGTTGACGTTGTTGTTGTTGTTATTTATTTGACTTTGTTATTGTTGTTGTTTATTTGACGTTGTTGTTGTTGTTGTTGACTTAGGTGTTGTTGTTGTTTATTTGACGTTGTTGTTGTTGTTTATTTGACGTTGTTGTTGTTGTTGACGTTGTTGTTGTTGTTGTTTATTTGACGTTGTTGTTGTTATTTATTTGACATTGTTGTTGTTGTTGACGTTGTTGTTGTTGTTGTTGTTGTTGTTGTTTATTTGACATTGTTGTTGTTGTTGTTGACGTTTTTGTTGTTGTTGTTTATTTGACGTTGTTTTAGTATTGTTGTTTATTTGACATTGTTGTTGTTATTTATTTGACGTTGTTGTGGTTGACATTGTTGTTGTTGTTTATTTGACGTTGTTGTTGTTGTTTATTTGACGTAGTTGTTGTTGTTGACGTTGTTGTTGTTGTTGTTGTTTATTTGACATTTTTGTTGTTGTTGATGTTGTTGTTGTTGTTGTATATTTGACGTTGTTGTAGTTGTTATTGTTGTTGTTGTTTATTTAACATTGTTGTTGTTGTTGTTTATTTGACGTTGTTGTTGTTGTTGTTTATTTGACGTTGTTGTTGTTTATTTGACGTTGTTGTTGTTGACGGTGTTGTTGTTGTGGTTGTTTATTTGACATTGTTGTTGTTGTTGTTGTTGTTGACATTGTTGTTGTTTATTTGACGTTGTTGTTGTTGTTCTTTATTTGACGTTGTTATTGTTTATTTGACGTTGTTGTTGTTGTTTATTTAACGTTGTTGTTGTTGACGTTGTTGTTGTTGTTATTGTTTATTTGATGTTGTTGTTGTTTATTTAACATAGTTGTTGTTGTTGACGTTGTTGTTGTTGTTATTGTTGTTTATTGTTGTTGACGTATTTGTTGTTGTTATTTATTTGACATTGTTGTTGTTGTTGTTTATTTGACGTTGTTGTTGTTGACGTTGTTGTTGTTGTTGTTGTTTATTTGACGTTGTTGTTGTTGTTGACATAGTTGTTGTTGTTGTTGTTGTTTATTTGACGTTTTTGTTGTGGTTGATGTTGTTGTTGTTTTCATTGTTGTTTACTTGACGTTGTTGTATTTGTTTAATTGACGTTGTTGTTGTTGTTGTTTATTTGACGTTGTTGTTGTTGTTGTTGTTATTGTTGTTGTTGTTGTTTATTTGACGTTGTTGTTGTTCTTTATTTGACATTGTTGTCGTTGTTGTTGTTTATTTGACGTTGTTGTTGTTGTTGACGTTGTTGATGTTGTTGTTTATTTGACATTGTTGTTGTTGTTATTGTTTATTTGACGTTGTTGTTATTTATTTGGCGTTGTTGTTGTTGTATTTGACGTTGTTGTTGTTGTTTATTTGACGTTGTTGTTGTTGTTTACATTGTTTTTGTTGTTGTTTATTTGACATTGTTGTTGTTGTTGTTTATTTGGCGTTGTTGTTGTTGTTTATTGGACGTTGTTGTTGTTGTTGTTGTTTATTTGACGTTGTTGTTGTTGTTTAATTGACATTGTTGTTATTGACGGTGTTGTTGTTGTTTATTTGACGTTATTGTTGTTGTTGTTTATTTGACGTTGTTGTTGTTGTTGTTTATTAGACATTGTTGTTGTTGTTGTTTATTTGACGTTGTTGTTGTTGTTGACGTTGTTGTTGTTGTTGTATACATCGTTGTTGTTGTTGTTGTTTATTTGACGTTGTTGTTCTTGTTGACGTTGTTGATGTTGTTGTTTATTTGACATTGTTGTTTTTGTTGACGTTTTTGTTGTTGTTGTTGTTGTTTATTTGACATTGTTGTTGTTGTTGTTGTTGTTGTTGACGTTGTTGTTGTTGTTGTTTATTTGACGTTGTTGTTGTTGTTGTTGTTTATTTGACGTTGTTGTTGTTGTTGACTTAGTTGTTGTTGTTGACTTAGTTGTTGTTGTTGTTTATTTGACGTTGTTGTTGGTTTTGACGGTGTTGTTTATTTGACGTTGTTGTTGTTGTTTATTTGACGTTGTTGTTGTTGTTGACGTTGTTGTTGTTGTTGACGTTGTTGTTGTTGTTTATTTGACGTTGTTGTTATTTATTTGACATTGTTGTTGTTGTTGATGTTGTTGTTGTTGTTTATTTGACATTGTTGTTGTTGTTGTTGACGTTGTTGTTGTTGTTGTTGTTTTTTATTTGACGTTGTTTTAGTATTGTTGTTTATTTGACATTGTTGTTGTTATTTATTTGACGTTGTTGTGGGTGACATTGTTGTTGTTGTTTATTTGACGTTGTTGTTATTGTTTATTTGACGTAGTTGTTGTTGTTGACGTTGTTGTTGTTGTTGTTTATTTGACATTTTTGTTATTGTTGATGTTGTTGTTGTTGTTGTATATTTGACGTTGTTGTAGTTGTTATTGTTGTAGTTGTTATTGTTGTTGTTGTTGTTTATTTAACATTGTTGTTGTTGTTGTTGTTTATTTGACGTTGTTGTTGTTTATTTGACGTTGTTGTTGTTGACGGTGTTGTTGTTGTTGTTGTTGTTTATTTGACATTGTTGTTGTTGTTGTTGTTGACGTTGTTGTTGTTTATTTGACGTTGTTGTTGTTGTTCTTTATTTGACGTTGTTATTGTTTATTTGACGTTGTTGTTGTTGTTTATTAGACATTGTTGTTGTTGTTGACATAGTTGCTGCTGTTGTTGTTGTTGTTTATTTGACGTTGTTGTTGTTGTTGACGTTGTTGTTGTTGTTGACGTTGTTGTTGTTGTTGTTGTTTTTTATTTGACGTTTTTATTGTTGTTGATGTTGTTGTTGTTGTTGTATATTTGACGTTGATGTAGTTTTTATTGTTGTTGTTGTTTATTTGACATTATTGTTGTTGTTGTTGTTTATTTGACGTTGTTGTTGTTGTTTATTTGACGTTGTTGTTGTTGTTTATTTGACGTTGTTGTTGTTGTTTATTTGACGTTGTTGTTGTTGTTGTTGTTTATTTGACGGTGTTGTTGTTGTTGTTGTTGTTTATTTGACATTGTTGTTGTTGTTGTTTATTTGACGTTGTTGTTGTTGTTGTTTACTTGACGTTCTTGTTGTTTTTTATTTGACGTTGTTGTTGTTGTTGACATAGTTGTTGTTGTTGTTTATTTGACGTTGTTGTTGTTGTTTATTTGACATTGTTGTTGTTGTTGACGGTGTTGTTGTTGTTGTTTATTTGACATTGTTGTTGTTGTTGACGTTGTTGTTGTTGTTGTTTATTTGACATTGTTGTTGTTGTTGTTTATTTGACGTTGTTGTTGTTTATTTGACGTTTACTGTTGTTGTTTATTTGACGTTGTTGTTGTTGTTGTTTATTTGACGTTGTTGTTGTTGTTGTTTATTTGACATTGTTGTTGTTGTTGACGGTGTTGTTGGTTTTGTTGTTTATTTGACATTGTTGTTGTTGTTGACGGTGTTGTTGTTGTTGTTGCTTATTTGACATTGTTGTTGTTGTTTATTTGTTGTTGTTGTTGTTGTTGTTGTTGTTTACTTGACGTTGTTGTTGTTGTTTATTTGACGTTGTTATTGTTGTTGACATAGTTGTTGTTGTTGTTTATTTGACGTTGTTGTTGTTGTTGTTTATTTGACATTGTTGTTGTTGTTGACGGTGTTGTTGTTGTTGTTGTTTATTTGACATTGTTGTTGTTGTTGTTGACGTTGTTGTTGTTGTTTATTTGACATTGTTGTTGTTGTTGTTTATTTGACGTTATTGTTGTTTATTTGACGTTTATTGTTGTTGTTTATTTGACGTTGTTGTTGACGTTGTTGTTGTTTTTATTGTTTATTTGACATTGTTGTTGTTGTTTATTTGACGTAGTTGTTATTGTTGACATTGTTGTTGTTGTTATTGTTGTTTATTTGACGTTTTTGTTGTTGATGTTGTTGTTGTTTTCGTTGTTGTTTATTTGACGTTGTTGTAGTTGTTTAATTGACGTGGTTGTTGTTGTTTATTTGACGTTGTTGTTGTTGTTGTTGTTGTTGTTGTTTTTATTGTTGTTGTTGTTGTTTATTTGACGTTGTTGTTGTTGTTTATTTGATGTTGTTGTTGTTGTTGTTGACGTTTTTGTTGTTGTTGTTTATTTGACGTTGTTTTAGTATTGTTGTTTATTTGACATTGTTGTTGTTATTTATTTGACGTTGTTGTGGTTGACATTGTTGTTGTTGTTTATTTGACGTTGTTGTTGTTGTTTATTTGACGTAGTTGTTGTTGTTGACGTTGTTGTTGTTGTTGTTGTTTATTTGACATTTTTGTTGTTGTTGATGTTGTTGTTGTTGTTGTATATTTGACGTTGTTGTAGTTGTTATTGTTGTTGTTGTTTATTTAACATTGTTGTTGTTGTTGTTTATTTGACGTTGTTGTTGTTGTTGTTTATTTGACGTTGTTGTTGTTTATTTGACGTTGTTGTTGTTGACGGTGTTGTTGTTGTTGTTGTTGTTTATTTGACATTGTTGTTGTTGTTGTTGTTGTTGACATTGTTGTTGTTTATTTGACGTTGTTGTTGTTGTTCTTTATTTGACGTTGTTATTGTTTATTTGACGTTGTTGTTGTTGTTTATTTAACGTTGTTGTTGTTGACGTTGTTGTTGTTGTTATTGTTTATTTGATGTTGTTGTTGTTTATTTAACATAGTTGTTGTTGTTGACGTTGTTGTTGTTGTTATTGTTGTTTATTGTTGTTGACGTATTTGTTGTTGTTATTTATTTGACATTGTTGTTGTTGTTGTTTATTTGACGTTGTTGTTGTTGACTTTGTTGTTGTTGTTGTTTATTTGACGTTGTTGTTGTTGTTGACATAGTTGTTGTTGTTGTTGTTGTTTATTTGACGTTTTTGTTGTGGTTGATGTTGTTGTTGTTTTCATTGTTGTTTACTTGACGTTGTTGTATTTGTTTAATTGACGTTGTTGTTGTTGTTGTTTATTTGACGTTGTTGTTGTTGTTGTTGTTATTGTTGTTGTTGTTGTTTATTTGACGTTGTTGTTGTTCTTTATTTGACATTGTTGTCGTTGTTGTTGTTTATTTGACGTTGTTGTTGTTGTTGACGTTGTTGATGTTGTTGTTTATTTGACATTGTTGTTGTTGTTATTGTTTATTTGACGTTGTTGTTATTTATTTGGCGTTGTTGTTGTTGTATTTGACGTTGTTGTTGTTGTTTATTTGACGTTGTTGTTGTTGTTTACATTGTTTTTGTTGTTGTTTATTTGACATTGTTGTTGTTGTTGTTTATTTGGCGTTGTTGTTGTTGTTTATTGGACGTTGTTGTTGTTGTTGTTGTTTATTTGACGTTGTTGTTGTTGTTTAATTGACATTGTTGTTATTGACGGTGTTGTTGTTGTTTATTTGACGTTATTGTTGTTGTTGTTTATTTGACGTTGTTGTTGTTGTTGTTTATTAGACATTGTTGTTGTTGTTGTTTATTTGACGTTGTTGTTGTTGTTGACGTTGTTGTTGTTGTTGTATACATCGTTGTTGTTGTTGTTGTTTATTTGACGTTGTTGTTCTTGTTGACGTTGTTGATGTTGTTGTTTATTTGACGTTGTTGTTGTTGTTTATTTGACATTGTTGTTTTTGTTGACGTTTTTGTTGTTGTTGTTGTTGTTTATTTGACATTGTTGTTGTTGTTGTTGTTGTTGTTGACGTTGTTGTTGTTGTTGTTTATTTGACGTTGTTGTTGTTGTTGTTGTTGTTTATTTGACGTTGTTGTTGTTGTTGACTTAGTTGTTGTTGTTGACTTAGTTGTTGTTGTTGTTTATTTGACGTTGTTGTTGGTTTTGACGGTGTTGTTTATTTGACGTTGTTGTTGTTGTTTATTTGACGTTGTTGTTGTTGTTGACGTTGTTGTTGTTGTTGACGTTGTTGTTGTTGTTTATTTGACGTTGTTGTTATTTATTTGACATTGTTGTTGTTGTTGATGTTGTTGTTGTTGTTGTTGTTGTTGTTGTTTATTTGACATTGTTGTTGTTGTTGTTGACGTTGTTGTTGTTGTTGTTGTTTTTTATTTGACGTTGTTTTAGTATTGTTGTTTATTTGACATTGTTGTTGTTATTTATTTGACGTTGTTGTGGGTGACATTGTTGTTGTTGTTTATTTGACGTTGTTGTTATTGTTTATTTGACGTAGTTGTTGTTGTTGACGTTGTTGTTGTTGTTGTTTATTTGACATTTTTGTTATTGTTGATGTTGTTGTTGTTGTTGTATATTTGACGTTGTTGTAGTTGTTATTGTTGTAGTTGTTATTGTTGTTGTTGTTGTTTATTTAACATTGTTGTTGTTGTTGTTGTTTATTTGACGTTGTTGTTGTTTATTTGACGTTGTTGTTGTTGACGGTGTTGTTGTTGTTGTTGTTGTTTATTTGACATTGTTGTTGTTGTTGTTGTTGACGTTGTTGTTGTTTATTTGACGTTGTTGTTGTTGTTCTTTATTTGACGTTGTTATTGTTTATTTGACGTTGTTGTTGTTGTTTATTAGACATTGTTGTTGTTGTTGACATAGTTGCTGCTGTTGTTGTTGTTGTTTATTTGACGTTGTTGTTGTTGTTGACGTTGTTGTTGTTGTTGACGTTGTTGTTGTTGTTGTTGTTTTTTATTTGACGTTTTTATTGTTGTTGATGTTGTTGTTGTTGTTGTATATTTGACGTTGATGTAGTTTTTATTGTTGTTGTTGTTTATTTGACATTATTGTTGTTGTTGTTGTTTATTTGACGTTGTTGTTGTTGTTTATTTGACGTTGTTGTTGTTGTTTATTTGACGTTGTTGTTGTTGTTTATTTGACGTTGTTGTTGTTGTTGTTTATTTGACGGTGTTGTTGTTGTTGTTGTTGTTTATTTGACATTGTTGTTGTTGTTGTTTATTTGACGTTGTTGTTGTTGTTGTTTACTTGACGTTCTTGTTGTTTTTTATTTGACGTTGTTGTTGTTGTTGACATAGTTGTTGTTGTTGTTTATTTGACGTTGTTGTTGTTGTTTATTTGACATTGTTGTTGTTGTTGACGGTGTTGTTGTTGTTGTTTATTTGACATTGTTGTTGTTGTTGACGTTGTTGTTGTTGTTTATTTGACATTGTTGTTGTTGTTGTTTATTTGACGTTGTTGTTGTTTATTTGACGTTTACTGTTGTTGTTTATTTGACGTTGTTGTTGTTGTTGTTTATTTGACGTTGTTGTTGTTGTTGTTTATTTGACATTGTTGTTGTTGTTGACGGTGTTGTTGGTTTTGTTGTTTATTTGACATTGTTGTTGTTGTTGACGGTGTTGTTGTTGTTGTTGTTTATTTGACATTGTTGTTGTTGTTTATTTGTTGTTGTTGTTGTTGTTGTTGTTGTTTACTTGACGTTGTTGTTGTTGTTTATTTGACGTTGTTATTGTTGTTGACATAGTTGTTGTTGTTGTTTATTTGACGTTGTTGTTGTTGTTGTTTATTTGACATTGTTGTTGTTGTTGACGGTGTTGTTGTTGTTGTTGTTTATTTGACATTGTTGTTGTTGTTGTTGACGTTGTTGTTGTTGTTTATTTGACATTGTTGTTGTTGTTGTTTATTTGACGTTGTTGTTGTTTATTTGACGTTTACTGTTGTTGTTTATTTGACGTTGTTGTTGACGTTGTTGTTGTTTTTATTGTTTATTTGACGTTGTTGTTGTTGTTTATTTGACGTAGTTGTTATTGTTGACATTGTTGTTGTTGTTGTTGTTGTTGTTTATTTGACGTTTTTGTTGTTGATGTTGTTGTTGTTTTCGTTGTTGTTTATTTGACGTTGTTGTAGTTGTTTAATTGACGTTGTTGTTGTTGTTGTTTATTTGACGGTGTTGTTGTTGTTGTTGTTGTTGTTATTGTTGTTGTTGTTGTTTATTTGACGTTGTTGTTGTTGTTTATTTGACGCTGTTGTTGTTGTTGTTTATTTGATGTTGTTGTTGTTGACGTTATTGTTGTTGTTTATTTGACGTTGTTGTTGTTGTTTATTTGACATTGCTGTTGTTGTTGTTAATGTTTATTTGACATTGTTGTTGTTGTTTATTTGACGGTGTTGTTGTTGTTGTTGACGTTATTGTTGTTGTTGTTTATTTGACATTGTTGTTATTAATGTTGTTTTTGTTGTTGTTTATTTGACGTTGTTGTTGTTGTTGTTTATTTGACGTTGTTGTTGTTGTTGTTGTTTATTTGACGTTGTTATTGTTGTTGTTTATTTGACATTGTTGTTATTGACGGTGTTGTTGTTGTTGTTTATTTGACGTTGTTGTTGTTGTTGTTGTTTATTTGACGTTGTTGTTGTTGACGTTGTTGTTGTTGTTGTTTATTTGACGTTGTTGTTGTTGTTGACATAGTTGTTGTTGTTGTTGTTGTTTATTTGACGTTTTTGTTGTGGTTGATGTTGTTGTTGTTTTCATTGTTGTTTACTTGACGTTGTTGTATTTGTTTAATTGACGTTGTTGTTGTTGTTGTTTATTTGACGTTGTTGTTGTTGTTGTTGTTATTGTTGTTGTTGTTGTTTATTTGACGTTGTTGTTGTTCTTTATTTGACATTGTTGTCGTTGTTGTTGTTTATTTGACGTTGTTGTTGTTGTTGACGTTGTTGATGTTGTTGTTTATTTGACATTTTTGTTGTTGTTATTGTTTATTTGACGTTGTTGTTATTTATTTGGCGTTGTTGTTGTTGTATTTGACGTTGTTGTTGTTGTTTATTTGACGTTGTTGTTGTTGTTTACATTGTTTTTGTTGTTGTTTATTTGACATTGTTGTTGTTGTTTATTTGGCGTTGTTGTTGTTGTTTATTGGACGTTGTTGTTGTTGTTGTTGTTTATTTGACGTTGTTGTTGTTGTTTAATTGACATTGTTGTTATTGACGGTGTTGTTGTTGTTTATTTGACGTTATTGTTGTTGTTGTTTATTTGACGTTGTTGTTGTTGTTGTTTATTAGACATTGTTGTTGTTGTTGTTTATTTGACGTTGTTGTTGTTGTTGACGTTGTTGTTGTTGTTGTATACATCGTTGTTGTTGTTGTTGTTTATTTGACGTTGTTGTTCTTGTTGACGTTGTTGATGTTGTTGTTTATTTGACGTTGTTGTTGTTGTTTATTTGACATTGTTGTTTTTGTTGACGTTTTTGTTGTTGTTGTTGTTGTTTATTTGACATTGTTGTTGTTGTTGTTGTTGTTGTTGACGTTGTTGTTGTTGTTTATTTGACGTTGTTGTTGTTGTTGTTGTTTATTTGACGTTGTTGTTGTTGTTGACTTAGTTGTTGTTGTTGACTTAGTTGTTGTTGTTGTTTATTTGACGTTGTTGTTGGTTTTGACGGTGTTGTTTATTTGACGTTGTTGTTGTTGTTTATTTGACGTTGTTGTTGTTGTTGACGTTGTTGTTGTTGTTGACGTTGTTGTTGTTGTTTATTTGACGTTGTTGTTATTTATTTGACATTGTTGTTGTTGTTGATGTTGTTGTTGTTGTTGTTGTTGTTGTTGTTTATTTGACATTGTTGTTGTTGTTGTTGACGTTGTTGTTGTTGTTGTTGTTTTTTATTTGACGTTGTTTTAGTATTGTTGTTTATTTGACATTGTTGTTGTTATTTATTTGACGTTGTTGTGGGTGACATTGTTGTTGTTGTTTATTTGACGTTGTTGTTATTGTTTATTTGACGTAGTTGTTGTTGTTGACGTTGTTGTTGTTGTTGTTGTTTATTTGACATTTTTGTTATTGTTGATGTTGTTGTTGTTGTTGTATATTTGACGTTGTTGTAGTTGTTATTGTTGTAGTTGTTATTGTTGTTGTTGTTGTTTATTTAACATTGTTGTTGTTGTTGTTGTTTATTTGACGTTGTTGTTGTTTATTTGACGTTGTTGTTGTTGACGGTGTTGTTGTTGTTGTTGTTGTTTATTTGACATTGTTGTTGTTGTTGTTGTTGACGTTGTTGTTGTTTATTTGACGTTGTTGTTGTTGTTCTTTATTTGACGTTGTTATTGTTTATTTGACGTTGTTGTTGTTGTTTATTAGACATTGTTGTTGTTGTTGACATAGTTGCTGCTGTTGTTGTTGTTGTTTATTTGACGTTGTTGTTGTTGTTGACGTTGTTGTTGTTGTTGACGTTGTTGTTGTTGTTGTTGTTTTTTATTTGACGTTTTTATTGTTGTTGATGTTGTTGTTGTTGTTGTATATTTGACGTTGATGTAGTTTTTATTGTTGTTGTTGTTTATTTGACATTATTGTTGTTGTTGTTGTTTATTTGACGTTGTTGTTGTTGTTTATTTGACGTTGTTGTTGTTGTTTATTTGACGTTGTTGTTGTTGTTTATTTGACGTTGTTGTTGTTGTTGTTGTTGTTTATTTGACGGTGTTGTTGTTGTTGTTGTTGTTTATTTGACATTGTTGTTGTTGTTGTTTATTTGACGTTGTTGTTGTTGTTGTTTACTTGACGTTCTTGTTGTTTTTTATTTGACGTTGTTGTTGTTGTTGACATAGTTGTTGTTGTTGTTTATTTGACGTTGTTGTTGTTGTTTATTTGACATTGTTGTTGTTGTTGACGGTGTTGTTGTTGTTGTTTATTTGACATTGTTGTTGTTGTTGACGTTGTTGTTGTTGTTTATTTGACATTGTTGTTGTTGTTTATTTGACGTTGTTGTTGTTTATTTGACGTTTACTGTTGTTGTTTATTTGACGTTGTTGTTGTTGTTGTTTATTTGACGTTGTTGTTGTTGTTGTTTATTTGACATTGTTGTTGTTGTTGACGGTGTTGTTGGTTTTGTTGTTTATTTGACATTGTTGTTGTTGTTGACGGTGTTGTTGTTGTTGTTTATTTGACATTGTTGTTGTTGTTTATTTGTTGTTGTTGTTGTTGTTGTTGTTGTTTACTTGACGTTGTTGTTGTTGTTTATTTGACGTTGTTATTGTTGTTGACATAGTTGTTGTTGTTGTTTATTTGACGTTGTTGTTGTTGTTGTTTATTTGACATTGTTGTTGTTGTTGACGGTGTTGTTGTTGTTGTTGTTTATTTGACATTGTTGTTGTTGTTGTTGACGTTGTTGTTGTTGTTTATTTGACATTGTTGTTGTTGTTGTTTATTTGACGTTGTTGTTGTTTATTTGACGTTTATTGTTGTTGTTTATTTGACGTTGTTGTTGACGTTGTTGTTGTTTTTATTGTTTATTTGACATTGTTGTTGTTGTTTATTTGACGTAGTTGTTATTGTTGACATTGTTGTTGTTGTTATTGTTGTTTATTTGACGTTTTTGTTGTTGATGTTGTTGTTGTTTTCGTTGTTGTTTATTTGACGTTGTTGTAGTTGTTTAATTGACGTGGTTGTTGTTGTTTATTTGACGTTGTTGTTGTTGTTGTTGTTGTTGTTGTTGTTTTTATTGTTGTTGTTGTTGTTTATTTGACGTTGTTGTTGTTGTTTATTTGACGCTGTTGTTGTTGTTGTTGTTTATTTGATGTTGTTGTTGTTGTTGACGTTATTGTTGTTGTTTATTTGACATTGTCGTTGTTGTTTATTTGACATTGTTGTTGTTGTTAATGTTTATTTGACATTGTTGTTGTTGTTTATTTGGCGTTGTTGTTGTTGTTGTTGTTGTTGACGTTATTGTTGTTGTTGTTTATTTGACGTTGTTGTTATTGATGTTGTTTTTGTTGTTGTTTATTTGACGTTGTTGTTGTTGTTTATTTGACGTTGTTGTTGTTTATTTGACGTTGTTGTTGTTGTTGTTGTTGTTGTTTATTTGATGTTGTTATTGTTGTTGTTTATTTGACATTGTTGTTATTGACGGTGTTGTTGTTGTTGTTTATTTGACGTTGTTGTTGTTGTTGTTTATTTGACGTTGTTGTTGTTGTTGTTTATTTGACGTTGTTGTTGACATAGTTGTTATTGTTGTTGTTTATTTGACGTTGTTGTTGTTGTTGACGTTGTTGTTGTTGTTGTAGTTGACATAGTTGTTGTTGTTGTTGTTTATTTGACGTTGTTGTTGTTGTTGTTGTTTATTTGACGTTGTTGTTGTTGTTGTTTACTTGACGTTGTTGTTGTTGTTGTTGTTTATTTGACGTTGTTGTTGTTATTGACATAGTTGTTGTTGTTGTTTATTTGACGTTGTTGTTGTTGTTGTTTATTTGACATTGTTGTTGTTGTTGATGGTGTTGTTGTTGTTGTTGTTGTTGTTTATTTGACATTGTTGTTGTTGTTGTTTATTTGACGTTGTTGTTGTTGTTGTTTACTTGACGTTCTTGTTGTTGTTTATTTGACGTTGTTGTTGTTGTTGACATAGTTGTTGTTGTTGTTTATTTGACGTTGTTGTTGTTGTTTATTTGACATTGTTGTTGTTGTTGACGGTGTTGTTGTTGTTGTTTATTTGACATTGTTGTTGTTGTTGACGTTGTTGTTGTTGTTTATTTGACATTGTTGTTGTTGTTGTTGTTTATTTGACGTTGTTGTTGTTTATTTGACATTTACTGTTGTTGTTTATTTGACGTTGTTGTTGACGTTGTTGTTGTTTTTATTGTTTATTTGACGTTGTTGTTGTTGTTTATTTGACGTAGTTGTTATTGTTGACATTGTTGTTGTTGTTGTTGTTGTTTATTTGACGTTTTTGTTGTTGATGTTGTTATTGTTTTCGTTGTTGTTTATTTGACGTTGTTGTAGTTGTTTAATTGACGTTGTTGTTGTTGTTGTTTATTTGACGGTGTTGTTGTTGTTGTTGTTGTTGTTATTGTTGTTGTTGTTGTTTATTTGACGTTGTTGTTGTTGTTTATTTGACGCTGTTGTTGTTGTTGTTTATTTGATGTTGTTGTTGTTGACGTTATTGTTGTTGTTTATTTGACGTTGTTGTTGTTGTTTATTTGACATTGCTGTTGTTGTTGTTAATGTTTATTTGACATTGTTGTTGTTGTTTATTTGACGGTGTTGTTGTTGTTGTTGACGTTATTGTTGTTCTTGTTTATTTGACGTTGTTGTTATTAATGTTGTTTTTGTTGTTGTTTATTTGACGTTGTTGTTGTTGTTGTTTATTTGACGTTGTTGTTGTTGTTGTTGTTTATTTGACGTTGTTATTGTTGTTGTTTATTTGACATTGTTGTTATTGACGGTGTTGTTGTTGTTGTTTATTTGACGTTGTTGTTGTTGTTGTTGTTGTTTATTTGACGTTGTTGTTGTTGACGTTGTTGTTGTTGTTGTTTATTTGACGTTGTTGTTGACATAGTTGTTATTGTTGTTGTTTATTTGACGTTGTTGTTGTTGTTGACGTTGTTGTTGTTGTTGTTGTAGTTGACATAGTTGTTGTTGTTGTTGTTTATTTGACGTTGTTATTGTTGTTGACATAGTTGTTGTTGTTGTTTATTTGACGTTGTTGTTGTTGTTGTTTATTTGACATTGTTGTTGTTGTTGACGGTGTTGTTGTTGTTGTTTATTTGACATTGTTGTTGTTGTTGACGTTGTTGTTGTTGTTGTTTATTTGACATTGTTGTTGTTGTTGTTGTTGTTTATTTGACGTTGTTGTTGTTTATTTGACGTTTACTGTTGTTGTTTATTTGACGTTGTTGTTGACGTTGTTGTTGTTTTTATTGTTTATTTGGCGTTGTTGTTGTTGTTTATTTGACGTAGTTGTTATTGTTGACATTGTTGTTGTTGTTGTTGTTGTTTATTTGACGTTTTTGTTGTTGATGTTGTTGTTGTTTTCGTTGTTGTTTATTTGACGTTGTTGTAGTTGTTTAATTGACGTTGTTGTTGTTATTGTTTATTTGACGTTGTTGTTGTTGTTGTTGTTATTGTTGTTGTTGTTGTTTATTTGACGTTGTTGTTGTTGTTTATTTGACGCTGTTGTTGTTGTTGTTGTTTATTTGATGTTGTTGTTGTTGACGTTATTGTTGTTGTTTATTTGACGTTGTTGTTGTTGTTTATTTGACATTGCTGTTGTTGTTGTTAATGTTTATTTGACATTGTTGTTGTTGTTTATTTGACGGTGTTGTTGTTGTTGTTGACGTTATTGTTGTTGTTGTTTATTTGACGTTGTTGTTATTAATGTTGTTTTTGTTGTTGTTTATTTGACGTTGTTGTTGTTGTTGTTTATTTGACATTGTTGTTGTTGTTGTTTATTTGACGTTGTTGTTGTTGTTGACGTTGTTGTTGTTGTTGTTTACATCGTTGTTATTGTTGTTGTTTATTTGACGTTGTTGTTCTTGTTGACGTTGTTGATGTTGTTGTTGTTTATTTGACGTTGTTGTTGTTGTTTATTTGACATTGTTGTTTTTGTTGACGTTGTTGTTGTTGTTGTTTATTTGACATTGTTGTTGTTGTTGTTGTTGACGTTGTTGTTGTTGTTTATTTGACGTTGTTGTTGTTGTTGTTGTTGTTTATTTGACGTTGTTGTTGTTGTTGACTTAGTTGTTGTTGTTGACTTAGTTGTTGTTGTTGTTTATTTGACGTTGTTGTTGGTTTTGACGGTGTTGTTTATTTGACGTTGTTGTTGTTGTTTATTTGACGTTGTTGTTGTTGTTGACGTTGTTGTTGTTGTTGACGTTGTTGTGGTTGTTTATTTGACGTTGTTGTTATTTATTTGACATTGTTGTTGTTGTTGATGTTGTTGTTGTTGTTGTTGTTGTTTATTTGACATTGTTGTTGTTGTTGTTAACGTTGTTGTTGTTGATGTTGTTGTTTATTTGACGTTGTTTTAGTATTGTTGTTTATTTGACATTGTTGTTGTTATTTATTTGACGTTGTTGTGGGTGACATTGTTGTTGTTGTTTATTTGACGTTGTTGTTGTTGTTTATTTAACGTAGTTGTTGTTGTTGACGTTGTTGTTGTTGTTGTTGTTTATTTGACATTTTTGTTATTATTGATGTTGTTGTTGTTGTTGTATATTTGACGTTGTTGTAGTTGTTATTGTTGTTGTTGTTGTTTATTTAACATTGTTGTTGTTGTTGTTGTTTATTTGACGTTGTTGTTGTTGTTTATTTGACGTTGTTGTTGTTTATTTGACGTTGTTGTTGTTGACGGTGTTGTTGTTGTTGTTGTTGTTTATTTGAGATTGTTGTTGTTGTTGTTGTTGACGTTGTTGTTGTTTATTTGACGTTGTTGTTGTTGTTCTTTATTTGACGTTGTTATTGTTTATTTGACGTTGTTGTTGTTCTTTATTAGACATTGTTGTTGTTGTTGACATAGTTGCTGTTGTTGTTGTTGTTTATTTGACGTTGTTGTTGTTGTTGACGTTGTTGTTGTTGTTGACGTTGTTGTTGTTGTTGTTGTTTTTTATTTGACGTTTTTATTGTTGTTGATGTTGTTGTTGTTGTTGTATATTTGACGTTGATGTAGTTTTTATTGTTGTTGTTGTTTATTTGACATTATTGTTGTTGTTGTTGTTTATTTGACGTTGTTGTTGTTGTTTATTTGACGTTGTTGTTGTTGTTTATTTGACGTTGTTGTTGTTGTTTATTTGACGTTGTTGTTGTTAACGGTGTTGTTGTTGTTGTTGTTGTTTATTTCACATTGTTGTTGTTCTTGTTATTAGCGTTGTTGTTCTTTATTTGACGTTGTTATTGTTTATTTGACGTTGTTGTTGTTGTTTATTTAACGTTGTTGTTGTTGACATTGTTGTTGTTGTTATTGTTTATTTGACATTGTTGTTGTTGTTGTTTATTTGACGTAATTGTTGTTGTTGACGTTGTTGTTGTTGTTGTTGTTTATTTGACGTTTTTGTTGTTGTTGATGTTGTTGTTGTTATTGTTGTTTATTTGACGTTGTTGTTGTTGTTGTTTATTTGATGTTGTTGTTGTTGACGGTGTTGTTGTTGTTATTTATTTGACGTTGTTGTTGTTGTTGTTTATTTGACGTTGTTGTTCTTGACGTTTTTGTTGTTGTTGTTTATTTGACGTTGTTGTTGTTGTTGACATAGTTGTTGTTGTTGTTGTTTATTTGATGTTTTTGTTGTAGTTGATGTTTTTGTTGTTTTCGTTGTTGTTTATTTGACGTTGTTGTAGTTATTTATTTGACATTGTTGTTGTTGTTGACGGTGTTGTTGTTGTTGTTTATTTGACATTGTTGTTGTTGTTGACGTTGTTGTTGTTGTTTATTTGACATTGTTGTTGTTGTTGTTGTTTATTTGACGTTGTTGTTGTTTATTTGACGTTTATTGTTGTTGTTTATTTGACATTGTTGTTGACGTTGTTGTTGTTGTTATTGTTTATTTGACGTTGTTGTTGTTGTTTATTTGACGTAGTTGTTGTTGTTGACGTTGTTATTGTTGTTGTTGTTTGTTTGACGTTTTTGTTGTTGATGTTGTTGTTGTTTTCATTGTTGTTTATTTGACGTTGTTGTAGTTGTTTAATTGACGTTGTTGTTGTTGTTGTTTATTTGACGTTGTTGTTGTTGTTGTTGTTATTGTTGTTGTTGTTGTTTATTTGACGTTGTTGTTGTTGTTTATTTGACGTTGTTGTTGTTGTTGTTTATTTGACGTTGTTTTTGTTGACGTTGTTGTTGTTGTTTATTTGACGTTGTTATTATTGTTTATTTGACATTGTTGTTGTTGTTGTTATTGTTTATTTGACGTTGTTGTTGTTGTTTATTTGGCGTTGTTGTTGTTGTTGACGTTGTTGTTGTTGTTGTTTATTTGACGTTGTTGTTATTGATGTTGTTTTTGTTGTTGTTTATTTGACGTTGTTGTTGTTGTTTATTTGACGTTGTTGTTGTTGTTGTTGTTTATTTGACGTTGTTGTTGTTGTTGTTGTTTATTTGACGTTGTTGTTGTTGTTGTTTATTTGAAATTGTTGTTGTTGACGGTGTTGTTGTTGTTGTTTGTTTGACATTGTTGTTGTTGTTGTTTATTTGACATGGTTGTTGTTGACGTTGTTGTTGTTGTTGTTTATTTGACGTTGTTGTTGTTGACATAGTTGTTATTGTTGTTGTTTATTTGACGTTGTTGTTGTTGTTGACGTTGTTGTTGTTGTTGTTTATTTGACGTTGTTGTTATAGTTGACATAGTTGTTGTTGTTGTTGTTTATTTGACGTTGTTGTTGTTGTTGACGTTGTTGTTGTTGTTGTTTATTTGACGTTATTGTTGTTGTTTATTTGACATTGTTGTTGTTGTTGACGTTGTTGTTGTTGTTGTTTATTTGACATTGTTGTTGTTGTTGTTGACGTTGTTGTTGTTGTTGTTGTTTATTTGACGTTGTTGTTGTTGACTTAGTTGTTGTTGTTGTTTATTTGACGTTGTTGTTGTTGTTTATTTGACGTTGTTGTTGTTGTTGACGTTGTTGTTGTTGTTATTGTTTATTTGATGTTGTTGTTGTTTATTTAACATAGTTGTTGTTGTTGACGTTGTTGTTGTTGTTATTGTTGTTTATTGTTGTTGACGTATTTGTTGTTGTTATTTATTTGACATTGTTGTTGTTGTTGTTGTTTATTTGACGTTGTTGTTGTTGACGTTGTTGTTGTTGTTGTTTATTTGACGTTGTTGTTGTTGTTGACATAGTTGTTGTTGTTGTTGTTGTTTATTTGACGTTTTTGTTGTGGTTGATGTTGTTGTTGTTTTCATTGTTGTTTATTTGACGTTGTTGTATTTGTTTAATTGACGTTGTTGTTGTTGTTGTTTATTTGACGTTGTTGTTGTTGTTGTTGTTATTGTTGTTCTTTATTTGACGTTGTTGTCGTTGTTGTTGTTTATTTGACGTTGTTGTTGTTGTTGACGTTGTTGATGTTGTTGTTTATTTGACATTGTTGTTGTTGTTGTTATTGTTTATTTGACGTTGTTGTTATTTATTTGGCGTTGTTGTTGTTGTATTTGACGTTGTTGTTGTTTATTTGACGTTGTTGTTGTTGTTTACATTGTTTTTGTTGTTGTTTATTTGACATTGTTGTTGTTGTTGTTTATTTGGCGTTGTTGTTGTTGTTTATTGGACGTTGTTGTTGTTGTTGTTTATTTGACGTTGTTGTTGTTGTTTAATTGACATTGTTGTTATTGACGGTGTTGTTGTTGTTTATTTGACGTTATTGTTGTTGTTGTTTATTTGACGTTGTTGTTGTTGTTGTTTATTAGACATTGTTGTTGTTGTTGTTTATTTGACGTTGTTGTTGTTGTTGACGTTGTTGTTGTTGTTGTTTACATCGTTGTTGTTATTGTTGTTTATTTGACGTTGTTGTTCTTGTTGACGTTGTTGATGTTGTTGTTGTTTATTTGACGTTGTTGTTGTTGTTTATTTGACATTGTTGTTTTTGTTGACGTTGTTGTTGTTGTTGTTGTTTATTTGACATTGTTGTTGTTGTTGTTGTTGACGTTGTTGTTGTTGTTTATTTGACGTTGTTGTTGTTGTTGTTGTTGTTTATTTGACGTTGTTGTTGTTGTTGACTTAGTTGTTATTGTTGACTTTGTTGTTGTTGTTGTTTATTTGACGTTGTTGTTGGTTTTGACGGTGTTGTTTATTTGACGTTGTTGTTGGTTTTGACGGTGTTGTTTATTTGACGTTGTTGTTGTTGTTTATTTGACGTTGTTGTTGTTGTTGACGTTGTTGTTGTTGTTGACGTTGTTGTGGTTGTTTATTTGACGTTGTTGTTATTTATTTGACATTGTTGTTGTTGTTGATGTTGTTGTTGTTGTTGTTGTTGTTGTTGTTTATTTGACATTGTTGTTGTTGTTGTTAACGTTGTTGTTGTTGATGTTGTTGTTTATTTGACGTTGTTTTAGTATTGTTGTTTATTTGACATTGTTGTTGTTATTTATTTGACGTTGTTGTGGGTGACATTGTTGTTGTTGTTTATTTGACGTTGTTGTTGTTGTTTATTTGACGTAGTTGTTGTTGTTGACGTTGTTGTTGTTGTTGTTGTTTATTTGACATTTTTGTTATTGTTGATGTTGTTGTTGTTGTTGTATATTTGACGTTGTTGTAGTTGTTATTGTTGTTGTTGTTGTTTATTTAACATTGTTGTTGTTGTTGTTGTTGTTTATTTGACGTTGTTGTTGTTGTTTATTTGACGTTGTTGTTGTTTATTTGACGTTGTTGTTGTTGACGGTGTTGTTGTTGTTGTTGTTGTTTATTTGACATTGTTGTTGTTGTTGTTGACGTTGTTGTTGTTTATTTGACGTTGTTGTTGTTGTTCTTTATTTGACGTTGTTATTGTTTATTTGACGTTGTTGTTGTTCTTTATTAGACATTGTTGTTGTTGTTGACATAGTTGCTGTTGTTGTTGTTGTTTATTTGACGTTGTTGTTGTTGTTGACGTTGTTGTTGTTGTTGACGTTGTTGTTGTTGTTGTTTTTTATTTGACGTTTTTATTGTTGTTGATGTTGTTGTTGTTGTTGTTGTATATTTGACGTTGATGTAGTTTTTATTGTTGTTGTTGTTTATTTGACATTATTGTTGTTGTTGTTGTTGTTTATTTGACGTTGTTGTTGTTGTTTATTTGACGTTGTTGTTGTTGTTGTTTATTTGACGTTGTTGTTGTTGTTTATTTGACGTTGTTGTTGTTGTTTATTTGACGTTGTTGTTGTTAACGGTGTTGTTGTTGTTGTTGTTGTTTATTTCACATTATTGTTGTTCTTGTTATTAGCGTTGTTGTTCTTTATTTGACGTTGTTATTGTTTATTTGACGTTGTTGTTGTTGTTTATTTAACGTTGTTGTTGTTGACATTGTTGTTGTTGTTATTGTTTATTTGACATTGTTGTTGTTGTTGTTTATTTGACGTAATTGTTGTTGTTGACGTTGTTGTTGTTGTTGTTGTTTATTTGACGTTTTTGTTGTTGTTGATGTTGTTGTTGTTGTTGTTGTTGTTTATTTGACGTTGTTGTTGTTGTTGTTTATTTGATGTTGTTGTTGTTGACGGTGTTGTTGTTGTTATTTATTTGACGTTGTTGTTGTTGTTGTTTATTTGACGTTGTTGTTGTCGACGTTTTTGTTGTTGTTGTTTATTTGACATTGTTGTTGTTGTTGACATAGTTGTTGTTGTTGTTTATTTGATGTTTTTGTTGTAGTTGATGTTTTTGTTGTTTTCGTTGTTGTTTATTTGACGTTGTTGTAGTTATTTATTTGACATTGTTGTTGTTGTTGACGGTGTTGTTGTTGTTGTTGTTTATTTGACATTGTTGTTGTTGTTGACGTTGTTGTTGTTGTTTATTTGACATTGTTGTTGTTGTTGTTTATTTGACGTTGTTGTTGTTTATTTGACGTTGTTGTTGTTTATTTGACGTTTATTGTTGTTGTTTATTTGACGTTGTTGTTGACGTTGTTGTTGTTGTTATTGTTTATTTGACGTTGTTGTTGTTGTTTATTTGACGTAGTTGTTGTTGTTGACGTTGTTATTGTTGTTGTTGTTTGTTTGACGTTTTTGTTGTTGATGTTGTTGTGGTTTTCATTGTTGTTTATTTGACGTTGTTGTAGTTGTTTAATTGACGTTGTTGTTGTTGTTGTTTATTTGACGTTGTTGTTGTTGTTGTTATTGTTGTTGTTGTTGTTTATTTGACGTTGTTGTTGTTGTTTATTTGACGTTGTTGTTGTTGTTGTTTATTTGACGTTGTTTTTGTTGACGTTGTTGTTGTTGTTTATTTGACGTTGTTATTATTGTTTATTTGACATTGTTGTTGTTGTTGTTATTGTTTATTTGACGTTGTTGTTGTTGTTTATTTGGCGTTGTTGTTGTTGTTGACGTTGTTGTTGTTGCTGTTTATTTGACGTTGTTGTTATTGATGTTGTTTTTATTGTTTTTTATTTGACGTTGTTGTTGTTGTTGTTGTTTATTTGACGTTGTTGTTGTTGTTGTTTATTTGACGTTGTTGTTGTTGTTGTTTATTTGAAATTGTTGTTGTTGACGGTGTTGTTGTTGTTGTTTATTTGACATTGTTGTTGTTGTTGTTTATTTGACATGGTTGTTGTTGACGTTGTTGTTGTTGTTGTTTATTTGACGTTGTTGTTGTTGACATAGTTGTTATTGTTGTTGTTTATTTGACGTTGTTGTTGTTGTTGACGTTGTTGTTGTTGTTGTTTATTTGACGTTGTTGTTATAGTTGACATAGTTGTTGTTGTTGTTGTTTATTTGACGTTGTTGTTGTTGTTGACGTTGTTGTTGTTGTTGTTTATTTGACGTTATTGTTGTTGTTTATTTGACATTGTTGTTGTTGTTGACGTTGTTGTTGTTGTTGTTTATTTGACATTGTTGTTGTTGTTGTTGACGTTGTTGTTGTTGTTGTTGTTTATTTGACGTTGTTGTTGTTGACTTAGTTGTTGTTGTTGTTTATTTGACGTTGTTGTTGTTGTTGACGTTGTTGTTGTTGTTATTGTTTATTTGATGTTGTTGTTGTTTATTTAACATAGTTGTTGTTGTTGACGTTGTTGTTGTTGTTATTGTTGTTTATTGTTGTTGACGTATTTGTTGTTGTTATTTATTTGACATTGTTGTTGTTGTTGTTGTTTATTTGACGTTGTTGTTGTTGACGTTGTTGTTGTTGTTGTTTATTTGACGTTGTTGTTGTTGTTGACATAGTTTTTGTTGTTGTTGTTGTTTATTTGACGTTTTTTGTTGTGGTTGATGTTGTTGTTGTTTTCATTGTTGTTTATTTGATGTTGTTGTATTTGTTTAATTGACGTTGTTGTTGTTGTTGTTTATTTGACGTTGTTGTTGTTGTTGTTGTTGTTATTGTTGTTGTTGTTGTTTATTTGACGTTGTTGTCGTTGTTGTTGTTTATTTGACGTTGTTGTTGTTGTTGACGTTGTTGATGTTGTTGTTTATTTGACATTGTTGTTGTTGTTATTGTTTATTTGACGTTGTTGTTATTTATTTGGCGTTGTTGTTGTTGTATTTGACGTTGTTGTTGTTTATTTGACGTTGTTGTTGTTGTTTACATTGTTTTTGTTGTTGTTTATTTGACATTGTTGTTGTTGTTGTTTATTTGGCGTTGTTGTTGTTGTTTATTGGACGTTGTGGTTGTTGTTGTTTATTTGACGTTGTTGTTGTTGTTTAATTGACATTGTTGTTATTGACGGTGTTGTTGTTGTTTATTTGACGTTATTGTTGTTGTTGTTTATTTGACGTTGTTGTTGTTGTTTATTAGACATTGTTGTTGTTGTTGTTTATTTGACGTTGTTGTTGTTGTTGACGTTGTTGTTGTTGTTGTTTACATCGTTGTTGTTGTTGTTGTTGTTTATTTGACGTTGTTGTTCTTGTTGACGTTGTTGATGTTGTTGTTGTTTATTTGACGTTGTTGTTGTTGTTTATTTGACATTGTTGTTTTTGTTGACGTTGTTGTTGTTGTTGTTGTTTATTTGACATTGTTGTTGTTGTTGTTGTTGACGTTGTTGTTGTTGTTTATTTGACGTTGTTGTTGTTGTTGTTGTTTATTTGACGTTGTTGTTGTTGTTGACTTAGTTGTTGTTGTTGACTTAGTTGTTGTTGTTGTTTATTTGACGTTGTTGTTGGTTTTGACGGTGTTGTTTATTTGACGTTGTTGTTGTTGTTTATTTGACGTTGTTGTTGTTGTTGACGTTGTTGTTGTTGTTGACGTTGTTGTTGTTGTTTATTTGACGTTGTTGTTATTTATTTGACATTGTTGTTGTTGTTGATGTTGTTGTTGTTGTTGTTGTTGTTGTTGTTTATTTGACATTGTTGTTGTTGTTGTTAACGTTGTTGTTGTTGTTGTTGTTTATTTGACGTTGTTTTAGTATTGTTGTTTATTTGACATTGTTGTTGTTATTTATTTGACGTTGTTGTAGGTGACATTGTTGTTGTTGTTTATTTGACGTTGTTGTTGTTGTTTATTTGACGTAGTTGTTGTTGTTGACGTTGTTGTTGTTGTTGTTGTTTATTTGACATTTTTGTTATTGTTGATGTTGTTGTTGTTGTTGTATATTTGACGTTGTTGTAGTTGTTATTGTTGTTGTTGTTGTTGTTTATTTAACATTGTTGTTGTTGTTGTTGTTTATTTAACGTTGTTGTTGTTGTTTATTTGACGTTGTTGTTGTTTATTTGACGTTGTTGTTGTTGACGGTGTTGTTGTTGTTGTTGTTGTTTATTTGACATTGTTGTTGTTATTGTTGTTGACGTTGTTGTTGTTTATTTGACGTTGTTGTTGTTGTTCTTTATTTGACGTTGTTATTGTTTATTTGACGTTGTTGTTGTTGTTTATTAGACATTGTTGTTGTTGTTGACATAGTTGCTGTTGTTGTTGTTTATTTGACGTTGTTGTTGTTGTTGACGTTGTTGTTGTTGTTGTTTTTTATTTGACGTTTTTATTGTTGTTGATGTTGTTGTTGTTGTTGTATATTTGACGTTGATGTAGTTTTTATTGTTGTTGTTGTTTATTTGACATTATTGTTGTTGTTGTTGTTTATTTGACGTTGTTGTTGTTGTTTATTTGACGTTGTTGTTGTTGTTTATTTGACGTTGTTGTTGTTGTTGTTTATTTGACGTTGTTGTTGTTGTTTATTTGACGTTGTTGTTGTTGACGGTGTTGTTGTTGTTGTTTATTTCACATTGTTGTTGTTCTTGTTATTAGCGTTGTTGTTCTTTATTTGACGTTGTTATTGTTTATTTGACGTTGTTGTTGTTGACATTGTTGTTGTTGTTATTGTTTATTTGACATTGTTGTTGTTGTTGTTTATTTGACGTAATTGTTGTTGTTGACGTTGTTGTTGTTGTTGTTGTTTATTTGACGTTTTTGTTGTTGTTGATGTTGTTGTTGTTGTTGTTGTTTATTTGACGTTGTTGTTGTTGTTGTTGTTTATTTGATGTTGTTGTTGTTGACGGTGTTGTTGTTGTTATTTATTTGACGTTGTTGTTGTTAATGTTTATTTGACGTTGTTGTTGTCGACGTTTTTGTTGTTGTTGTTTATTTGACGTTGTTGTTGTTGTTGACATAGTTGTTGTTGTTGTTTATTTGATGTTTTTGTTGTAGTTGATGTTTTTGTTGTTTTCGTTGTTGTTTATTTGACGTTGTTGTAGTTGTTTAATTGACGTTGTTGTTGTTGTTGTTTATTTGACGTTGTTGTTGTTGTTGTTATTGTTTATTTGACGTTGTTGTTGTTTATTTGACGTTGTTGTTGTTGTTTATTTGACATTGTTGTTGTTGTTGTTGTTATTGTTTATTTGACGTTGTTGTTGTTGTTTATTTGATGTTGTTGTTTTTGTTATTGACGTTCTTGTTGTTGTTGTTGTTGTTTATTTGACATTGTTGTTGTTGTTGACGTTGTTGTTGTTGTTGTTGTTGTTTATTTAACGTTGTTGTTGTTGTTGTTGTTTATTTGACGTTGTTGTTGTTGTTGTTGTTGTTTATTTGACGTTGTTGTTGTTGTTGTTGTTTACTTGACGTTGTTGTTGTTGTTGTTGTTTATTTGACGTTGTTGTTGTTGTTGACATAGTTGTTGTTATTGTTTATTTGACGTTGTTGTTGTCGTTGACATAATTGTTGTTGTTGTTTATTTGACGTTGTTGTTGTTGTTGTTTATTTGACATTGTTGTTGTTGTTGACGGTGTTGTTGTTGTTGTTGTTTATTTGACATTGTTGTTGTTGTTGACGGTGTTGTTGTTGTTGTTGTTTATTTGACATTGTTGTTGTTGTTTATTTGATGTTGTTGTTATTGTTGTTGTTTACTTGACGTTGTTGTTGTTGTTTATTTGACATTGTTATTGTTGTTGACATAGTTGTTGTTGTTGTTTATTTGACGTTGTTGTTGTTGTTGTTTATTTGACATTGTTGTTGTTGTTGACGGTGTTGTTGTTGTTGTTGTTTATTTGACATTGTTGTTGTTGTTGTTGACGTTGTTGTTGTTGTTGTTTATTTGACATTGTTGTTGTTGTTGTTTATTTGACGTTGTTGTTGTTTATTTGACGTTTATTGTTGTTGTTTATTTGACGTTGTTGTTGATGTTGTTGTTGTTTTTATTGTTTATTTGACGTTGTTGTTGTTGTTTATTTGACGTAGTTGTTATTGTTGACATTGTTGTTGTTGTTGTTGTTTATTTGACGTTTTTGTTGTTGATGTTGTTGTTGTTTTCGTTGTTGTTTATTTGACGTTGTTGTAGTTGTTTAATTGACGTTGTTGTTGTTGTTTATTTGACGTTGTTGTTGTTGTTGTTGTTGTTATTGTTGTTGTTGTTGTTTATTTGACGTTGTTGTTGTTGTTTATTTGACGCTGTTGTTGTTGTTGTTGTTTATTTGATGTTGTTGTTGTTGTTGACGTTATTGTTGTTGTTTATTTGACATTGTTGTTGTTGTTTATTTGACATTGTTGTTGTTGTTGTTAATGTTTATTTGACATTGTTGTTGTTGTTTATTTGGCGTTGTTGTTGTTGTTGTTGACGTTATTGTTGTTGTTGTTTATTTGACGTTGTTGTTATTGATGTTGTTTTTGTTGTTGTTTATTTGACGTTGTTGTTGTTATTTATTTGACGTTGTTGTTGTTGTTTATTTGACGTTGTTGTTGTTGTTGTTTATTTGACGTTGTTATTGTTGTTGTTTATTTGACATTGTTGTTATTGACGGTGTTGTTGTTGTTGTTTATTTGACGTTGTTGTTGTTGTTGTTTATTTGAAGTTGTTGTTGTTGTTGTTTATTTGACGTTGTTGTTGACATAGTTATTATTGTTGTTGTTTATTTGACGTTGTTGTTGTTGTTGACGTTGTTGTTGTTGTTGTTGTAGTTGACATAGTTGTTGTTGTTGTTGTTTATTTGACGTTGTTGTTGTTGTTGTTTATTTGACGTTGTTGTTGTTGTTGTTTACTTGACGTTGTTGTTGTTGTTGTTGTTTATTTGACGTTGTTGTTGTTATTGACATAGTTGTTGTTGTTGTTTATTTGACGTTGTTGTTGTTGTTGTTTATTTGACATTGTTGTTGTTGTTGACGGTGTTGTTGTTGTTGTTGTTGTTTATTTGACATTGTTGTTGTTGTTGTTTATTTGACGTTGTTGTTGTTGTTGTTTACTTGACGTTCTTGTTGTTGTTTATTTGACGTTGTTGTTTTTGTTGACATAGTTGTTGTTGTTGTTTATTTGACGTTGTTGTTGTTGTTTATTTGACATTGTTGTTGTTGACGGTGTTGTTGTTGTTGTTTATTTGACATTGTTGTTGTTGTTGACGTTGTTGTTGTTGTTTATTTGACATTGTTGTTGTTGTTGTTTATTTGACGTTGTTGTTATTTATTTGACGTTTATTGTTGTTGTTTATTTGACGTTGTTGTTGTTGTTGTTTATTTGACGTTGTTGTTGTTGTTGTTTATTTGACGTTGTTGTTGTTGTTGACGGTGTTGTTGTTGTTGTTGTTTATTTGACATTGTTGTTGTTGTTGACAGTGTTGTTGTTGTTGTTGTTTATTTGACATTGTTGTTGTTGTTTATTTGATGTTGTTGTTGTTGTTGTTGTTGTTTACTTGACGTTGTTGTTGTTGTTTATTTGACGTTGTTATTGTTGTTGACATAGTTGTTGTTGTTGTTTATTTGACGTTGTTGTTGTTGTTGTTTATTTGACATTGTTGTTGTTGTTGACGGTGTTGTTGTTGTTGTTGTTGTTTATTTGACATTGTTGTTGTTGTTGTTGACGTTGTTGTTGTTGTTTATTTGACATTGTTGTTGTTGTTGTTTATTTGACGTTGTTGTTGTTTATTTGACGTTTATTGTTGTTGTTTATTTGACGTTGTTGTTGACGTTGTTGTTGTTTTTATTGTTTATTTGACGTTGTTGTTGTTGTTTATTTGACGTAGTTGTTATTGTTGACATTGTTGTTGTTGTTGTTGTTTATTTGACGTTTTTGTTGTTGATGTTGTTGTTGTTTTCGTTGTTGTTTATTTGACGTTGTTGTAGTTGTTTAATTGACGTTGTTTTTGTTGTTTATTTGACGTTGTTGTTGTTGTTGTTGTTATTGTTGTTGTTGTTGTTTATTTGACGTTGTTGTTGTTGTTTATTTGACGCTGTTGTTGTTGTTGTTGTTTATTTGATGTTGTTGTTGTTGTTGACGTTATTGTTGTTGTTTATTTGACATTGTTGTTGTTGTTTATTTGACATTGTTGTTGTTGTTGTTAATGTTTATTTGACATTGTTGTTGTTGTTTATTTGGCGTTGTTGTTGTTGTTGTTGACGTTATTGTTGTTGTTGTTTATTTGACGTTGTTGTTATTGATGTTGTTTTTGTTGTTGTTTATTTGACGTTGTTGTTGTTGTTTATTTGACGTTGTTGTTGTTGTTTATTTGACGTTGTTGTTGTTGTTGTTGTTGTTTATTTGACGTTGTTATTGTTGTTGTTTATTTGGCATTGTTGTTATTGACGGTGTTGTTGTTGTTGTTTATTTGACGTTGTTGTTGTTGTTGTTTATTTGACGTTGTTGTTGTTGTTGTTTACTTGACGTTGTTGTTGACATAGTTGTTATTGTTGTTGTTTATTTGACGTTGTTGTTGTTGTTGACGTTGTTGTTGTTGTTGTAGTTGACATAGTTGTTGTTGTTGTTGTTGTTTATTTGACGTTGTTGTTGTTGTTGTTTATTTGACGTTGTTGTTGTTGTTGTTTACTTGACGTTGTTGTTGTTGTTGTTGTTGTTTATTTGACGTTGTTGTTGTTATTGACATAGTTGTTGTTGTTGTTTATTTGACGTTGTTGTTGTTGTTGTTGTTTATTTGACATTGTTGTTGTTGTTGACAGTGTTGTTGTTGTTGTTGTTGTTTATTTGACATTGTTGTTGTTGTTGTTTATTTGACGTTGTTGTTGTTGTTGTTTACTTGACGTTCTTGTTGTTGTTTATTTGACGTTGTTGTTGTTGTTGACATAGTTGTTGTTGTTGTTTATTTGACGTTGTTGTTGTTGTTTATTTGACATTGTTGTTGTTGTTGACGGTGTTGTTGTTGTTGTTTATTTGACATTGTTGTTGTTGTTGACGTTGTTGTTGTTGTTTATTTGACATTGTTGTTGTTGTTGTTTATTTGACGTTGTTGTTGTTTATTTGACGTTTACTGTTGTTGTTTATTTGACGTTGTTGTTGACGTTGTTGTTGTTTTTATTGTTTATTTGACGTTGTTGTTGTTGTTTATTTGACGTAGTTGTTATTGTTGACATTGTTGTTGTTGTTGTTGTTTATTTGACGTTTTTGTTGTTGATGTTGTTGTTGTTTTCGTTGTTGTTTATTTGACGTTGTTGTAGTTGTTTAATTGACGTTGTTGTTGTTGTTGTTTATTTGACGTTGTTGTTGTTGTTGTTATTGTTGTTGTTGTTGTTTATTTGACGTTGTTGTTGTTGTTTATTTGACGCTGTTGTTGTTGTTGTTGTTTATTTGATGTTGTTTATTTGACGTTGTTGTTGTTGTTTATTTGACATTGTTGTTGTTGTTGTTAATGTTTATTTGACATTGTTGTTGTTGTTTATTTGGCGGTGTTGTTGTTGTTGTTGACGTTATTGTTGTTGTTGTTTATTTGACGTTGTTGTTATTAATGTTGTTTTTGTTGTTGTTTATTTGACGTTGTTGTTGTTGTTGTTTATTTGACGTTGTTGTTGTTGTTGTTTATTTGACATTGTTATTGTTGTTGTTTATTTGACGTTGTTGTTGTTTATTTGACGTTTATTGTTGTTGTTTATTTGACGTTGTTGTTGACGTTGTTGTTGTTTTTATTGTTTATTTGACGTTGTTGTTGTTGTTGTTTATTTGACGTAGTTGTTATTGTTGACATTGTTGTTGTTGTTGTTTATTTGACGTTTTTGTTGTTGATGTTGTTGTTGTTTTCGTTGTTGTTTATTTGACGTTGTTGTAGTTGTTTAATTGACGTTGTTGTTGTTGTTTATTTGACGTTGTTGTTGTTGTTGTTGTTATTGTTGTTGTTGTTGTTTATTTGACGTTGTTGTTGTTGTTTATTTGACGCTGTTGTTGTTGTTGTTTATTTGATGTTGTTGTTGTTGTTGACGTTATTGTTGTTGTTTATTTGACATTATTGTTGTTGTTTATTTGACATTGTTGTTGTTGTTGTTAATGTTTATTTGACATTGTTGTTGTTGTTTATTTGGCGTTGTTGTTGTTGTTGTTGACGTTATTGTTGTTGTTGTTTATTTGACGTTGTTGTTATTGATGTTGTTTTTGTTGTTGTTTATTTGACGTTGTTGTTGTTGTTTATTTGACGTTGTTGTTGTTGTTTATTTGACATTGTTGTTGTTGTTGTTGTTGTTGTTGTTGTTTATTTGACGTTGTTATTGTTGTTGTTTATTTGACATTGTTGTTATTGACGGTGTTGTTGTTGTTGTTTATTTGACGTTGTTGTTGTTGTTGTTTATTTGACGTTGTTGTTGTTGTTGTTTATTTGACGTTGTTGTTGACATAGTTGTTATTGTTGTTGTTTATTTGACATTGTTGTTGTTGTTGACGTTGTTGTTGTTGTTGTAGTTGACATAGTTGTTGTTGTTGTTGTTGTTTATTTGACGTTGTTATTGTTGTTGTTTATTTGACGTTGTTGTTGTTGTTGTTTACTTGACGTTGTTGTTGTTGTTGTTGTTTATTTGACGTTGTTGTTGTTATTGACATAGTTGTTGTTGTTGTTTATTTGACGTTGTTGTTGTTGTTGTTTATTTGACATTGTTGTTGTTGTTGACAGTGTTGTTGTTGTTGTTTATTTGACATTGTTGTTGTTGTTGTTTATTTGACGTTGTTGTTGTTGTTGTTTACTTGACGTTCTTGTTGTTGTTTATTTGACGTTGTTGTTGTTGTTGACATAGTTGTTGTTGTTGTTTATTTGACGTTGTTGTTGTTGTTGTTTATTTGACATTATTGTTGTTGTTGACGGTGTTGTTGTTGTTGTTTATTTGACATTGTTGTTGTTGTTGACGCTGTTGTTGTTGTTTATTTGACATTGTTGTTGTTGTTGTTTATTTGACGTTGTTGTTGTTTATTTGACGTTTACTGTTGTTGTTTATTTGACGTTGTTGTTGACGTTGTTGTTGTTTTTATTGTTTATTTGACGTTGTTGTTGTTGTTTATTTGACGTAGTTGTTATTGTTGACATTGTTGTTGTTGTTGTTGTTTATTTGACGTTTTTGTTGTTGATGTTGTTGTTGTTTTCGGTGTTGTTTATTTGACGATGTTGTAGTTGTTTAATTGACGTTGTTGTTGTTGTTGTTTATTTGATGTTGTTGTTGTTGTTGTTGTTATTGTTGTTGTTGTTGTTTATTTGACGTTGTTGTTGTTGTTTATTTGACGCTGTTGTTGTTGTTGTTGTTTATTTGATGTTGTTGTTGTTGACGTTATTGTTGTTGTTTATTTGACGTTGTTGTTGTTATTTATTTGACATTGTTGTTGTTGTTGTTAATGTTTATTTGACATTGTTGTTGTTGTTTATTTGGCGGTGTTGTTGTTGTTGTTGACGTTATTGTTGTTGTTGTTTATTTGACGTTGTTGTTATTAATGTTGTTTTTGTTGTTGTTTATTTGACGTTGTTGTTGTTGTTTATTTGACGTTGTTGTTGTTGTTGTTTATTTGACGTTGTTATTGTTGTTGTTTATTTGACATTGTTGTTATTGACGGTGTTGTTGTTGTTGTTTATTTGACGTTGTTGTTGTTGACGTTGTTGTTGTTGTTGTTTATTTGACTTTGTTGTTGACATAGTTGTTATTGTTGTTGTTTATTTGACGTTGTTGTTGTTGTTGACGTTGTTGTTGTTGTTGTAGTTGACATAGTTGTTGTTGTTGTTGTTTATTTGACGTTGTTGTTGTTGTTGTTGTTTATTTGACGTTGTTGTTGTTGTTGACATAGTTGTTGTTGTTGTTTATTTGACGTTGTTGTTGTTGTTGTTTATTTGACATTGTTGTTGTTGTTGACGGTGTTGTTGTTTATTTGACATTGTTGTTGTTGTTGTTTATTTGACGTTTTTGTTGTTGTTGTTTACTTGACGTTCTTGTTGTTGTTTATTTGACGTTGTTGTTGTTGTTGTTGACATAGTTGTTGTTGTTGTTTATTTGACGTTGTTGTTGTTATTTATTTGACATTGTTGTTGTTGTTGACGGTGTTGTTGTTGTTGTTGTTGTTTATTTGACATTGTTGTTGTTGTTGACGTTGTTGTTGTTGTTTATTTGACATTGTTGTTGTTGTTGTTTATTTGACGTTGTTGTTGTTTATTTGACGTTTACTGTTGTTGTTTATTTGACGTTGTTGTTGACGTTGTTGTTGTTTTTATTGTTTATTTGACGTTGTTGTTGTTGTTTATTTGACGTAGTTGTTATTGTTGACATTGTTGTTGTTGTTGTTGTTGTTTATTTGACGTTTTTGTTGTTGATGTTGTTGTTGTTTTCATTGTTGTTTATTTGACGTTGTTGTAGTTGTTTAATTGACGTTGTTGTTGTTGTTGTTTATTTGACGTTGTTGTTGTTGTTGTTGTTATTGTTGTTGTTGTTGTTTATTTGACGTTGTTGTTGTTGTTTATTTGACGCTGTTGTTGTTGTTGTTGTTTATTTGATTTTGTTTATTTGACGTTGTTGTTGTTGTTTATTTGACATTGTTGTTGTTGTTGTTAATGTTTATTTGACATTGTTGTTGTTGTTTATTTGGCGGTGTTGTTGTTGTTGTTGACGTTATTGTTGTTGTTGTTTATTTGACGTTGTTGTTATTAATGTTGTTTTTGTTGTTGTTTATTTGACGTTGTTGTTGTTGTTGTTTATTTGACGTTGTTGTTGTTGTTGTTTATTTGACATTGTTGTTGTTGTTGTTTATTTGACGTTGTTGTTGTTTATTTGACGTTTATTGTTGTTGTTTATTTGACGTTGTTGTTGACGTTGTTGTTGTTTTTATTGTTTATTTGACGTTGTTGTTGTTGTTGTTTATTTGACGTAGTTGTTATTGTTGACATTGTTGTTGTTGTTGTTGTTGTTGTTTATTTGACGTTTTTGTTGTTGATGTTGTTGTTGTTTTCGTTGTTGTTTATTTGACGTTGTTGTAGTTGTTTAATTGACGTTGTTGTTGTTGTTTATTTGACGTTGTTGTTGTTGTTGTTGTTATTGTTGTTGTTGTTGTTTATTTGACGTTGTTGTTGTTGTTGTTTATTTGACGCTGTTGTTGTTGTTGTTGTTTATTTGATGTTGTTGTTGTTGTTGACGTTATTGTTGTTGTTTATTTGACATTATTGTTGTTGTTTATTTGACATTGTTGTTGTTGTTGTTAATGTTTATTTGACATTGTTGTTGTTGTTTATTTGGCGTTGTTGTTGTTGTTGTTGACGTTATTGTTGTTGTTGTTTATTTGACGTTGTTGTTATTGATGTTGTTTTTGTTGTTGTTTATTTGACGTTGTTGTTGTTGTTTATTTGACGTTGTTGTTGTTGTTTATTTGACATTGTTGTTGTTGTTGTTGTTGTTGTTGTTGTTGTTGTTTATTTGACGTTGTTATTGTTGTTGTTTATTTGACATTGTTGTTATTGACGGTGTTGTTGTTGTTGTTTATTTGACGTTGTTGTTGTTGTTGTTTATTTGACGTTGTTGTTGTTGTTGTTTATTTGACGTTGTTGTTGACATAGTTGTTATTGTTGTTGTTTATTTGACGTTGTTGTTGTTGTTGACGTTGTTGTTGTTGTTGTAGTTGACATAGTTGTTGTTGTTGTTTATTTGACGTTGTTATTGTTGTTGTTTATTTGACGTTGTTGTTGTTGTTGTTTACTTGACGTTGTTGTTGTTGTTGTTGTTTATTTGACGTTGTTGTTGTTATTGACATAGTTGTTGTTGTTGTTTATTTGACGTTGTTGTTGTTGTTGTTTATTTGACATTGTTGTTGTTGTTGACAGTGTTGTTGTTGTTGTTTATTTGACATTGTTGTTGTTGTTGTTTATTTGACGTTGTTGTTGTTGTTGTTTACTTGACGTTCTTGTTGTTGTTTATTTGACGTTGTTGTTGTTGTTGACATAGTTGTTGTTGTTGTTTATTTGACGTTGTTGTTGTTGTTTATATGACATTATTGTTGTTGTTGACGGTGTTGTTGTTGTTGTTTATTTGACATTGTTGTTGTTGTTGACGCTGTTGTTGTTGTTTATTTGACATTGTTGTTGTTGTTGTTTATTTGACGTTGTTGTTGTTTATTTGACGTTTACTGTTGTTGTTTATTTGACGTTGTTGTTGACGTTGTTGTTGTTTTTATTGTTTATTTGACGTTGTTGTTGTTGTTTATTTGACGTAGTTGTTATTGTTGACATTGTTGTTGTTGTTGTTGTTTATTTGACGTTTTTGTTGTTGATGTTGTTGTTATTTTCGGTGTTGTTTATTTGACGATGTTGTAGTTGTTTAATTGACGTTGTTGTTGTTGTTGTTTATTTGATGTTGTTGTTGTTGTTGTTGTTATTGTTGTTGTTGTTGTTTATTTGACGTTGTTGTTGTTGTTTATTTGACGCTGTTGTTGTTGTTGTTGTTTATTTGATGTTGTTGTTGTTGACGTTATTGTTGTTGTTTATTTGACGTTGTTGTTGTTATTTATTTGACATTGTTGTTGTTGTTGTTAATGTTTATTTGACATTGTTGTTGTTGTTTATTTGGCGGTGTTGTTGTTGTTGTTGACGTTATTGTTGTTGTTGTTTATTTGACGTTGTTGTTATTAATGTTGTTTTTGTTGTTGTTTATTTGACGTTGTTGTTGTTGTTTATTTGACGTTGTTGTTGTTGTTGTTTATTTGACGTTGTTATTGTTGTTGTTTATTTGACATTGTTGTTATTGACGGTGTTGTTGTTGTTGTTTATTTGACGTTGTTGTTGTTGACGTTGTTGTTGTTGTTGTTTATTTGACTTTGTTGTTGACATAGTTGTTATTGTTGTTGTTTATTTGACGTTGTTGTTGTTGTTGACGTTGTTGTTGTTGTTGTTGTAGTTGACATAGTTGTTGTTGTTGTTGTTTATTTGACGTTGTTGTTGTTGTTGTTGTTTATTTGACGTTGTTGTTGTTGTTGACATAGTTGTTGTTGTTGTTTATTTGACGTTGTTGTTGTTGTTGTTTATTTGACATTGTTGTTGTTGTTGACGGTGTTGTTGTTTATTTGACATTGTTGTTGTTGTTGTTTATTTGACGTTGTTGTTGTTGTTGTTTACTTGACGTTCTTGTTGTTGTTTATTTGACGTTGTTGTTGTTGTTGTTGACATAGTTGTTGTTGTTGTTTATTTGACGTTGTTGTTGTTATTTATTTGACATTGTTGTTGTTGTTGACGGTGTTGTTGTTGTTGTTGTTGTTTATTTGACATTGTTGTTGTTGTTGACGTTGTTGTTGTTGTTTATTTGACATTGTTGTTGTTGTTGTTTATTTGACGTTGTTGTTGTTGTTGTTTACTTGACGTTCTTGTTGTTGTTTATTTGACGTTGTTGTTGTTGTTGACATAGTTGTTGTTGTTGTTTATTTGACATTGTTGTTGTTGTTTATTTGACATTATTGTTGTTGTTGACGGTGTTGTTGTTGTTGTTTATTTGACATTGTTGTTGTTGTTGACGCTGTTGTTGTTGTTTATTTGACATTGTTGTTGTTGTTGTTTATTTGACGTTGTTGTTGTTTATTTGACGTTTACTGTTGTTGTTTATTTGACGTTGTTGTTGACGTTGTTGTTGTTTTTATTGTTTATTTGACGTTGTTGTTGTTGTTTATTTGACGTAGTTGTTATTGTTGACATTGTTGTTGTTGTTGTTGTTTATTTGACGTTTTTGTTGTTGATGTTGTTGTTGTTTTCGGTGTTGTTTATTTGACGATGTTGTAGTTGTTTAATTGACGTTGTTGTTGTTGTTGTTTATTTGATGTTGTTGTTGTTGTTGTTGTTGTTATTGTTGTTGTTGTTGTTTATTTGACGTTGTTGTTGTTGTTTATTTGACGCTGTTGTTGTTGTTGTTGTTTATTTGATGTTGTTGTTGTTGACGTTATTGTTGTTGTTTATTTGACGTTGTTGTTGTTATTTATTTGACATTGTTGTTGTTGTTGTTAATGTTTATTTGACATTGTTGTTGTTGTTTATTTGGCGGTGTTGTTGTTGTTGTTGACGTTATTGTTGTTGTTGTTTATTTGACGTTGTTGTTATTAATGTTGTTTTTGTTGTTGTTTATTTGACGTTGTTGTTGTTGTTTATTTGACGTTGTTGTTGTTGTTGTTTATTTGACGTTGTTATTGTTGTTGTTTATTTGACATTGTTGTTATTGACGGTGTTGTTGTTGTTGTTTATTTGACGTTGTTGTTGTTGACGTTGTTGTTGTTGTTGTTTATTTGACTTTGTTGTTGACATAGTTGTTATTGTTGTTGTTTATTTGACGTTGTTGTTGTTTTTGACGTTGTTGTTGTTGTTGTTGTAGTTGACATAGTTGTTGTTGTTGTTGTTTATTTGACGTTGTTGTTGTTGTTGTTGTTTATTTGACGTTGTTGTTGTTGTTGACATAGTTGTTGTTGTTGTTTATTTGACGTTGTTGTTGTTGTTGTTTATTTGACATTGTTGTTGTTGTTGACGGTGTTGTTGTTTATTTGACATTGTTGTTGTTGTTGTTTATTTGACGTTGTTGTTGTTGTTGTTTACTTGACGTTCTTGTTGTTGTTTATTTGACGTTGTTGTTGTTGTTGTTGACATAGTTGTTGTTGTTGTTTATTTGACGTTGTTGTTGTTATTTATTTGACATTGTTGTTGTTGTTGACGGTGTTGTTGTTGTTGTTGTTGTTTATTTGACATTGTTGTTGTTGTTGACGTTGTTGTTGTTGTTTATTTGACATTGTTGTTGTTGTTGTTTATTTGACGTTGTTGTTGTTTATTTGACGTTGTTGTTGTTTATTTGACGTTTATTGTTGTTGTTTATTTGACGTTGTTGTTGTTTATTTGACGTTGTTGTTGACGTTGTTGTTGTTGTTATTGTTTATTTGACGTTGTTGTTGTTGTTGTTTATTTGACGTAGTTGTTGTTGTTGACGTTGTTATTGTTGTTGTTGTTTGTTTGACGTTTTTGTTGTTGATGTTGTTGTTGTTTTCATTGTTGTTTATTTGACGTTGTTGTAGTTGTTTAATTGACGTTGTTGTTGTTGTTGTTTATTTGACGTTGTTGTTGTTGTTGTTGTTGTTGTTGTTGTTGTTGTTGTTTATTTGACGTTGTTGTTGTTGTTTATTTGACGTTGTTGTTGTTGTTTATTTGACGTTGTTGTTGTTGTTGTTGTTGTTGTTGTTTATTTGACGTTGTTTTTGTTGACGTTGTTGTTGTTGTTGTTTATTTGACGTTGTTATTATTGTTTATTTGACATTGTTGTTGTTGTTGTTATTGTTTATTTGACGTTGTTGTTGTTGTTTATTTGGCGTTGTTGTTGTTGTTGACGTTGTTGTTGTTGTTGTTTATTTGACGTTGTTGTTATTGATGTTGTTTTTGTTGTTGTTTATTTGACGTTGTTGTTGTTGTTTATTTGACGTTGTTGTTGTTGTTGTTGTTTATTTGACGTTGTTGTTGTTGTTGTTGTTTATTTGACGTTGTTGTTGTTGTTGTTTATTTGAAATTGTTGTTGTTGACGGTGTTGTTGTTGTTGTTTATTTGACATTGTTGTTGTTGTTGTTTATTTGACATGGTTGTTGTTGACGTTGTTGTTGTTGTTGTTGTTTATTTGACGTTGTTGTTGTTGACATAGTTGTTATTGTTGTTGTTTATTTGACGTTGTTGTTGTTGTTGACGTTGTTGTTGTTGTTGTTTATTTGACGTTGTTGTTATAGTTGACATAGTTGTTGTTGTTGTTGTTTATTTGACGTTGTTGTTGTTGTTGACGTTGTTGTTGTTGTTGACGTTGTTGTTGTTGTTGTTTATTTGACGTTATTGTTGTTGTTTATTTGACATTGTTGTTGTTGTTGACGTTGTTGTTGTTGTTGTTTATTTGACATTGTTGTTGTTGTTGTTGACGTTGTTGTTGTTGTTGTTGTTGTTTATTTGACGTTGTTGTTGTTGACTTAGTTGTTGTTGTTGTTAATTTGACGTTGTTGTTGTTGTGTATTTGACGTTGTTGTTGTTGTTGACGTTGTTGTTGTTGTTTATTTGACGTTGTTGTTGTTATTTATTTGACATTAGTGTTGTTGTTGACGTTGTTGTTGTTGTTGTTGTTGTTGTTGTTTATTTGACATTGTTGTTGTTGTTGTTGACGTTGTTGTTGTTGTTGTTGTTTATTTGACGTTGTTTTAGTATTGTTGTTTATTTGACATTGTTGTTGTTATTTATTTGACGTTGTTGTGGGTGACATTGTTGTTGTTGTTTATTTGACGTTGTTGTTGTTGTTGTTTATTTGACGTAGTTGTTGTTGTTGACGTTGTTGTTGTTGTTGTTGTTTATTTGACATTTTTGTTGTTGTTGGTGTTGTTGTTGTTGTTGTATATTTGACGTTGTTGTAGTTGTTATTGTTGTTGTTGTTGTTTATTTAACATTGTTGTTGTTGTTGTTGTTTATTTGACGTTGTTGTTGTTGTTTATTAGACGTTGTTGTTATTTATTTGACGCTGTTGTTGTTTTTGTTGTTGTTTATTTGACATTGTTGTTGTTGTTGTTGACGTTGTTGTTGTTGACTTAGTTGTTGTTGTTGTTTATTTGACGTTGTTGTTGTTGTTGTTTACTTGACGTTCTTGTTGTTGTTTATTTGACGTTGTTGTTGTTGTTGACATAGTTGTTGTTGTTGTTTATTTGACGTTGTTGTTGTTATTTATTTGACATTGTTGTTGTTGTTGACGGTGTTGTTGTTGTTGTTGTTTATTTGACATTGTTGTTGTTGTTGACGTTGTTGTTGTTGTTTATTTGACATTGTTGTTGTTGTTGTTTATTTGACGTTGTTGTTGTTTATTTGACGTTTATTGTTGTTGTTTATTTGACGTTGTTGTTGACGTTGTTGTTGTTGTTATTGTTTATTTGACGTTGTTGTTGTTGTTTATTTGACGTAGTTGTTGTTGTTGACGTTGTTATTGTTGTTGTTGTTTGTTTGACGTTTTTGTTGTTGATGTTGTTGTTGTTTTCATTGTTGTTTATTTGACGTTGTTGTAGTTGTTTAATTGACGTTATTGTTGTTGTTGTTGTTTATTTGACGTTGTTGTTGTTGTTGTTGTTATTGTTGTTGTTGTTGTTTATTTGACGTTGTTGTTGTTGTTTATTTGACGTTGTTGTTGTTGTTGTTGTTGTTTATTTGACGTTGTTTTTGTTGACGTTGTTGTTGTTGTTTATTTGACGTTGTTATTATTGTTTATTTGACATTGTTGTTGTTGTTGTTATTGTTTATTTGACGTTGTTGTTGTTGTTTATTTGGCGTTGTTGTTGTTGTTGACGTTGTTGTTGTTGTTGTTTATTTGACGTTGTTGTTATTGATGTTGTTTTTGTTGTTGTTTATTTGACGTTGTTGTTGTTGTTTATTTGACGTTGTTGTTGTTGTTGTTTATTTGACGTTGTTGTTGTTGTTGTTGTTTATTTGACGTTATTGTTGTTGTTGTTTATTTGAAATTGTTGTTGTTGACGGTGTTGTTGTTGTTGTTTATTTGACATTGTTGTTGTTGTTGTTTATTTGACATGGTTGTTGTAGACGTTGTTGTTGTTGTTGTTTATTTGACGTTGTTGTTGTTGACATAGTTGTTATTGTTGTTGTTTATTTGACGTTGTTGTTGTTGTTGACGTTGTTGTTGTTGTTGTTGTTTATTTGACGTTGTTGTTATAGTTGACATAGTTGTTGTTGTTGTTGTTTATTTGACGTTGTTGTTGTTGTTTATTTGACATTG
>OX451739.1:464537887-464607887 GCA_948472305.1 Vicia faba | reverse complement strand
GTTGTTGTTGTTTTCATTGTTGTTTATTTGACGTTGTTGTAGTTGTTTAATTGACGTTATTGTTGTTGTTGTTGTTTATTTGACGTTGTTGTTGTTGTTGTTGTTATTGTTGTTGTTGTTGTTTATTTGACGTTGTTGTTGTTGTTTATTTGACGTTGTTGTTGTTGTTGTTGTTTATTTGACGTTGTTTTTGTTGACGTTGTTGTTGTTGTTTATTTGACGTTGTTATTATTGTTTATTTGACATTGTTGTTGTTGTTGTTATTGTTTATTTGACGTTGTTGTTGTTGTTTATTTGGCGTTGTTGTTGTTGTTGACGTTGTTGTTGTTGTTGTTTATTTGACGTTGTTGTTATTGATGTTGTTTTTGTTGTTGTTTATTTGACGTTGTTGTTGTTGTTGTTTATTTGACGTTGTTGTTGTTGTTGTTGTTTATTTGACGTTATTGTTGTTGTTGTTTATTTGAAATTGTTGTTGTTGACGGTGTTGTTGTTGTTGTTTATTTGACATTGTTGTTGTTGTTGTTTATTTGACATGGTTGTTGTTGACGTTGTTGTTGTTGTTGTTTATTTGACGTTGTTGTTGTTGACATAGTTGTT
Organism: Vicia faba; assembly: GCA_948472305.1. Taxonomy (NCBI): domain Eukaryota; kingdom Viridiplantae; phylum Streptophyta; class Magnoliopsida; order Fabales; family Fabaceae; genus Vicia; species Vicia faba. The sequence goes on along the minus strand of OX451739.1, from coordinate 464,607,290 downwards.
ATTGTTGTTGTTTATTTGACGTTGTTGTTGTTGTTGACGTTGTTGTTGTTGTTGTTTATTTGACGTTGTTGTTATAGTTGACATAGTTGTTGTTGTTGTTGTTTATTTGACGTTGTTGTTGTTGTTGACGTTGTTGTTGTTGTTTATTTGACGTTATTGTTGTTGTTTATTTGACATTGTTGTTGTTGTTGACGTTGTTGTTGTTGTTGTTTATTTGACATTGTTGTTGTTGTTGTTGACGTTGTTGTTGTTGTTGTTGTTTATTTGACGTTGTTGTTGTTGACTTAGTTGTTGTTGTTGTTTATTTGACGTTGTTGTTGTTGTTTATTTGACGTTGTTGTTGTTGTTGACGTTGTTGTTGTTGTTTATTTGACGTTGTTGTTGTTATTTATTTGACATTGTTGTTGTTGTTGACGTTGTTGTTGTTGTTGTTGTTGTTTATTTGACATTGTTGTTGTTGTTGTTGACGTTGTTGTTGTTGTTGTTGTTTATTTGACGTTGTTTTAGTATTGTTGTTTATTTGACATTGTTGTTGTTATTTATTTGACGTTGTTGTGGGTGACATTGTTGTTGTTGTTTATTTGACGTTGTTATTGTTGTTGTTTATTTGACGTAGTTGTTGTTGTTGACGTTGTTGTTGTTGTTGTTTATTTGACATTTTTGTTGTTGTTGATGTTGTTGTTGTTGTATATTTGACGTTGTTGTAGTTGTTATTGTTGTTGTTGTTGTTTATTTAACATTGTTGTTGTTGTTGTTTATTTGACGTTGTTGTTGTTGTTTATTAGACGTTGTTGTTATTTATTTGACGCTGTTGTTGTTTTTGTTGTTGTTTATTTGACATTGTTGTTGTTGTTGACGTTGTTGTTGTTGTTCTTTATTTGACGTTGTTATTGTTTATTTGACGTTGTTGTTGTTGTTTATTTAACGTTGTTGTTGTTGACGTTGTTGTTGTTGTTATTGTTTATTTGACGTTGTTGTTTTTTATTTAACATAGTTGTTGTTGTTGACGTTGTTGTTGTTGTTATTGTTGTTTATTTGACGTTTTTGTAGTTGTTGATGTTGTTGTTGTTGTTTATTTGACGTTGTTGTTGTTGTTATTGTTTATTTGACGTTGTTATTGTTATTTATTTGACATTGTTGTTGTTGTTGTTTATTTGACGTTGTTGTTGTTGACGTTGTTGTTGTTGTTGTTGTTGTTTATTTGACGTTGTTGTTGTTGTTGACATGGTTGTTGTTGTTGTTGTTGTTGTTTATTTGAGGTTTTTGTTGTGGTTGATGTTGTTGTTTTCATTGTTGTTTATTTGACGTTGTTGTATTTGTTTAATTGACATTGTTGTTGTTGTTGTTGTTTATTTGACGTTGTTGTTGTTGTTGTTATTGTTGTTGTTGTTGTTTATTTGACGTTGTTGTTGTTGTTCTTTATTTGACGTTGTTGCCGTTGTTGTTGTTTATTTGACGTTGTTGTTGTTGTTGACGTTGTTGTTGTTGTTGTTTATTTGACGTAGTTGTTATTGTTGACATTGTTGTTGTTGTTGTTGTTGTTTATTTGACGTTTTTGTTGTTGATGTTGTTGTTGTTTTCGTTGTTGTTTATTTGACGTTGTTGTAGTTGTTTAATTGACGTTGTTGTTGTTGTTGTTTATTTGACGTTGTTGTTGTTGTTGTTGTTATTGTTGTTGTTGTTGTTTATTTGACGTTGTTGTTGTTGTTGTTTATTTGACGTTGTTGTTGTTGTTGTTGTTGTTGTTATTTATTTGATGTTGTTGTTGTTGTTGTTGACGTTATTGTTGTTGTTTATTTGACGTTGTTGTTGTTGTTTATTTGACATTGTTGTTGTTGTTGTTAATGTTTATTTGACATTGTTGTTATTGTTTATTTGGCGTTGTTGTTGTTGTTGTTGACGTTATTGTTGTTGTTGTTTATTTGACGTTGTTGTTATTGATGTTGTTTTTGTTGTTGTTTATTTGACGTTGTTGTTGTTGTTTATTTGACGTTGTTGTTGTTGTTGTTTATTTGACGTTGTTGTTGTTGTTGTTTATTTGACGTTGTTGTTGTTGTTGTTTATTTGTCATTGTTGTTATTGACGATGTTGTTGTTGTTGTTTATTTGACGTTGTTGTTGTTGTTGTTTATTTGACGTTGTTGTGTTGACGTTGTTGTTGTTGTTGTTTATTTGACGTTGTTGTTGACATAGTTGTTATTGTTCTTGTTTATTTGACGTTGTTGTTGTTGTTGACGTTGTTGTTGTTGTTGTAGTTGACATAGTTGTTGTTGTTGTTGTTTATTTGACGTTGTTGTTGTTGTTGTTTATTTGACGTTGTTGTTGTTGTTGTTTACTTGACGTTGTTGTTGTTGTTGTTGTTTATTTGACGTTGTTGTTGTTGTTGACATAGTTGTTGTTGTTGTTTATTTGACGTTGTTGTTGTTGTTTATTTGACATTGTTGTTGTTGTAGGTGTTGTTGTTGTTGTTGTTTATTTGACATTGTTGTTGTTGTTGTTTATTTGACGTTGTTGTTGTTGTTGTTTACTTGACGTTCTTGTTGTTGTTTATTTGACGTTGTTGTTGTTGTTGACATAGTTGTTGTTGTTGTTTATTTGACGTTATTGTTGTTGTTTATTTGACATTGTTGTTGTTGTTGACGTTGTTGTTGTTGTTGTTTATTTGACATTGTTGTTGTTGTTGTTGACGTTGTTGTTGTTGTTGTTGTTTATTTGACGTTGTTGTTGTTGACTTAGTTGTTGTTGTTGTTTATTTGACGTTGTTGTTGTTGTTTATTTGACGTTGTTGTTGTTGTTGACGTTGTTGTTGTTGTTTATTTGACGTTGTTGTTGTTATTTATTTGACATTGTTGTTGTTGTTGACGTTGTTGTTGTTGTTGTTGTTGTTTATTTGACATTGTTGTTGTTGTTGTTGACGTTGTTGTTGTTGTTGTTGTTTATTTGACGTTGTTTTAGTATTGTTGTTTATTTGACATTGTTGTTGTTATTTATTTGACGTTGTTGTGGGTGACATTGTTGTTGTTGTTTATTTGACGTTGTTATTGTTGTTGTTTATTTGACGTAGTTGTTGTTGTTGACGTTGTTGTTGTTGTTGTTTATTTGACATTTTTGTTGTTGTTGATGTTGTTGTTGTTGTATATTTGACGTTGTTGTAGTTGTTATTGTTGTTGTTGTTGTTTATTTAACATTGTTGTTGTTGTTGTTTATTTGACGTTGTTGTTGTTGTTTATTAGACGTTGTTGTTATTTATTTGACGCTGTTGTTGTTTTTGTTGTTGTTTATTTGACATTGTTGTTGTTGTTGACGTTGTTGTTGTTGTTCTTTATTTGACGTTGTTATTGTTTATTTGACGTTGTTGTTGTTGTTTATTTAACGTTGTTGTTGTTGACGTTGTTGTTGTTGTTATTGTTTATTTGACGTTGTTGTTTTTTATTTAACATAGTTGTTGTTGTTGACGTTGTTGTTGTTGTTATTGTTGTTTATTTGACGTTTTTGTAGTTGTTGATGTTGTTGTTGTTGTTTATTTGACGTTGTTGTTGTTGTTATTGTTTATTTGACGTTGTTATTGTTATTTATTTGACATTGTTGTTGTTGTTGTTTATTTGACGTTGTTGTTGTTGACGTTGTTGTTGTTGTTGTTTATTTGACGTTGTTGTTGTTGTTGACATGGTTGTTGTTGTTGTTGTTGTTGTTTATTTGACGTTTTTGTTGTGGTTGATGTTGTTGTTTTCATTGTTGTTTATTTGACGTTGTTGTATTTGTTTAATTGACATTGTTGTTGTTGTTGTTGTTTATTTGACGTTGTTGTTGTTGTTGTTATTGTTGTTGTTGTTGTTTATTTGACGTTGTTGTTGTTGTTCTTTATTTGACGTTGTTGCCGTTGTTGTTGTTTATTTGACGTTGTTGTTGTTGTTGACGTTGTTGTTGTTGTTGTTTATTTGACGTAGTTGTTATTGTTGACATTGTTGTTGTTGTTGTTGTTGTTTATTTGACGTTTTTGTTGTTGATGTTGTTGTTGTTTTCGTTGTTGTTTATTTGACGTTGTTGTAGTTGTTTAATTGACGTTGTTGTTGTTGTTGTTTATTTGACGTTGTTGTTGTTGTTGTTGTTATTGTTGTTGTTGTTGTTTATTTGACGTTGTTGTTGTTGTTGTTTATTTGACGTTGTTGTTGTTGTTGTTATTTATTTGATGTTGTTGTTGTTGTTGACGTTATTGTTGTTGTTTATTTGACGTTGTTGTTGTTGTTTATTTGACATTGTTGTTGTTGTTGTTAATGTTTATTTGACATTGTTGTTATTGTTTATTTGGCGTTGTTGTTGTTGTTGTTGACGTTATTGTTGTTGTTGTTTATTTGACGTTGTTGTTATTGATGTTGTTTTTGTTGTTGTTTATTTGACGTTGTTGTTGTTGTTTATTTGACGTTGTTGTTGTTGTTGTTTATTTGACGTTGTTGTTGTTGTTGTTTATTTGACGTTGTTGTTGTTGTTGTTTATTTGTCATTGTTGTTATTGACGATGTTGTTGTTGTTGTTTATTTGACGTTGTTGTTGTTGTTGTTTATTTGACGTTGTTGTGTTGACGTTGTTGTTGTTGTTGTTTATTTGACGTTGTTGTTGACATAGTTGTTATTGTTCTTGTTTATTTGACGTTGTTGTTGTTGTTGACGTTGTTGTTGTTGTTGTAGTTGACATAGTTGTTGTTGTTGTTGTTTATTTGACGTTGTTGTTGTTGTTGTTTATTTGACGTTGTTGTTGTTGTTGTTTACTTGACGTTGTTGTTGTTGTTGTTGTTTATTTGACGTTGTTGTTGTTGTTGACATAGTTGTTGTTGTTGTTTATTTGACGTTGTTGTTGTTGTTTATTTGACATTGTTGTTGTTGTAGGTGTTGTTGTTGTTGTTGTTTATTTGACATTGTTGTTGTTGTTGTTTATTTGACGTTGTTGTTGTTGTTGTTTACTTGACGTTCTTGTTGTTGTTTATTTGACGTTGTTGTTGTTGTTGACATAGTTGTTGTTGTTGTTTATTTGACGTTGTTGTTGTTGTTGTTTATTTGACATTGTTGTTGTTGTTGACGATGTTGTTGTTGTTGTTTATTTGACATTGTTGTTATTGTTGACGTTGTTGTTGTTGTTTATTTGACATTGTTGTTGTTGTTGTTGTTGTTTATTTGACGTTGTTGTTGTTTATTTGACGTTTATTGTTGTTGTTTATTTGACGTTGTTGTTGACGTTGTTGTTGTTGTTGTTATTGTTTATTTGACGTTGTTGTTGTTGTTGTTTATTTGACGTAGTTGTTGTTGTTGACGTTGTTATTGTTGTTGTTGTTTATTTGACGTTTTTGTTGTTGATGTTGTTGTTGTTTTCGTTGTTGTTTATTTGACGTTGTTGTAGTTGTTTAATTGACGTTGTTGTTGTTGTTGTTTATTTGACGTTGTTGTTGTTGTTGTTATTGTTGTTGTTGTTGTTTATTTGACGTTGTTGTTGTTTATTTGACGCTGTTGTTGTTGTTGTTGTTTATTTGACGTTGTTGTTGTTGTTGTTTATTTGACGTTGTTATTATTGTTTATTTGACATTGTTGTTGTTGTTGTTATTGTTTATTTGACGTTGTTGTTGTTGTTTATTTGGCGTTGTTGTTGTTGTTGTTGTTGTTGTTGTTTATTTGACGTTGTTGTTATTGATGTTGTTTTTGTTGTTGTTTATTTGACGTTGTTGTTGTTGTTTATTTGACGTTGTTGTTGTTGTTGTTGTTTATTTGACGTTGTTGTTGTTGTTGTTGTTGTTTATTTGACGTTGTTGTTGTTGTTTATTTGAAATTGTTGTTGTTGACGGTGTTGTTGTTGTTGTTTATTTGATGTTGTTGTTGTTGTTGTTTATTTGACGTGGTTGTTGTTGACGTTGTTGTTGTTGTTGTTTATTTGACGTTGTTGTTGTTGACATAGTTGTTATTGTTGTTGTTTATTTGACGTTGTTGTTGTTGTTGACGTTGTTGTTGTTGTTGTTGTTTATTTGACGTTGTTGTTGTAGTTGACATAGTTGTTGTTGTTGTTGTTTATTTGACGTTGTTGTTGTTGTTGTTGACGTTGTTGTTGTTGTTTATTTGACGTTGTTGTTGTTGTTTATTTGACATTGTTGTTGTTGTTGACGTTGTTGTTGTTGTTGTTTATTTGACATTGTTGTTGTTGTTTATTTGACGTTGTTGTTGTTGTTTATTTGACGTTGTTGTTGTTTACGGTGTTGTTGTTGTTGTTGTTGTTTATTTGACATTGTTGTTGTTCTTGCTATTGACGTTGTTGTTGTTTATTTGACGTTGTTGTTGTTGTTGTTCTTTATTTGACGTTGTTATTGTTTATTTGACGTTGTTGTTGTTGTTTATTTAACGTTGTTGTTGTTGACATTGTTGTTGTTATTGTTTATTTGACATTGTTGTTGTTGTTGTTTATTTGATGTAATTGTTGTTGTTGACGTTGTTGTTGTTGTTGTTGTTTATTTGACGTTGTTGTTGTTGTTGTTGTTATAGTTGTTTATTTGACGTTGTTGTTGTTGACGGTGTTGTTGTTGTTATTTATTTGACGTTGTTGTTGTTGTTGTTGTTTATTTTACGTTGTTGTTGTTGACGTTGTTGTTGTTGTTTATTTGACGTTGTTGTTGTTGTTGACATAGTTGTTGTTGTTGTTGTTTATTTGACGTTTTTGTTGTTGTTGAAGTTGTTGTTGTTGTTGTTGTATATTTGACGTTGTTGTAGTTGTTATTGTTGTTGTTGTTTATTTAACATTGTTGTTGTTGTTGTTTATTTGACGTTATTGTTGTTGTTTATTTGATGTTGTTATTGTTTATTTGACGTTGTTGTTGTTGACGGTGTTGTTGTTGTTGTTGTTGTTTATTTGACATTGTTGTTGTTGTTGACGTTGTTGTTGTTTATTTGACATTGTTGTTGTTGTTGTTCTTTATTTGACGTTGTTATTGTTTATTTGACGTTGTTGTTGCTTATTTAACATTGTTGTTGTTGACGTTGTTGTTGTTATTGTTTATTTGACGTTGTTGTTGTTGTTTATTTGACGTAGTTGTTGTTGTTGACGTTGTTGTTGTTGTTGTTTATTTGACGTTTTTGTTGTTGTTGATGTTGTTGTTGTTGTTGTTGTTTATTTGACGTCGTTGTTGTTGTTGTTTATTTGACGTTGTTGTTGTTGACGGTGTTGTTGTTGTTGTTTATTTGACGTTGTTGTTGTTGTTGTTTATTTGACGTTGTTGTTGTTGTTGACATAGTTGTTGTTGTTGTTGTTGTTTATTTGACGTTTTTGTTGTTGTTGATGTTGTTGTTGTTTTCGTTGTTGTTTATTTGACGTTGTTGTAGTTGTTTAATTGACGTTGTTGTTGTTGTTGTTGTTTATTTGACGTTGTTGTTGTTGTTGTTATTGTTGTTGTTGTTGTTCTTTATTTGACGTTGTTGTTGTTGTTCTTTATTTGATGTTGTTGTCGTTGTTGTTGTTTATTTGACGTTGTTGTTGTTGTTGTTGACGTTGTTGTTGTTGTTGTTTATTTGACATTGTTGTTGTTGTTGTTATTGTTTATTTGACGTTGTTGTTGTTGTTGTTTATTTGGCGTTATCGTTGTTGTATTTGACGTTGTTGTTGTTTATTTGATGTTGTTGTTGTTGACGTTGTTTTTGTTGTTGTTTATTTGACGTTGTTGTTGTTGTTTATTTGACGTTGTTGTTGTTGTTTATTTGACGTTGTTGTTGTTGTTGTATATTTGACGTTGTTGTTGTTGTTTATTTGACATTGTTGTTATTGACGGTGTTGTTGTTGTTGTTTATTTGACGTTGTTGTTGTTGTTGTTGTTGTTGTTGTTGTTTATTAGACATTGTTGTTGTTGTTGACATAGTTGTTGTTGTTGTTGTTGTTGTTTATTTGACGTTTTTGTTGTGGTTGATGTTGTTGTTTTCATTGTTGTTTATTTGACGTTGTTGTATTTGTTTAATTGACATTGTTGTTGTTGTTGTTGTTTATTTGACGTTGTTGTTGTTGTTGTTATTGTTGTTGTTGTTGTTTATTTGACGTTGTTGTTGTTGTTCTTTATTTGACGTTGTTGCCGTTGTTGTTGTTTATTTGACGTTGTTGTTGTTGTTGACGTTGTTGTTGTTGTTGTTTATTTGACGTAGTTGTTATTGTTGACATTGTTGTTGTTGTTGTTGTTGTTTATTTGACGTTTTTGTTGTTGATGTTGTTGTTGTTTTCGTTGTTGTTTATTTGACGTTGTTGTAGTTGTTTAATTGACGTTGTTGTTGTTGTTGTTTATTTGACGTTGTTGTTGTTGTTGTTGTTATTGTTGTTGTTGTTGTTTATTTGACGTTGTTGTTGTTGTTGTTTATTTGACGTTGTTGTTGTTGTTGTTATTTATTTGATGTTGTTGTTGTTGTTGACGTTATTGTTGTTGTTTATTTGACGTTGTTGTTGTTGTTTATTTGACATTGTTGTTGTTGTTGTTAATGTTTATTTGACATTGTTGTTATTGTTTATTTGGCGTTGTTGTTGTTGTTGTTGACGTTATTGTTGTTGTTGTTTATTTGACGTTGTTGTTATTGATGTTGTTTTTGTTGTTGTTTATTTGACGTTGTTGTTGTTGTTTATTTGACGTTGTTGTTGTTGTTGTTTATTTGACGTTGTTGTTGTTGTTGTTTATTTGACGTTGTTGTTGTTGTTGTTTATTTGTCATTGTTGTTATTGACGATGTTGTTGTTGTTGTTTATTTGACGTTGTTGTTGTTGTTGTTTATTTGACGTTGTTGTGTTGACGTTGTTGTTGTTGTTGTTTATTTGACGTTGTTGTTGACATAGTTGTTATTGTTCTTGTTTATTTGACGTTGTTGTTGTTGTTGACGTTGTTGTTGTTGTTGTAGTTGACATAGTTGTTGTTGTTGTTGTTTATTTGACGTTGTTGTTGTTGTTGTTTATTTGACGTTGTTGTTGTTGTTGTTTACTTGACGTTGTTGTTGTTGTTGTTGTTTATTTGACGTTGTTGTTGTTGTTGACATAGTTGTTGTTGTTGTTTATTTGACGTTGTTGTTGTTGTTTATTTGACATTGTTGTTGTTGTAGGTGTTGTTGTTGTTGTTGTTTATTTGACATTGTTGTTGTTGTTGTTTATTTGACGTTGTTGTTGTTGTTGTTTACTTGACGTTCTTGTTGTTGTTTATTTGACGTTGTTGTTGTTGTTGACATAGTTGTTGTTGTTGTTTATTTGACGTTGTTGTTGTTGTTGTTTATTTGACATTGTTGTTGTTGTTGACGATGTTGTTGTTGTTGTTTATTTGACATTGTTGTTATTGTTGACGTTGTTGTTGTTGTTTATTTGACATTGTTGTTGTTGTTGTTGTTGTTTATTTGACGTTGTTGTTGTTTATTTGACGTTTATTGTTGTTGTTTATTTGACGTTGTTGTTGACGTTGTTGTTGTTGTTGTTATTGTTTATTTGACGTTGTTGTTGTTGTTGTTTATTTGACGTAGTTGTTGTTGTTGACGTTGTTATTGTTGTTGTTGTTTATTTGACGTTTTTGTTGTTGATGTTGTTGTTGTTTTCGTTGTTGTTTATTTGACGTTGTTGTAGTTGTTTAATTGACGTTGTTGTTGTTGTTGTTTATTTGACGTTGTTGTTGTTGTTGTTATTGTTGTTGTTGTTGTTTATTTGACGTTGTTGTTGTTTATTTGACGCTGTTGTTGTTGTTGTTGTTTATTTGACGTTGTTGTTGTTGTTTATTTGACGTTGTTATTATTGTTTATTTGACATTGTTGTTGTTGTTGTTATTGTTTATTTGACGTTGTTGTTGTTGTTTATTTGGCGTTGTTGTTGTTGTTGTTGTTGTTGTTGTTTATTTGACGTTGTTGTTATTGATGTTGTTTTTGTTGTTGTTTATTTGACGTTGTTGTTGTTGTTTATTTGACGTTGTTGTTGTTGTTGTTGTTTATTTGACGTTGTTGTTGTTGTTGTTGTTTATTTGACGTTGTTGTTGTTGTTTATTTGAAATTGTTGTTGTTGACGGTGTTGTTGTTGTTGTTTATTTGATGTTGTTGTTGTTGTTGTTTATTTGACGTGGTTGTTGTTGACGTTGTTGTTGTTGTTGTTTATTTGACGTTGTTGTTGTTGACATAGTTGTTATTGTTGTTGTTTATTTGACGTTGTTGTTGTTGTTGACGTTGTTGTTGTTGTTGTTGTTTATTTGACGTTGTTGTTGTAGTTGACATAGTTGTTGTTGTTGTTGTTTATTTGACGTTGTTGTTGTTGTTGTTGACGTTGTTGTTGTTGTTTATTTGACGTTGTTGTTGTTGTTTATTTGACATTGTTGTTGTTGTTGACGTTGTTGTTGTTGTTGTTTATTTGACATTGTTGTTGTTGTTTATTTGACGTTGTTGTTGTTGTTTATTTGACGTTGTTGTTGTTTACGGTGTTGTTGTTGTTGTTGTTTATTTGACATTGTTGTTGTTCTTGCTATTGACGTTGTTGTTGTTTATTTGACGTTGTTGTTGTTGTTGTTCTTTATTTGACGTTGTTATTGTTTATTTGACGTTGTTGTTGTTGTTTATTTAACGTTGTTGTTGTTGACATTGTTGTTGTTATTGTTTATTTGACATTGTTGTTGTTGTTGTTTATTTGATGTAATTGTTGTTGTTGACGTTGTTGTTGTTGTTGTTGTTTATTTGACGTTGTTGTTGTTGTTGTTGTTATAGTTGTTTATTTGACGTTGTTGTTGTTGACGGTGTTGTTGTTGTTATTTATTTGACGTTGTTGTTGTTGTTGTTGTTTATTTTACGTTGTTGTTGTTGACGTTGTTGTTGTTGTTTATTTGACGTTGTTGTTGTTGTTGACATAGTTGTTGTTGTTGTTGTTTATTTGACGTTTTTGTTGTTGTTGAAGTTGTTGTTGTTGTTGTTGTATATTTGACGTTGTTGTAGTTGTTATTGTTGTTGTTGTTTATTTAACATTGTTGTTGTTGTTGTTTATTTGACGTTATTGTTGTTGTTTATTTGATGTTGTTATTGTTTATTTGACGTTGTTGTTGTTGACGGTGTTGTTGTTGTTGTTGTTGTTTATTTGACATTGTTGTTGTTGTTGACGTTGTTGTTGTTTATTTGACATTGTTGTTGTTGTTGTTCTTTATTTGACGTTGTTATTGTTTATTTGACGTTGTTGTTGCTTATTTAACATTGTTGTTGTTGACGTAGTTGTTGTTGTTGACGTTGTTGTTGTTGTTGTTTATTTGACGTTTTTGTTGTTGTTGATGTTGTTGTTGTTGTTGTTGTTTATTTGACGTCGTTGTTGTTGTTGTTTATTTGACGTTGTTGTTGTTGACGGTGTTGTTGTTGTTGTTTATTTGACGTTGTTGTTGTTGTTGTTTATTTGACGTTGTTGTTGTTGTTGACATAGTTGTTGTTGTTGTTGTTGTTTATTTGACGTTTTTGTTGTTGTTGATGTTGTTGTTGTTTTCGTTGTTGTTTATTTGACGTTGTTGTAGTTGTTTAATTGACGTTGTTGTTGTTGTTGTTGTTGTTTATTTGACGTTGTTGTTGTTGTTGTTATTGTTGTTGTTGTTGTTCTTTATTTGACGTTGTTGTTGTTGTTCTTTATTTGATGTTGTTGTCGTTGTTGTTGTTTATTTGACGTTGTTGTTGTTGTTGTTGACGTTGTTGTTGTTGTTGTTTATTTGACATTGTTGTTGTTGTTGTTATTGTTTATTTGACGTTGTTGTTGTTGTTGTTTATTTGGCGTTATCGTTGTTGTATTTGACGTTGTTGTTGTTTATTTGATGTTGTTGTTGTTGACGTTGTTTTTGTTGTTGTTTATTTGACGTTGTTGTTGTTGTTTATTTGACGTTGTTGTTGTTGTTTATTTGACGTTGTTGTTGTTGTTGTATATTTGACGTTGTTGTTGTTGTTTATTTGACATTGTTGTTATTGACGGTGTTGTTGTTGTTGTTTATTTGACGTTGTTGTTGTTGTTGTTGTTGTTGTTGTTGTTTATTAGACATTGTTGTTGTTGTTGACATAGTTGTTGTTGTTGTTGTTTATTTGATGTTGTTGTTGTTGTTGACGTTGTTGTTGTTGTTGACGTTGTTGTTGTTGTTGTTTATTTTCCGTTGTTGTTGTTATTGACATAGTTGTTGTTGTTGTTGTTTATATGACGTTGTTGTTGTTGTTGACGTTGTTGTTGTTGTTGTTTATTAGACGCTGTTGTTGTTGTTTATTTGACATTGTTGTTTTTGTTGACGTTGTTGTTGTTGTTGTTGTTTATTTGACATTGTTGTTGTTGTTGTTGTTGACGTTGTTGTTGTTGTTTATTTGACTTTGTTGTTGTTGTTGTTGTTTATTTGACGTTGTTGTTGTTGTTGACTTAGTTGTTGTTGTTGTTTATTTGACGTTGTTGTTGTTGTTGACGGTGTTGTTTATTTGACGTTGTTGTTGTTGTTTATTTGACGTTGTTGTTGTTGTTGACGTTGTTGTTGTTGTTTATTTGACGTTGTTGTTGTTATTTATTTGACATTGTTGTTGTTGTTGTTTATTTGACCTTGTTGTTGTTGTTGTTAACGTTGTTGTTGTTGTTGTTGTTGTTGTTGTTTATTTGACGTTGTTTTAGTATTGTTGTTTATTTGACATTGTTGTTGTTATTTATTTGACGTTGTTGTGGGTGACATTGTTGTTGTTGTTGTTTATTTGACGTTGTTGTTGTTGTTGTTTATTTGACGTAGTTGTTGTTGTTGACGTTGTTGTTGTTGTTGTTTATTTGACGTTTTTGTTGTTGTTGATGTTGTTGTTGTTGTTGTATATTTGACGTTGATGTAGTTGTTATTGTTGTTGTTGTTTATTTGACATTATTGTTGTTGTTGTTGTTTATTTGACGTTGTTGTTGTTGTTTATTTGACGTTGTTGTTGTTGTTTATTTGACGTTGTTGTTGTTTACGGTGTTGTTGTTGTTGTTGTTGTTTATTTGACATTGTTGTTGTTCTTGCTATTGACGTTGTTGTTGTTTATTTGACGTTGTTGTTGTTGTTGTTCTTTATTTGACGTTGTTATTGTTTATTTGACGTTGTTGTTGTTGTTGTTGTTTATTTGACGTAGTTGTTGTTGTTGACGTTGTTGTTGTTGTTGTTGTTTATTTGACATTTTTGTTGTTGTTGATGTTGTTGTTGTTGTATATTTGACGTTGTTGTAGTTGTTATTGTTGTTGTTGTTGTTTATTTAACATTGTTGTTGTTGTTGTTTATTTGACGTTGTTGTTGTTGTTTATTAGATGTTGTTGTTATTTATTTGACGCTGTTGTTGTTTTTGTTGTTGTTTATTTGACATTGTTGTTGTTGTTGTTGACGTTGTTGTTGTTGACTTAGTTGTTGTTGTTGTTTATTTGACGTTGTTGTTGTTGTTGTTGTTTACTTGACGTTCTTGTTGTTGTTGTTGACATAGTTGTTGTTGTTGTTTATTTGACGTTGTTGTTGTTATTTATTTGACATTGTTGTTGTTGTTGACGGTGTTGTTGTTGTTGTTGTTTATTTGACATTGTTGTTGTTGTTGACGTTGTTGTTGTTGTTTATTTGACATTGTTGTTGTTGTTGTTTATTTGACGTTGTTGTTGTTTATTTGACGTTGTTGTTGTTTATTTGACGTTTATTGTTGTTGTTTATTTGACGTTGTTGTTGACGTTGTTGTTGTTGTTATTGTTTATTTGACGTTGTTGTTATTGTTTATTTGACGTAGTTGTTGTTGTTGACGTTGTTATTGTTGTTGTTGTTTGTTTGACGTTTTTGTTGTTGATGTTGTTGTTGTTTTCATTGTTATTTATTTGACGTTGTTGTAGTTGTTTAATTGACGTTATTGTTGTTGTTGTTGTTTATTTGACGTTGTTGTTGTTGTTGTTGTTATTGTTGTTGTTGTTGTTTATTTGACGTTGTTGTTGTTGTTTATTTGACGTTGTTGTTGTTGTTGTTGTTGTTTATTTGACGTTGTTTTTGTTGACGTTGTTGTTGTTGTTTATTTGACGTTGTTATTATTGTTTATTTGACATTGTTGTTGTTGTTGTTATTATTTATTTGACGTTGTTGTTGTTGTTTATTTGGCGTTGTTGTTGTTGTTGACGTTGTTGTTGTTGTTGTTTATTTGACGTTGTTGTTATTGATGTTGTTTTTGTTGTTGTTTATTTGACGTTGTTGTTGTTGTTTATTTGACGTTGTTGTTGTTGTTGTTTATTTGACGTTGTTGTTGTTGTTGTTTATTTGACGTTATTGTTGTTGTTGTTTATTTGAAATTGTTGTTGTTGACGGTGTTGTTGTTGTTGTTTATTTGACATTGTTGTTGTTGTTGTTTATTTGACTTGGTTGTTGTTGACGTTGTTGTTGTTGTTGTTTATTTGACGTTGTTGTTGTTGACATAGTTGTTATTGTTGTTGTTTATTTGACGTTGTTGTTGTTGTTGTTGACGTTGTTGTTGTTGTTGTTTATTTGACGTTGTTGTTATAGTTGACATAGTTGTTGTTGTTGTTGTTTATTTGACGTTGTTGTTGTTGTTTATTTGACATTGTTGTTGTTGTTGACGTTGTTGTTGTTGTTGTTTATTTGACATTGTTGTTGTTGTTGTTGACGTTGTTGTTGTTGTTGTTGTTTATTTGACGTTGTTGTTGTTGACTTAGTTGTTGTTGTTGTTTATTTGACGTTGTTGTTGTTGTTTATTTGACGTTGTTGTTGTTGTTGACGTTGTTGTTGTTGTTTATTTGACGTTGTTGTTGTTATTTATTTGACATTGTTGTTGTTGTTGACGTTGTTGTTGTTGTTGTTGTTGTTGTTTATTTGACATTGTTGTTGTTGTTGTTGACGTTGTTGTTGTTGTTGTTGTTGTTGTTTATTTGACGTTGTTTTAGTATTGTTGTTTATTTGACATTGTTGTTGTTATTTATTTGACGTTGTTGTGGGTGACATTGTTGTTGTTGTTTATTTGACGTTGTTGTTGTTGTTGTTTATTTGACGTAGTTGTTGTTGTTGACGTTGTTGTTGTTGTTGTTTATTTGACATTTTTGTTGTTGTTGATGTTGTTGTTGTTGTATATTTGACGTTGTTGTAGTTGTTATTGTTGTTGTTGTTGTTTATTTAACATTGTTGTTGTTGTTGTTTATTTGACGTTGTTGTTGTTGTTTATTAGACGTTGTTGTTATTTATTTGACGCTGTTGTTGTTTTTGTTGTTGTTTATTTGACATTGTTGTTGTTGTTGACGTTGTTGTTGTTGTTCTTTATTTGACGTTGTTATTGTTTATTTGACGTTGTTGTTGTTGTTTATTTAACGTTGTTGTTGTTGACGTTGTTGTTGTTGTTATTGTTTATTTGACGTTGTTGTTGTTTATTTAACATAGTTGTTGTTGTTGACGTTGTTGTTGTTGTTATTGTTGTTTATTTGACGTTTTTGTTGTTGTTGATGTTGTTGTTGTTGTTTATTTGACGTTGTTGTTGTTGTTATTGTTTATTTGACGTTGTTATTGTTATTTATTTGACATTGTTGTTGTTGTTGTTTATTTGACGTTGTTGTTGTTGACGTTGTTGTTGTTGTTGTTTATTTGACGTTGTTGTTGTTGTTGACATGGTTGTTGTTGTTGTTGTTGTTTATTTGACGTTTTTGTTTTGGTTGATGTTGTTGTTTTCATTGTTGTTTATTTGACGTTGTTGTATTTGTTTAATTGACATTGTTGTTGTTGTTGTTGTTTATTTGACGTTGTTGTTGTTGTTGTTATTGTTGTTGTTGTTGTTTATTTGACGTTGTTGTTGTTGTTCTTTATTTGACGTTGTTGTCGTTGTTGTTGTTTATTTGACGTTGTTGTTGTTGTTGACGTTGTTGTTGTTGTTGTTTATTTGACGTAGTTGTTATTGTTGACATTGTTGTTGTTGTTGTTGTTTATTTGACGTTTTTGTTGTTGATGTTGTTGTTGTTTTCGTTGTTGTTTATTTGACGTTGTTGTAGTTGTTTAATTGACGTTGTTGTTGTTGTTGTTTATTTGACGTTGTTGTTGTTGTTGTTGTTATTGTTGTTGTTGTTGTTTATTTGACGTTGTTGTTGTTGTTGTTTATTTGACGTTGTTGTTGTTGTTGTTGTTGTTATTTATTTGATGTTGTTGTTGTTGTTGACGTTATTGTTGTTGTTTATTTGACGTTGTTGTTGTTGTTTATTTGACATTGTTGTTGTTGTTGTTAATGTTTATTTGACATTGTTGTTATTGTTTATTTGGCGTTGTTGTTGTTGTTGTTGACGTTATTGTTGTTGTTGTTTATTTGACGTTGTTGTTATTGATGTTGTTTTTGTTGTTGTTTATTTGACGTTGTTGTTGTTGTTTATTTGACGTTGTTGTTGTTGTTGTTTATTTGACGTTGTTGTTGTTGTTTATTTGACGTTGTTGTTGTTGTTGTTTATTTGTCATTGTTGTTATTGACGATGTTGTTGTTGTTGTTTATTTGACGTTGTTGTTGTTGTTGTTTATTTGACGTTGTTGTGTTGACGTTGTTGTTGTTGTTGTTTATTTGACGTTGTTGTTGACATAGTTGTTATTGTTCTTGTTTATTTGACGTTGTTGTTGTTGTTGACGTTGTTGTTGTTGTTGTTGTAGTTGACATAGTTGTTGTTGTTGTTGTTTATTTGACGTTGTTGTTGTTGTTGTTTATTTGACGTTGTTGTTGTTGTTGTTGTTTACTTGACGTTGTTGTTGTTGTTGTTGTTTATTTGACGTTGTTGTTGTTGTTGACATAGTTGTTGTTGTTGTTTATTTGACGTTGTTGTTGTTGTTTATTTGACATTGTTGTTGTTGTTGTAGGTGTTGTTGTTGTTGTTGTTTATTTGACATTGTTGTTGTTGTTGTTTATTTGACGTTGTTGTTGTTGTTGTTGTTTACTTGACGTTCTTGTTGTTGTTTATTTGACGTTGTTGTTGTTGTTGACATAGTTGTTGTTGTTGTTTATTTGACGTTGTTGTTGTTGTTGTTTATTTGACATTGTTGTTGTTGTTGACGGTGTTGTTGTTGTTGTTGTTTATTTGACATTGTTGTTATTGTTGACGTTGTTGTTGTTGTTTATTTGACATTGTTGTTGTTGTTGTTTATTTGACGTTGTTGTTGTTTATTTGACGTTTATTGTTGTTGTTTATTTGACGTTGTTGTTGACGTTGTTGTTGTTGTTGTTATTGTTTATTTGACGTTGTTGTTGTTGTTGTTTATTTGACGTAGTTGTTGTTGTTGACGTTGTTATTGTTGTTGTTGTTTATTTGACGTTTTTGTTGTTGATGTTGTTGTTGTTTTCGTTGTTGTTTATTTGACGTTGTTGTAGTTGTTTAATTGACGTTGTTGTTGTTGTTTATTTGACGTTGTTGTTGTTGTTATTGTTGTTGTTGTTGTTTATTTGACGTTGTTGTTGTTTATTTGACGCTGTTGTTGTTGTTGTTGTTTATTTGACGTTGTTGTTGTTGTTGTTTATTTGACGTTGTTATTATTGTTTATTTGACATTGTTGTTGTTGTTGTTATTGTTTATTTGACGTTGTTGTTGTTGTTTATTTGGCGTTGTTGTTGTTGTTGACGTTGTTGTTGTTGTTGTTTATTTGACGTTGTTGTTATTGATGTTGTTTTTGTTGTTGTTTATTTGACGTTGTTGTTGTTGTTTATTTGACGTTGTTGTTGTTGTTGTTGTTTATTTGACGTTGTTGTTGTCGTTGTTGTTTATTTGACGTTGTTGTTGTTGTTTATTTGAAATTGTTGTTGTTGACGGTGTTGTTGTTGTTGTTTATTTGATGTTGTTGTTGTTGTTGTTTATTTGACGTGGTTGTTGTTGACGTTGTTGTTGTTGTTGTTTATTTGACGTTGTTGTTGTTGACATAGTTGTTATTGTTGTTGTTTATTTGACGTTGTTGTTGTTGTTGACGTTGTTGTTGTTGTTGCTGTTTATTTGACGTTGTTGTTGTAGTTGACATAGTTGTTGTTGTTGTTGTTTATTTGACGATGTTGTTGTTGTTGTTGACGGTGTTGTTGTTGTTTATTTGACGTTGTTGTTGTTGTTTATTTGACATTGTTGTTGTTGTTGACGTTGTTGTTGTTGTTGTTTATTTGACATTGTTGTTGTTGTTTATTTGACGTTGTTGTTGTTGTTTATTTGACGTTGTTGTTGTTTACGGTGTTGTTGTTGTTGTTGTTTATTTGACATTGTTGTTGTTCTTGCTATTGACGTTGTTGTTGTTTATTTGACGTTGTTGTTGTTGTTGTTCTTTATTTGACGTTGTTATTGTTTATTTGACGTTGTTGTTGTTGTTTATTTAACGTTGTTGTTGTTGACATTGTTGTTGTTATTGTTTATTTGACATTGTTGTTGTTGTTGTTTATTTGATGTAATTGTTGTTGTTGACGTTGTTGTTGTTGTTGTTGTTGTTTATTTGACGTTGTTGTTGTTGTTGTTATTGTTGTTTATTTGACGTTGTTGTTGTTGACGGTGTTGTTGTTGTTATTTATTTGACGTTGTTGTTGTTGTTGTTTATTTTACGTTGTTGTTGTTGACGTTGTTGTTGTTGTTTATTTGACGTTGTTGTTGTTGTTGACATAGTTGTTGTTGTTGTTGTTTATTTGACGTTTTTATTGTTGTTGAAGTTGTTGTTGTTGTTGTTGTATATTTGACGTTGTTGTAGTTGTTATTGTTGTTGTTGTTTATTTAACATTGTTGTTGTTGTTGTTTATTTGACGTTATTGTTGTTGTTTATTTGATGTTGTTATTGTTTATTTGACGTTGTTGTTGTTGACGGTGTTGTTGTTGTTGTTGTTGTTGTTTATTTGACATTGTTGTTGTTGTTGTTGACGTTGTTGTTGTTTATTTGACATTGTTGTTGTTGTTGTTCTTTATTTGACGTTGTTATTGTTTATTTGACGTTGTTGTTGCTTATTTAACATTGTTGTTGTTGACGTTGTTGTTGTTATTGTTTATTTGACGTTGTTGTTGTTGTTTATTTGACGTAGTTGTTGTTGTTGACGTTGTTGTTGTTGTTGTTTATTTGACGTTTTTGTTGTTGTTGATGTTGTTGTTGTTGTTGTTGTTTATTTGACGTCGTTGTTGTTGTTGTTTATTTGACGTTGTTGTTGTTGACGGTGTTGTTGTTGTTATTTATTTGACATTGTTGTTGTTGTTGTTGTTGTTTATTTGACGTTGTTGTTGTTGACGTTGTTGTTGTTGTTGTTGTTTATTTGACGTTGTTGTTGTTGTTGACATAGTTGTTGTTGTTGTTGTTGTTGTTTATTTGACGTTTTTGTTGTTGTTGATGTTGTTGTTGTTTTCGTTGTTGTTTATTTGACGTTGTTGTAGTTGTTTAATTGACGATGTTGTTGTTGTTGTTGTTTATTTGACGTTGTTGTTGTTGTTGTTATTGTTGTTGTTGTTGTTCTTTATTTGACGTTGTTGTTGTTGTTCTTTATTTGACGTTGTTGTCGTTGTTGTTGTTTATTTGACGTTGTTGTTGTTGTTGTTGACGTTGTTGTTGTTGTTGTTGTTTATTTGACATTGTTGTTGTTGTTGTTATTGTTTATTTGACGTTGTTGTTGTTGTTGTTTATTTGGCGTTATCGTTGTTGTATTTGACGTTGTTGTTGTTTATTTGACGTTGTTGTTGTTGACGTTGTTTTTGTTGTTGTTTATTTGACGTTGTTGTTGTTGTTTATTTGACGTTGTTGTTGTTGTTTATTTGACGTTGTTGTTGTTGTTGTATATTTGACGTTGTTGTTGTTGTTTATTTGACATTGTTGTTATTGACGGTGTTGTTGTTGTTGTTTATTTGACGTTGTTGTTGTTGTTGTTGTTGTTTATTAGACATTGTTGTTGTTGTTGACATAGTTGTTGTTGTTGTTGTTTATTTGATGTTGTTGTTGTTGTTGACGTTGTTGTTGTTGTTGACGTTGTTGTTGTTGTTGTTTATTTTCCGTTGTTGTTGTTATTGACATAGTTGTTGTTGTTGTTGTTTATATGACGTTGTTGTTGTTGTTGTTGACGTTGTTGTTGTTGTTGTTTATTAGACGTTGTTGTTGTTGTTTATTTGACATTGTTGTTTTTGTTGACGTTGTTGTTGTTGTTGTTGTTTATTTGACATTGTTGTTGTTGTTGTTGTTGACGTTGTTGTTGTTGTTTATTTGACTTTGTTGTTGTTGTTGTTGTTGTTTATTTGACGTTGTTGTTGTTGTTGACTTAGTTGTTGTTGTTGTTTATTTGACGTTGTTGTTGTTGTTGACGGTGTTGTTTATTTGACGTTGTTGTTGTTGACGTTGTTGTTGTTGTTGTTTATTTGACGTTGTTGTTGTTGTTGACATGGTTGTTGTTGTTGTTGTTGTTTATTTGACATTTTTGTTGTGGTTGATGTTGTTGTTTTCATTGTTGTTTATTTGACGTTGTTGTATTTGTTTAATTGACATTGTTGTTGTTGTTGTTGTTTATTTGACGTTGTTGTTGTTGTTGTTATTGTTGTTGTTGTTGTTTATTTGACGTTGTTGTTGTTGTTCTTTATTTGACGTTGTTGTCGTTGTTGTTGTTTATTTGACGTTGTTGTTGTTGTTGACGTTGTTGTTGTTGTTGTTGTTTATTTGACGTAGTTGTTATTGTTGACATTGTTGTTGTTGTTGTTGTTGTTTATTTGACGTTTTTGTTGTTGATGTTGTTGTTGTTTTCGTTGTTGTTTATTTGACGTTGTTGTAGTTGTTTAATTGACGTTGTTGTTGTTGTTGTTTATTTGACGTTGTTGTTGTTGTTGTTGTTATTGTTGTTGTTGTTGTTTATTTGACGTTGTTGTTGTTGTTGTTTATTTGACGTTGTTGTTGTTGTTGTTGTTATTTATTTGATGTTGTTGTTGTTGTTGACGTTATTGTTGTTGTTTATTTGACGTTGTTGTTGTTGTTTATTTGACATTGTTGTTGTTGTTGTTAATGTTTATTTGACATTGTTGTTATTGTTTATTTGGCGTTGTTGTTGTTGTTGACGTTATTGTTGTTGTTGTTTATTTGACGTTGTTGTTATTGATGTTGTTTTTGTTGTTGTTTATTTGACGTTGTTGTTGTTGTTTATTTGACGTTGTTGTTGTTGTTGTTTATTTGACGTTGTTGTTGTTGTTGTTTATTTGACGTTGTTGTTGTTGTTGTTTATTTGTCATTGTTGTTATTGACGATGTTGTTGTTGTTGTTTATTTGACGTTGTTGTTGTTGTTGTTTATTTGACGTTGTTGTGTTGACGTTGTTGTTGTTGTTGTTTATTTGACGTTGTTGTTGACATAGTTGTTATTGTTCTTGTTTATTTGACGTTGTTGTTGTTGTTGACGTTGTTGTTGTTGTTGTTGTAGTTGACATAGTTGTTGTTGTTGTTGTTTATTTGACGTTGTTGTTGTTGTTGTTTATTTGACGTTGTTGTTGTTTACTTGACGTTGTTGTTGTTGTTGTTGTTTATTTGACGTTGTTGTTGTTGTTGACATAGTTGTTGTTGTTGTTTATTTGACGTTGTTGTTGTTGTTGTTTATTTGACATTGTTGTTGTTGTTGTAGGTGTTGTTGTTGTTGTTGTTTATTTGACATTGTTGTTGTTGTTGTTTATTTGACGTTGTTGTTGTTGTTGTTTACTTGACGTTCTTGTTGTTGTTTATTTGACGTTGTTGTTGTTGTTGACATAGTTGTTGTTGTTGTTTATTTGACGTTGTTGTTGTTGTTGTTTATTTGACATTGTTGTTGTTGTTGACGGTGTTGTTGTTGTTGTTGTTTATTTGACATTGTTGTTATTGTTGACGTTGTTGTTGTTGTTTATTTGACATTGTTGTTGTTGTTGTTGTTGTTGTTTATTTGACGTTGTTGTTGTTTATTTGACGTTTATTGTTGTTGTTTATTTGACGTTGTTGTTGACGTTGTTGTTGTTATTGTTATTGTTTATTTGACGTTGTTGGTGTTGTTGTTTATTTGACGTAGTTGTTGTTGTTGACGTTGTTATTGTTGTTGTTGTTTATTTGACGTTTTTGTTGTTGATGTTGTTGTTGTTTTCGTTTTTGTTTATTTGACGTTGTTGTAGTTGTTTAATTGACGTTGTTGTTGTTGTTGTTTATTTGACGTTGTTGTTATTGTTGTTATTGTTGTTGTTGTTGTTTATTTGACGTTGTTGTTGTTTATTTGACGCTGTTGTTGTTGTTGTTGTTTATTTGACGTTGTTGTTGTTGTTTATTTGACGTTGTTATTATTGTTTATTTGACATTGTTGTTGTTGTTGTTATTGTTTATTTGACGTTGTTGTTGTTGTTTATTTGGCGTTGTTGTTGTTGTTGACGTTGTTGTTGTTGTTGTTGTTTATTTGACGTTGTTGTTATTGATGTTGTTTTTGTTGTTGTTTATTTGACGTTGTTGTTGTTGTTTATTTGACGTTGTTGTTGTTGTTGTTGTTTATTTGACGTTGTTGTTGTTGTTGTTGTTTATTTGACGTTGTTGTTGTTGTTTATTTGAAATTGTTGTTGTTGACGGTGTTGTTGTTGTTGTTTATTTGATGTTGTTGTTGTTGTTGTTTATTTGACGTGGTTGTTGTTGACGTTGTTGTTGTTGTTCTTTATTTGACGTTGTTGTCGTTGTTGTTGTTTATTTGACGTTGTTGTTGTTGTTGACGTTGTTGTTGTTGTTGTTTATTTGACGTAGTTGTTATTGTTGACATTGTTGTTGTTGTTGTTGTTGTTTATTTGACGTTTTTGTTGTTGATGTTGTTGTTGTTTTCGTTGTTGTTTATTTGACGTTGTTGTAGTTGTTTAATTGACGTTGTTGTTGTTGTTGTTTATTTGACACTGTTGTTGTTGTTGTTGTTATTGTTGTTGTTGTTGTTTATTTGACGTTGTTGTTGTTGTTGTTTATTTGACGTTGTTGTTGTTGTTGTTGTTATTTATTTGATGTTGTTGTTGTTGTTGACGTTATTGTTGTTGTTTATTTGACGTTGTTGTTGTTGTTTATTTGACATTGTTGTTGTTGTTGTTAATGTTTATTTGACATTGTTGTTATTGTTTATTTGGCGTTGTTGTTGTTGTTGACGTTATTGTTGTTGTTGTTTATTTGACGTTGTTGTTATTGATGTTGTTTTTGTTGTTGTTTATTTGACGTTGTTGTTGTTGTTTATTTGACGTTGTTGTTGTTGTTGTTTATTTGACGTTGTTGTTGTTGTTGTTTATTTGACGTTGTTGTTGTTGTTGTTTATTTGTCATTGTTGTTATTGACGATGTTGTTGTTGTTGTTTATTTGACGTTGTTGTTGTTGTTGTTTATTTGACGTTGTTGTGTTGACGTTGTTGTTGTTGTTGTTTATTTGACGTTGTTGTTGACATAGTTGTTATTGTTCTTGTTTATTTGACGTTGTTGTTGTTGTTGACGTTGTTGTTGTTGTTGTTGTAGTTGACATAGTTGTTGTTGTTGTTGTTTATTTGACGTTGTTGTTGTTGTTGTTTATTTGACGTTGTTGTTGTTTACTTGACGTTGTTGTTGTTGTTGTTGTTTATTTGACGTTGTTGTTGTTGTTGACATAGTTGTTGTTGTTGTTTATTTGACGTTGTTGTTGTTGTTGTTTATTTGACATTGTTGTTGTTGTTGTAGGTGTTGTTGTTGTTGTTGTTTATTTGACATTGTTGTTGTTGTTGTTTATTTGACGTTGTTGTTGTTGTTGTTTACTTGACGTTCTTGTTGTTGTTTATTTGACGTTGTTGTTGTTGTTGACATAGTTGTTGTTGTTGTTTATTTGACGTTGTTGTTGTTGTTGTTTATTTGACATTGTTGTTGTTGTTGACGGTGTTGTTGTTGTTGTTGTTTATTTGACATTGTTGTTATTGTTGACGTTGTTGTTGTTGTTTATTTGACATTGTTGTTGTTGTTGTTGTTGTTGTTTATTTGACGTTGTTGTTGTTTATTTGACGTTTATTGTTGTTGTTTATTTGACGTTGTTGTTGACGTTGTTGTTGTTGTTGTTATTGTTTATTTGACGTTGTTGGTGTTGTTGTTTATTTGACGTAGTTGTTGTTGTTGACGTTGTTATTGTTGTTGTTGTTTATTTGACGTTTTTGTTGTTGATGTTGTTGTTGTTTTCGTTTTTGTTTATTTGACGTTGTTGTAGTTGTTTAATTGACGTTGTTGTTGTTGTTGTTTATTTGACGTTGTTGTTGTTGTTGTTATTGTTGTTGTTGTTGTTTATTTGACGTTGTTGTTGTTTATTTGACGCTGTTGTTGTTGTTGTTGTTGTTTATTTGACGTTGTTGTTGTTGTTTATTTGACGTTGTTATTATTGTTTATTTGACATTGTTGTTGTTGTTGTTATTGTTTATTTGACGTTGTTGTTGTTGTTTATTTGGCGTTGTTGTTGTTGTTGACGTTGTTGTTGTTGTTGTTGTTTATTTGACGTTGTTGTTATTGATGTTGTTTTTGTTGTTGTTTATTTGACGTTGTTGTTGTTGTTTATTTGACGTTGTTGTTGTTGTTGTTGTTTATTTGACGTTGTTGTTGTTGTTGTTGTTGTTTATTTGACGTTGTTGTTGTTGTTTATTTGAAATTGTTGTTGTTGACGGTGTTGTTGTTGTTGTTTATTTGATGTTGTTGTTGTTGTTGTTTATTTGACGTGGTTGTTGTTGACGTTGTTGTTGTTGTTGTTTATTTGACGTTGTTGTTGTTGACATAGTTGTTATTGTTGTTGTTTATTTGACGTTGTTGTTGTTGTTGACGTTGTTGTTGTTGTTGTTGTTTATTTGACGTTGTTGTTGTAGTTGACATAGTTGTTGTTGTTGTTGTTTATTTGACGTTGTTGTTGTTGTTGTTGACGGTGTTGTTGTTGTTTATTTGACGTTGTTGTTGTTGTTTATTTGACATTGTTGTTGTTGTTGACGTTGTTGTTGTTGTTGTTTATTTGACATTGTTGTTGTTGTTTATTTGACGTTGTTGTTGTTGTTTATTTGACGTTGTTGTTGTTTACGGTGTTGTTGTTGTTGTTGTTTATTTGACATTGTTGTTGTTCTTGCTATTGACGTTGTTGTTGTTTATTTGACGTTGTTGTTGTTGTTGTTCTTTATTTGACGTTGTTATTGTTTATTTGACGTTGTTGTTGTTGTTTATTTAACGTTGTTGTTGTTGACATTGTTGTTGTTATTGTTTATTTGACATTGTTGTTGTTGTTGTTTATATGATGTAATTGTTGTTGTTGACGTTGTTGTTGTTGTTGTTGTTGTTTATTTGACGTTGTTGTTGTTGTTGTTATTGTTGTTTATTTGACGTTGTTGTTGTTGACGGTGTTGTTGTTGTTATTTATTTGACGTTGTTGTTGTTGTTGTTTATTTTACGTTGTTGTTGTTGACGTTGTTGTTGTTGTTTATTTGACGTTGTTGTTGTTGTTGACATAGTTGTTGTTGTTGTTGTTTATTTGACGTTTTTGTTGTTGTTGAAGTTGTTGTTGTTGTTGTTGTATATTTGACGTTGTTGTAGTTGTTATTGTTGTTGTTGTTTATTTAACATTGTTGTTGTTGTTGTTTATTTGACGTTATTGTTGTTGTTTATTTGATGTTGTTATTGTTTATTTGACGTTGTTGTTGTTGACGGTGTTGTTGTTGTTGTTGTTGTTTATTTGACATTGTTGTTGTTGTTGTTGTTGACGTTGTTGTTGTTTATTTGACATTGTTGTTGTTGTTGTTCTTTATTTGACGTTGTTATTGTTTATTTGACGTTGTTGTTGCTTATTTAACATTGTTGTTGTTGACGTTGTTGTTGTTATTGTTTATTTGACGTTGTTGTTGTTGTTTATTTGACGTAGTTGTTGTTGTTGACGTTGTTGTTGTTGTTTATTTGACGTTTTTGTTGTTGTTGATGTTGTTGTTGTTGTTGTTGTTTATTTGACGTCGTTGTTGTTGTTGTTTATTTGACGTTGTTGTTGTTGACGTTGTTGTTGTTGTTGTTGTTTATTTGACGTTGTTGTTGTTGTTGACATAGTTGTTGTTGTTGTTGTTGTTTATTTGACGTTTTTGTTGTTGTTGATGTTGTTGTTGTTTTCGTTGTTGTTTATTTGACGTTGTTGTAGTTGTTTAATTGACGTTGTTGTTGTTGTTGTTGTTTATTTGACGTTGTTGTTGTTGTTGTTATTGTTGTTGTTGTTGTTCTTTATTTGACGTTGTTGTTGTTGTTCTTTATTTGACGTTGTTGTCGTTGTTGTTGTTTATTTGACGTTGTTGTTGTTGTTGTTGACGTTGTTGTTGTTGTTGTTGTTGTTGTTTATTTGACATTGTTGTTGTTGTTGTTATTGTTTATTTGACGTTGTTGTTGTTGTTGTTTATTTGGCGTTATCGTTGTTGTATTTGACGTTGTTGTTGTTTATTTGACGTTGTTGTTGTTGACGTTGTTTTTGTTGTTGTTTATTTGACGTTGTTGTTGTTGTTTATTTGACGTTGTTGTTGTTTATTTGACGTTGTTGTTGTTGTTGTATATTTGACGTTGTTGTTGTTGTTTATTTGACATTGTTGTTATTGACGGTGTTGTTGTTGTTGTTTATTTGACGTTGTTGTTGTTGTTGTTGTTGTTGTTTATTAGACATTGTTGTTGTTGTTGACATAGTTGTTGTTGTTGTTGTTTATTTGATGTTGTTGTTGTTGTTGACGTTGTTGTTGTTGTTGACGTTGTTGTTGTTGTTGTTTATTTTCCGTTGTTGTTGTTATTGACATAGTTGTTGTTGTTGTTGTTTATATGACGTTGTTGTTGTTGTTGTTGACGTTGTTGTTGTTGTTGTTTATTAGACGTTGTTGTTGTTGTTTATTTGACATTGTTGTTTTTGTTGACGTTGTTGTTGTTGTTGTTGTTTATTTGACATTGTTGTTGTTGTTGTTGTTGACGTTGTTGTTGTTGTTTATTTGACTTTGTTGTTGTTGTTGTTGTTTATTTGACGTTGTTGTTGTTGTTGACTTAGTTGTTGTTGTTGTTTATTTGACGTTGTTGTTGTTGTTGACGGTGTTGTTTATTTGACGTTGTTGTTGTTGTTTATTTGACGTTGTTGTTGTTGTTGACGTTGTTGTTGTTGTTTATTTGACGTTGTTGTTGTTATTTATTTGACATTGTTGTTGTTGTTGTTTATTTGACCTTGTTGTTGTTGTTGTTGACGTTGTTGTTGTTGTTGTTGTTGTTTATTTGACGTTGTTTTAGTATTGTTGTTTATTTGACATTGTTGTTGTTATTTATTTGACGTTGTTGTGGGTGACATTGTTGTTGTTGTTGTTTATTTGACGTTGTTGTTGTTGTTGTTTATTTGACGTAGTTGTTGTTGTTGACGTTGTTGTTGTTGTTGTTTATTTGACGTTTTTGTTGTTGTTGATGTTGTTGTTGTTGTTGTATATTTGACGTTGATGTAGTTGTTATTGTTGTTGTTGTTTATTTGACATTATTGTTGTTGTTGTTGTTTATTTCACGTTGTTGTTGTTGTTTATTTGACGTTGTTGTTGTTGTTTATTTGACGTTGTTGTTGTTTACGGTGTTGTTGTTGTTGTTGTTGTTGTTTATTTGACATTGTTGTTGTTCTTGCTATTGACGTTGTTGTTGTTTATTTGACGTTGTTGTTGTTGTTGTTCTTTATTTGACGTTGTTATTGTTTATTTGACGTTGTTATTGTTTATTTGACGTTGTTGTTGTTGTTGTTGTTTATTTGACGTAGTTGTTGTTGTTGACGTTGTTGTTGTTGTTGTTTTTTATTTGACATTTTTGTTGTTGTTGATGTTGTTGTTGTTGTATATTTGACGTTGTTGTAGTTGTTATTGTTGTTGTTGTTGTTTATTTAACATTGTTGTTGTTGTTGTTTATTTGACGTTGTTGTTGTTGTTTATTAGACGTTGTTGTTATTTATTTGACGCTGTTGTTGTTTTTGTTGTTGTTTATTTGACATTGTTGTTGTTGTTGTTGACGTTGTTGTTGTTGTTCTTTATTTGACGTTGTTATTGTTTATTTGACGTTGTTGTTGTTGTTTATTTAACGTTGTTGTTGTTGTTATTGTTTATTTGACGTTGTTGTTGTTTATTTAACATAGTTGTTGTTGTTGACGTTGTTGTTGTTGTTATTGTTGTTTATTTGACGTTTTTGTTGTTGTTGATGTTGTTGTTGTTGTTTATTTGACGTTGTTGTTGTTGTTATTGTTTATTTGACGTTGTTATTGTTGACGGTGTTGTTGTTGTTATTTATTTGACATTGTTGTTGTTGTTGTTTATTTGACGTTGTTGTTGTTGACGTTGTTGTTGTTGTTGTTTATTTGACGTTGTTGTTGTTGTTGACATGGTTGTTGTTGTTGTTGTTGTTGTTTATTCGACGTTTTTGTTGTGGTTGATGTTGTTGTTTTCATTGTTGTTTATTTGACGTTGTTGTATTTGTTTAATTGACATTGTTGTTGTTGTTGTTTATTTGACGTTGTTGTTGTTGTTGTTGTTATTGTTGTTGTTGTTGTTTATTTGACGTTGTTGTTGTTGTTCTTTATTTGACGTTGTTGTCGTTGTTGTTGTTTATTTGACGTTGTTGTTGTTGTTGACGTTGTTGTTGTTGTTGTTGTTTATTTGACGTAGTTGTTATTGTTGACATTGTTGTTGTTGTTGTTGTTGTTTATTTGACGTTTTTGTTGTTGATGTTGTTGTTGTTTTCGTTGTTGTTTATTTGACGTTGTTGTAGTTGTTTAATTGACGTTGTTGTTGTTGTTGTTTATTTGACGTTGTTGTTGTTGTTGTTGTTGTTGTTATTGTTGTTGTTGTTGTTTATTTGACGTTGTTGTTGTTGTTGTTTATTTGACGTTGTTGTTGTTGTTGTTATTTATTTGATGTTGTTGTTGTTGTTGACGTTATTGTTGTTGTTTATTTGACGTTGTTGTTGTTATTTATTTGACATTGTTGTTGTTAATGTTTATTTGACATTGTTGTTATTGTTTATTTGGCGTTGTTGTTGTTGTTGTTGACGTTATTGTTGTTGTTGTTTATTTGACGTTGTTGTTATTGATGTTGTTTTTGTTGTTGTTTATTTGACGTTGTTGTTGTTGTTTATTTGACGTTGTTGTTGTTGTTGTTTATTTGACGTTGTTGTTCTTGTTGTTTATTTGACGTTGTTGTTGTTGTTGTTTATTTGTCATTGTTGTTATTGACGATGTTGTTGTTGTTGTTTATTTGACGTTGTTGTTGTTGTTGTTTATTTGACGTTGTTGTTGTTGACGTTGTTGTTGTTGTTGTTTATTTGACGTTGTTGTTGACATAGTTGTTATTGTTCTTGTTTATTTGACGTTGTTGTTGTTGTTGACGTTGTTGTTGTTGTTGTAGTTGACATAGTTGTTGTTGTTGTTGTTTATTTGACGTTGTTGTTGTTGTTTATTTGACGTTGTTGTTGTCGTTGTTTACTTGACGTTGTTGTTGTTGTTGTTGTTTATTTGACGTTGTTGTTGTTGTTGACATAGTTGTTGTTGTTGTTTATTTGACGTTGTTGTTGTTGTTGTTTATTTGACATTGTTGTTGTTGTTGACGGTGTTGTTGTTGTTGTTTATTTGACATTGTTGTTGTTGTTGTTGTTTATTTGACGTTGTTGTTGTTGTTGTTTACTTGACGTTCTTGTTGTTGTTTATTTGACGTTGTTGTTATTGTTGACATAGTTGTTGTTGTTGTTTATTTGACGTTGTTGTTGTTGTTGTTGTTGACGGTGTTGTTGTTGTTGTTGTTTATTTGACATTGTTGTTGTTGTTGTTGTTGACGTTGTTGTTGTTGTTTATTTGACATTGTTGTTGTTGTTGTTGTTGTTGTTGTTTATTTGACGTTGTTGTTGTTTATTTGACGTTTATTGTTGTTGTTTATTTGACGTTGTTGTTGACGTTGTTGTTGTTGTTGTTATTGTTTATTTGACGTTGTTGTTGTTGTTGTTTATTTGACGTAGTTGTTGTTGTTGACGTTGTTATTGTTGTTGTTGTTTATTTGACGTTTTTGTTATTGATGTTGTTGTTGTTTTCGTTGTTGTTTATTTGACGTTGTTGTAGTTGTTTAATTGACGTTGTTGTTGTTGTTGTTTATTTGACGTTGTTGTTGTTGTTATTGTTGTTGTTGTTGTTTATTTGACGTTGTTGTTGTTTATTTGACGCTGTTGTTGTTGTTGTTGTTTATTTGACGTTGTTGTTGTTGTTGTTTATTTGACGTTGTTATTATTGTTTATTTGACATTGTTGTTGTTGTTGTTATTGTTTATTTGACGTTGTTGTTGTTGTTTATTTGGCGTTGTTGTTGTTGTTGACGTTGTTGTTGTTGTTGTTGTTTATTTGACGTTGTTGTTATTGATGTTGTTTTTGTTGTTGTTTATTTGACGTTGTTGTTGTTGTTTATTTGACGTTGTTGTTGTTGTTGTTGTTTATTTGACGTTGTTGTTGTCGTTGTTGTTTATTTGACGTTGTTGTTGTTGTTTATTTGAAATTGTTGTTGTTGACGGTGTTGTTGTTGTTGTTTATTTGATGTTGTTGTTGTTGTTGTTTATTTGACGTGGTTGTTGTTGACGTTGTTATTGTTGTTGTTTATTTGACGTTGTTGTTGTTGACATAGTTGTTATTGTTGTTGTTTATTTGACGTTGTTGTTGTTGTTGACGTTGTTGTTGTTGTTGTTGTTTATTTGACGTTGTTGTTGTAGTTGACATAGTTGTTGTTGTTGTTGTTTATTTGACGTTGTTGTTGTTGCTGTTGACGTTGTTGTTGTTGTTTATTTAACGTTGTTGTTGTTGTTTATTTGACATTGTTGTTGTTGTTGACGTTGTTGTTGTTGTTGTTTATTTGACATTGTTGTTGTTGTTTATTTGACGTTGTTGTTGTTGTTTATTTGACGTTGTTGTTGTTTATGGTGTTGTTGTTGTTGTTGTTTATTTGACAATGTTGTTGTTCTTGCGATTGACGTTGTTGTTGTTTATTTGACGTTGTTGTTGTTGTTGTTCTTTATTTGACGTTGTTATTGTTTATTTGACGTTGTTGTTGTTGTTTATTTAACGTTGTTGTCGTTGACATTGTTGTTGTTATTGTTTATTTGACATTGTTGTTGTTGTTGTTTATTTGATGTAATTGTTGTTGTTGACGTTGTTGTTGTTGTTTATTTGACGTTGTTGTTGTTGTTGTTGTTATTGTTGTTTATTTGACGTTGTTGTTGTTGACGGTGTTGTTGTTGTTATTTATTTGACGTTGTTGTTGTTGTTGTTGTTTATTTTACGTTGTTGTTGTTGACGTTGTTGTTGTTGTTTATTTGACGTTGTTGTTGTTGTTGACATAGTTGTTGTTGTTGTTTATTTGACGTTTTTGTTGTTGTTGAAGTTGTTGTTGTTGTTGTTGTATATTTGACGTTGTTGTAGTTGTTATTGTTGTTGTTGTTTATTTAACATTGTTGTTGTTGTTGTTTATTTGACGTTATTGTTGTTGTTTATTTGATGTTGTTATTGTTTATTTGACGTTGTTGTTGTTGACGGTGTTGTTGTTGTTGTTGTTATTTATTTGACATTGTTGTTGTTGTTGTTGTTGACGTTGTTGTTGTTTATTTGACATTGTTGTTGTTGTTGTTCTTTATTTGACGTTGTTATTGTTTATTTGACGTTGTTGTTGCTTATTTAACATTGTTGTTGTTGACGTTGTTGTTGTTATTGTTTATTTGACGTTGTTGTTGTTGTTTATTTGACGTAGTTGTTGTTGTTGACGTTGTTGTTGTTGTTGTTATTGTTTATTTGACGTTGTTGTTGTTGTTTATTTGACGTAGTTGTTGTTGTTGACGTTGTTGTTGTTGTTGTAGTTGTTATTATTGTTGTTGTTGTTGTTTATTTGACGTTGTTGTTGTTGTTGTTGTTATTGTTGTTGTTGTTGTTTATTTGACGTTGTTGTTGTTGTTCTTTATTTGACGTTGTTGTCGTTGTTGTTGTTTATTTGACGTTGTTGTTGTTGTTGACGTTGTTGTTGTTGTTGTTTATTTGACGTAGTTGTTATTGTTGACATTGTTGTTGTTGTTGTTGTTGTTGTTGTTTATTTGACGTTTTTGTTGTTGATGTTGTTGTTGTTTTCGTTGTTGTTTATTTGACGTTGTTGTAGTTGTTTAATTGACGTTGTTGTTGTTATTGTTTATTTGACGTTGTTGTTGTTGTTGTTGTTGTTATTGTTGTTGTTGTTGTTGTTGTTTATTTGACGTTGTTGTTGTTGTTGTTTATTTGACGTTGTTGTTGTTGTTGTTGTTATTTATTTGATGTTGTTGTTGTTGTTGACGTTATTGTTGTTGTTTATTTGACGTTGTTGTTGTTGTTTATTTGACATTGTTGTTGTTGTTGTTAATGTTTATTTGACATTGTTGTTATTGTTTATTTGGCGTTGTTGTTGTTGTTGTTGACGTTATTGTTGTTGTTGTTTATTTGACGTTGTTGTTATTGATGTTGTTTTTGTTGTTGTTTATTTGACGTTGTTGTTGTTGTTTATTTGACGTTGTTGTTGTTGTTGTTTATTTGACGTTGTCGTTGTTGACGTTGTTGTTGTTGTTGTTTATTTGACGTTGTTGTTGACATAGTTGTTATTGTTCTTGTTTATTTGACGTTGTTGTTGTTGTTGACGTTGTTGTTGTTGTTGTAGTTGACATAGTTGTTGTTGTTGTTGTTTATTTGACGTTGTTGTTGTTGTTGTTTATTTGACGTTGTTGTTGTTGTTGTTTACTTGACGTTGTTGTTGTTGTTGTTTATTTGACGTTGTTGTTGTTGTTGTTTACTTGACGTTGTTGTTGTTGTTGTTTATTTGACATTGTTGTTGTTGTTGTTGACGTTGTTGTTGTTGTTTATTTGACGTTGTTGTTGTTGTTGACATAGTTGTTGTTGTTGTTTATTTGACGTTTTTGTTGTTGTTGAAGTTGTTGTTGTTGTTGTATATTTGACGTTGTTGTAGTTGTTATTGTTGTTGTTGTTTATTTAACATTGTTGTTGTTGTTGTTTATTTGACGTTATTGTTGTTGTTTATTTGATGTTGTTATTGTTTATTTGACGTTGTTGTTGTTGACGGTGTTGTTGTTGTTGTTATTTATTTGACATTGTTGTTGTTGTTGTTGACGTTGTTGTTGTTTATTTGACATTGTTGTTGTTGTTGTTCTTTATTTGACGTTGCTATTGTTTATTTGACGTTGTTGTTGCTTATTTAACATTGTTGTTGTTGACGTTGTTGTTGTTATTGTTTATTTGACGTTGTTGTTGTTGTTTATTTGACGTAGTTGTTGTTGTTGACGTTGTTGTTGTTGTTGTTATTGTTTATTTGACGTTGTTGTTGTTGTTTATTTGACGTAGTTGTTGTTGTTGACGTTGTTGTTGTTGTTGTAGTTGTTATTGTTGTTGTTGTTGTTGTTGTTTATTTGACGTTGTTGTTGTTGTTGTTGTTATTGTTGTTGTTGTTGTTTATTTGACGTTGTTGTTGTTGTTCTTTATTTGACGTTGTTGTCGTTGTTGTTGTTTATTTGACGTTGTTGTTGTTGTTGACGTTGTTGTTGTTGTTGTTTATTTGACGTAGTTGTTATTGTTGACATTGTTGTTGTTGTTGTTGTTGTTTATTTGACGTTTTTGTTGTTGATGTTGTTGTTGTTTTCGTTGTTGTTTATTTGACGTTGTTGTAGTTGTTTAATTGACGTTGTTGTTGTTATTGTTTATTTGACGTTGTTGTTGTTGTTGTTGTTGTTGTTATTGTTGTTGTTGTTGTTGTTTATTTGACGTTGTTGTTGTTGTTGTTTATTTGACGTTGTTGTTGTTGTTGTTGTTATTTATTTGATGTTGTTGTTGTTGTTGACGTTATTGTTGTTGTTTATTTGACGTTGTTGTTGTTGTATATTTGACATTGTTGTTGTTGTTGTTAATGTTTATTTGACATTGTTGTTATTGTTTATTTGGCGTTGTTGTTGTTGTTGTTGACGTTATTGTTGTTGTTGTTTATTTGACGTTGTTGTTATTGATGTTGTTTTTGTTGTTGTTTATTTGA
This sequence comes from Vicia faba, assembly GCA_948472305.1. Lineage (NCBI taxonomy): Eukaryota > Viridiplantae > Streptophyta > Magnoliopsida > Fabales > Fabaceae > Vicia > Vicia faba. The sequence goes on along the minus strand of OX451739.1, from coordinate 464,573,286 downwards.
CGTTGTTGTTGTTGTTTATTTGACGTTGTTGTTGTTGTTGTTGTTTATTTGACGTTGTTGTTCTTGTTGTTTATTTGACGTTGTTGTTGTTGTTGTTTATTTGTCATTGTTGTTATTGACGATGTTGTTGTTGTTGTTTATTTGACGTTGTTGTTGTTGTTGTTTATTTACGTTGTTGTTGTTGACGTTGTTGTTGTTGTTGTTTATTTGACGTTGTTGTTGACATAGTTGTTATTGTTCTTGTTTATTTGACGTTGTTGTTGTTGTTGACGTTGTTGTTGTTGTTGTAGTTGACATAGTTGTTGTTGTTGTTGTTTATTTGACGTTGTTGTTGTTGTTGTTTATTTGACGTTGTTGTTGTTGTTGTTTACTTGACGTTGTTGTTGTTGTTTATTTGACATTGTTGTTGTTGTTGTTGACGTTGTTGTTGTTGTTTATTTGACATTGTTGTTGTTGTTGTTGTTGTTGTTTATTTGACGTTGTTGTTGTTTATTTGACGTTTATTGTTGTTGTTTATTTGACGTTGTTGTTGACGTTGTTGTTGTTGTTGTTATTGTTTATTTGACGTTGTTGTTGTTGTTGTTTATTTGACGTAGTTGTTGTTGTTGACGTTGTTATTGTTGTTGTTGTTTATTTGACGTTTTTGTTATTGATGTTGTTGTTGTTTTCGTTGTTGTTTATTTGACGTTGTTGTAGTTGTTTAATTGACGTTGTTGTTGTTGTTGTTGTTTATTTGACGTTGTTGTTGTTGTTATTGTTGTTGTTGTTGTTTATTTGACGTTGTTGTTGTTTATTTGACGTTGTTGTTGTTGTTGTTGTTTATTTGACGTTGTTGTTGTTGTTTATTTGACGTTGTTATTATTGTTTATTTGACATTGTTGTTGTTGTTGTTATTGTTTATTTGACGTTGTTGTTGTTGTTGTTTATTTGGCGTTGTTGTTGTTGTTGACGTTGTTGTTGTTGTTGTTGTTTATTTGACGTTGTTGTTATTGATGTTGTTTTTGTTGTTGTTTATTTGACGTTGTTGTTGTTGTTTATTTGACGTTGTTGTTGTTGTTGTTGTTGTTTATTTGACGTTGTTGTTGTTGTTGTTGTTTATTTGACGTTGTTGTTGTTGTTTATTTGAAATTGTTGTTGTTGACGGTGTTGTTGTTGTTGTTTATTTGATGTTGTTGTTGTTGTTTATTTGACGTGGTTGTTGTTGACGTTGTTGTTGTTGTTGTTTATTTGACGTTGTTGTTGTTGACATAGTTGTTATTGTTGTTGTTTATTTGACGTTGTTGTTGTTGTTGACGTTGTTGTTGTTGTTGTTGTTTATTTGACGTTGTTGTTGTAGTTGACATAGTTGTTGTTGTTGTTTATTTGACGTTGTTGTTGTTGCTGTTGACGTTGTTGTTGTTGTTTATTTGACGTTGTTGTTGTTGTTTATTTGACATTGTTGTTGTTGTTGACGTTGTTGTTGTTGTTGTTTATTTGACATTGTTGTTGTTGTTTATTTGACGTTGTTGTTGTTGTTTATTTGACGTTGTTGTTGTTTACGGTGTTGTTGTTGTTGTTGTTTATTTGACATTGTTGTTGTTCTTGCTATTGACGTTGTTGTTGTTTATTTGACGTTGTTGTTGTTGTTGTTCTTTATTTGACGTTGTTATTGTTTATTTGACATTGTTGTTGTTGTTTATTTAACGTTGTTGTTGTTGAAATTGTTGTTGTTATTGTTTATTTGACATTGTTGTTGTTGTTGTTTATTTGATGTAATTGTTGTTGTTGACGTTGTTGTTGTTGTTTATTTGACGTTGTTGTTGTTGTTGTTATTGTTGTTTATTTGACGTTGTTGTTGTTGACGGTGTTGTTGTTGTTATTTATTTGACGTTGTTGTTGTTGTTGTTGTTTATTTTACGTTGTTGTTGTTGACGTTGTTGTTGTTGTTTATTTGACGTTGTTGTTGTTGTTGACATAGTTGTTGTTGTTGTTTATTTGACGTTTTTGTTGTTGTTGAAGTTGTTGTTGTTGTTGTTGTATATTTGACGTTGTTGTAGTTGTTATTGTTGTTGTTGTTTATTTAACATTGTTGTTGTTGTTGTTTATTTGACGTTATTGTTGTTGTTTATTTGATGTTGTTATTGTTTATTTGACGTTGTTGTTGTTGACGGTGTTGTTGTTGTTGTTGTTATTTATTTGACATTGTTGTTGTTGTTGTTGTTGACGTTGTTGTTGTTTATTTGACATTGTTGTTGTTGTTGTTCTTTATTTGACGTTGTTATTGTTTATTTGACGTTGTTGTTGCTTATTTAACATTGTTGTTGTTGACGTTGTTGTTGTTATTGTTTATTTGACGTTGTTGTTGTTGTTTATTTGACGTAGTTGTTGTTGTTGACGTTGTTGTTGTTGTTGTTGTTATTGTTTATTTGACGTTGTTGTTGTTGTTTATTTGACGTAGTTGTTGTTGTTGACGTTGTTGTTGTTGTTGTAGTTGTTATTGTTGTTGTTGTTGTTGTTTATTTGACGTTGTTGTTGTTGTTGTTGTTATTGTTGTTGTTGTTGTTTATTTGACGTTGTTGTTGTTGTTCTTTATTTGACGTTGTTGTCGTTGTTGTTGTTTATTTGACGTTGTTGTTGTTGTTGACGTTGTTGTTGTTGTTGTTTATTTGACGTAGTTGTTATTGTTGACATTGTTGTTGTTGTTGTTGTTGTTTATTTGACGATTTTGTTGTTGATGTTGTTGTTGTTTTCGTTGTTGTTTATTTGACGTTGTTGTAGTTGTTTAATTGACGTTGTTGTTGTTATTGTTTATTTGACGTTGTTGTTGTTGTTGTTGTTGTTGTTATTGTTGTTGTTGTTGTTGTTTATTTGACGTTGTTGTTGTTGTTGTTTATTTGACGTTGTTGTTGTTGTTGTTGTTATTTATTTGATGTTGTTGTTGTTGTTGACGTTATTGTTGTTGTTTATTTGACGTTGTTGTTGTTGTTTATTTGACATTGTTGTTGTTGTTGTTAATGTTTATTTGACATTGTTGTTATTGTTTATTTGGCGTTGTTGTTGTTGTTGACGTTATTGTTGTTGTTGTTTATTTGACGTTGTTGTTATTGATGTTGTTTTTGTTGTTGTTTATTTGACGTTGTTGTTGTTGTTTATTTGACGTTGTTGTTGTTGTTGTTTATTTGACGTTGTTGTTCTTGTTGTTTATTTGACGTTGTTGTTGTTGTTGTTTATTTGTCATTGTTGTTATTGACGATGTTGTTGTTGTTGTTTATTTGACGTTGTTGTTGTTGTTGTTTATTTGACGTTGTTGTTGTTGACGTTGTTGTTGTTGTTGTTTATTTGACGTTGTTGTTGACATAGTTGTTATTGTTCTTGTTTATTTGACGTTGTTGTTGTTGTTGACGTTGTTGTTGTTGTTGTAGTTGACATAGTTGTTGTTGTTGTTGTTTATTTGACGTTGTTGTTGTTGTTGTTTATTTGACGTTGTTGTTGTTGTTGTTTACTTGACGTTGTTGTTGTTGTTGTTGTTTATTTGACGTTGTTGTTGTTGTTGACATAGTTGTTGTTGTTGTTTATTTGACGTTGTTGTTGTTGTTGTTTATTTGACATTGTTGTTGTTGTTGACGGTGTTGTTGTTGTTGTTTATTTGACATTGTTGTTGTTGTTGTTTATTTGACGTTGTTGTTGTTGTTGTTTACTTGACGTTCTTGTTGTTGTTTATTTGACGTTGTTGTTGTTGTTGACATAGTTGTTGTTGTTGTTTATTTGACGTTGTTGTTGTTGTTGTTTATTTGACATTGTTGTTGTTGTTGACGGTGTTGTTGTTGTTGTTGTTTATTTGACATTGTTGTTGTTGTTGACGTTGTTGTTGTTGTTTATTTGACATTGTTGTTGTTGTTGTTGTTGTTGTTTATTTGACGTTGTTGTTGTTTATTTGACGTTTATTGTTGTTGTTTATTTGACGTTGTTGTTGACGTTGTTGTTGTTGTTGTTATTGTTTATTTGACGTTGTTGTTGTTGTTGTTTATTTGACGTAGTTGTTGTTGTTGATGTTGTTATTGTTGTTGTTGTTTATTTGACGTTTTTGTTGTTGATGTTGTTGTTGTTTTCGTTGTTGTTTATTTGACGTTGTTGTAGTTGTTTAATTGACGTTGTTGTTGTTGTTGTTTATTTGACGTTGTTGTTGTTGTTGTTATTGTTGTTGTTGTTGTTTATTTGACGTTGTTGTTGTTTATTTGACGCTGTTGTTGTTGTTGTTGTTTATTTGACGTTGTTGTTGTTGTTTATTTGACGTTGTTATTATTGTTTATTTGACATTGTTGTTGTTGTTGTTATTGTTTATTTGACGTTGTTGTTGTTGTTTATTTGGCGTTGTTGTTGTTGTTGACGTTGTTGTTGTTGTTGTTGTTTATTTGACGTTGTTGTTATTGATGTTGTTTTTGTTGTTGTTTATTTGACGTTGTTGTTGTTGTTTATTTGACGTTGTTGTTGTTGTTGTTGTTTATTTGACGTTGTTGTTGTTGTTGTTTATTTGACGTTGTTGTTGTTGTTTATTTGAAATTGTTGTTGTTGACGGTGTTGTTGTTGTTGTTTATTTGGTGTTGTTGTTGTTGTTGTTTATTTGACGTGGTTGTTGTTGACGTTGTTGTTGTTGTTGTTTATTTGACGTTGTTGTTGTTGACATAGTTGTTATTGTTGTTGTTTATTTGACGTTGTTGTTGTTGTTGACGTTGTTGTTGTTGTTTATTTGACGTTGTTGTTGTAGTTGACATAGTTGTTGTTGTTGTTGTTTATTTGACGTTGTTGTTGTTGTTGTTGACGTTGTTGTTGGTGTTTATTTGACGTTTTTGTTGTTGTTTATTTGACATTGTTGTTGTTGTTGACGTTGTTGTTGTTGTTGTTTATTTGACATTGTTGTTGTTGTTTATTTGACGTTGTTGTTGTTGTTTATTTGACGTTGTTGTTGTTTACGGTGTTGTTGTTGTTGTTGTTTATTTGACATTGTTGTTGTTCTTGCTATTGACGTTGTTGTTGTTTATTTGACGTTGTTGTTGTTGTTGTTCTTTATATGACGTTGTTATTGTTTATTTGACGTTGTTGTTGTTGTTTATTTAACGTTGTTGTTGTTGACATTGTTGTTGTTATTGTTTATTTGACATTGTTGTTGTTGTTGTTTATTTGATGTAATTGTTGTTGTTGACGTTGTTGTTGTTGTTGTTGTTTATTTGACGTTGTTGTTGTTGTTATTGTTGTTTATTTGACGTTGTTGTTGTTGACGGTGTTGTTGTTGTTATTTATTTGACGTTGTTGTTGTTGTTGTTGTTTATTTTACGTTGTTGTTGTTGACGTTGTTGTTGTTGTTTATTTGACGTTGTTGTTGTTGTTGACATAGTTGTTGTTGTTGTTGTTTATTTGACGTTTTTGTTGTTGTTGAAGTTGTTGTTGTTGTTGTTGTATATTTGACGTTGTTGTAGTTGTTATTGTTGTTGTTGTTTATTTAACATTGTTGTTGTTGTTGTTTATTTGACGTTATTGTTGTTGTTTATTTGATGTTGTTATTGTTTATTTGACGTTGTTGTTGTTGACGGTGTTGTTGTTGTTGTTGTTGTTTATTTGACATTGTTGTTGTTGTTGTTGACGTTGTTGTTGTTTATTTGACATTGTTGTTGTTGTTGTTCTTTATTTGACGTTGTTATTGTTTATTTGACGTTGTTGTTGCTTATTTAACATTGTTGTTGTTGACGTTGTTGTTGTTATTGTTTATTTGACGTTGTTGTTGTTGTTTATTTGACGTAGTTGTTGTTGTTGACGTTGTTGTTGTTGTTGTTTATTTGACGTTTTTGTTGTTGTTGATGTTGTTGTTGTTGTTGTTTATTTGACGTCGTTGTTGTTGACGGTGTTGTTGTTGTTATTTATTTGACATTGTTGTTGTTGTTTATTTGACGTTGTTATTGTTGACGGTGTTGTTGTTGTTATTTATTTGACATTGTTGTTGTTGTTGTTTATTTGACGTTGTTGTTGTTGACGTTGTTGTTGTTGTTGTTGTTTATTTGACGTTGTTGTTATTGTTGACATAGTTGTTGTTGTTGTTGTTGTTGTTTATTTGACGTTTTTGTTGTTGTTGATGTTGTTGTTGTTTTCGTTGTTGTTTATTTGACGTTGTTGTAGTTGTTTAATTGACGTTGTTGTTGTTGTTGTTTATTTGACGTTGTTGTTGTTGTTGTTATTGTTGTTGTTGTTGTTCTTTATTTGACGTTGTTGTTGTTGTTCTTTATTTGATGTTGTTGTCGTTGTTGTTGTTTATTTGACGTTGTTGTTGTTGTTGTTGACGTTGTTGTTGTTGTTTATTTGACATTGTTGTTGTTGTTGTTATTGTTTATTTGACGTTGTTGTTGTTGTTGTTTATTTGGCGTTATTGTTGTTGTATTTGACGTTGTTGTTGTTTATTTGACGTTGTTGTTGTTGACGTTGTTTTTGTTGTTGTTTATTTGACGTTGTTGTTGTTGTTGTTTATTTGACGTTGTTGTTGTTGTTTATTTGACGTTGTTGTTGTTGTTGTATATTTGACGTTGTTGTTGTTGTTTATTTGACATTGTTGTTATTGACGGTGTTGTTGTTGTTGTTTATTTGACGTTGTTGTTGTTGTTGTTGTTGTTGTTGTTGTTGTTTATTAAACATTGTTGTTGTTGTTGACATAGTTGTTGTTGTTGTTTATTTGATGTTGTTGTTGTTGTTGACGTTGTTGTTGTTGTTGACGTTGTTGTTGTTGTTGACGTTGTTGTTGTTGTTGTTTATTTTCCGTTGTTGTTGTTGTTGACATAGTTGTTGTTGTTGTTGTTTATATGACGTTGTTGTTGTTGTTGTTGACGTTGTTGTTGTTGTTGTTGTTTATTAGACGTTGTTGTTGTTGTTTATTTGACATTGTTGTTTTTGTTGACGTTGTTGTTGTTGTTGTTGTTTATTTGACATTGTTGTTGTTGTTGTTGTTGACGTTGTTGTTGTTGTTTATTTGACTTTATTGTTGTTGTTGTTGTTGTTTATTTGACGTTGTTGTTGTTGTTGACTTAGTTGTTGTTGTTGTTTATTTGACGTTGTTGTTGTTGTTGACGGTGTTGTTTATTTGACGTTGTTGTTGTTGTTTATTTGACGTTGTTGTTGTTGTTGACGTTGTTGTTGTTGTTTATTTGACGTTGTTGTTGTTATTTATTTGACATTGTTGTTGTTGTTGTTTATTTGACCTTGTTGTTGTTGTTGTTGACGTTGTTGTTGTTGTTGTTGTTTATTTGACGTTGTTTTAGTATTGTTGTTTATTTGACATTGTTGTTGTTATTTATTTGACGTTGTTGTGGGTGACATTGTTGTTGTTGTTGTTTATTTGACGTTGTTGTTGTTGTTGTTTATTTCACGTAGTTGTTGTTGTTGACGTTGTTGTTGTTGTTGTTTATTTGACGTTTTTGTTGTTGTTGATGTTGTTGTTGTTGTTGTATATTTGACGTTGATGTAGTTGTTATTGTTGTTGTTGTTTATTTGACATTATTGTTGTTGTTGTTGTTGTTTATTTGACGTTGTTGTTGTTGTTTATTTGACGTTGTTGTTGTTGTTTATTTGACGTTGTTGTTGTTTACGGTGTTGTTGTTGTTGTTGTTCATTTGACATTGTTGTTGTTCTTGCTATTGACGTTGTTGTTGTTTATTTGACGTTGTTGTTGTTGTTGTTCTTTATTTGACGTTGTTGTTGTTGTTTATTTAACGTTGTTGTTGTTGACATTGTTGTTGTTATTATTTATTTGACATTGTTGTTGATGTTGTTTATTTGATGTAATTATTGTTGTTGACGTTGTTGTTGTTGTTGTTGTTTATTTGACGTTATTGTTGTTGTTGTTGTTGTTGTTTATTTGACGTTGTTGTTGTTGACGGTGTTGTTGTTGTTATTTATTTGACGTTGTTGTTGTTGTTGTTTATTTGACGTTGTTGTTGTTGACGTTGTTGTTGTTGTTGTTTATTTGACGTTGTTGTTGTTGTTGACATAGTTGTTGTTGTTGTTGTTGTTTATTTGACGATGTTGTTATTGTTGTTGACGTTGTTGTTGTTGTTAATTATTTGACGTTGTTGTTGTTGTTTATTTGACGTTGTTGTTGTTGTTTATTTGACGTTGTTGTTGTTGTTGTTTATTTAACGTTGTTGTTGTTGTTTATTTGACGTTGTTATTGTTGTTGTTGTTTATTTGACGTTGTTGTTGTTGTTGACGTTGTTGTTGTTTTTTTTGTTTATTTGATGTTGTTGTTGTTGTTGACATAGTTGTTGTTGTTTATTTCACATTGTTGTTGTTGATGTTGTTGTTTATTTGACGTTGTTGTTGTTGTTTATTTGACGTTGTTGTTGTTGTTGACGTTGTTGCTGTTGTTGTTTATTTGACATTGTTGTTGTTGTTGTTGTTTATTTGACATTATTGTTGTTGTTGACGGTGTTGTTGTTGTTGTTTATTTGACATTGTTGTTGTTGTTTTTGACGTTGTTGTTGTTTATTTGACATTGTTGTTGTTGTTGTTGTTCTTTATTTGATGTTGTTGTTGTTTATTTGACGTTGTTGTTGTTATTGTTTATTTGACGTTGTTGTTGTTGTTTATTTGACATAGTTGTTGTTGTTGACGTTGTTGTTGTTGTTGTTTATTTTACGTTTTTGTTGTTGTTGATGTTGTTGTTGTTTTTGTTTATTTGACGTTGTTGTTGTTGTTTATTTGACGTTGTTGTTGTTGTTGTTGTTATTGTTGTTGTTGTTATTTATTTGACGTTGTTGTTGTTGTTGTTTATTTGACGTTGTTGTTGTTTATTTGACATTGCTGTTGTTGTTATTAACGTTGATGTTGTTGTTTATTTGACGTTGTTGTTGTTGTTTATTTGACATTGTTGTTGTTGTTGTTATTGTTTATTTGACGTTGTTGTTGTTGTTTATTTGATGTTGTTGTTTTTGTTGTTGACGTTTTTGTTGTTGTTGTTGTTGTTTATTTGACGTTGTTGTTGTTATTGACGTTGTTGTTGTTTATTTGACGTTGTTGTTGTTGTTGTTGTTTATTTGACGTTGTTGTTGTTTATTTGACGTTGTTGTTGTTGTTGTTTACTTGACATTGTTGTTGTTGTTGTTGTTTATTTGACGTTGTTGTTGTTTATTTGACGTTGTTGTTGTTGTTGTTTATTTGACATTGTTGTTGTTGTTGACGGTGTTGTTGTTGTTGTTGTTGTTTATTTGACATTGTTGTTGTTGTTGTTTATTTGACGTTGTTGTTGTTGTTGTTTACTTGACGTTCTTGTTGTTGTTTATTTGACGTTATTGTTGTTGTTGACATAGTTGTTGTTGTTGTTTATTTGACGTTGTTGTTGTTGTTTATTTGACATTGTTGTTGTTGTTGACGTTGTTATTGTTGTTGTTGTTTATTTGACATTGTTGTTGTTGTTGACGTTGTTGTTGTTGTTTATTTGACATTGTTGTTGTTGTTGTTTATTTGACGTTGTTGTTGTTTATTTGACGTTTATTGTTGTTGTTTATTTGACGTTGTTGTTGACGTTGTTGTTGTTGTTGTTATTGTTTATTTGACGTTGTTGTTGTTGTTTATTTGACGTAGTTATTGATGTTGTTGTTGTTGTTGTTGTTTATTTGACGTTTTTGTTGTTGATGTTGTTGTTGTTTTCGTTGTTGTTTATTTAACGTTGTTGTAGTTGTTTAATTGACGTTATTGTTGTTGTTGTTGTTGTTGTTATTGTTGTTGTTGTTGTTGTTGTTTATTTGACGTTGTTGTTGTTGTTTATTTGACGCTGTTGTTGTTGTTGTTTATTTGACGTTGTTGTAGTTGTTGACGTTGTTGTTGTTGTTTATTTGACGTTGTTATTATTGTTTATTTGACATTGTTGTTGTTGTTGTTATTGTTTATTTGACGTTGTTGTTGTTGTTTATTTGGCGTTGTTGTTGTTGTTGACGTTGTTGTTGTTGTTGTTTATTTGAAGTTGTTGTTATTGATGTTGTTTTTGTTGTTGTTTATTTGACGTTGTTGTTGTTGTTTATTTGACGTTGTTGTTGTTGTTGTTTATTTGACGTTGTTATTGTTTATTTGACATTGTTGTTGTTGTTGTTTATTTGAAATTGTTGTTGTTGACGGTGTTGTTGTTGTTGTTTATTTGACGTTGTTGTTGTTGTTTATTTGACGTGGTTGTTGTTGACGTTGTTGTTGTTGTTGTTTATTTGACGTTGGTGTTGTTGACATAGTTGTTATTGTTGTTGTTTATTTGACGTTGTTGTTGTTGTTGACGTTGTTGTTAATGTTGTTTATTTGAAGTTGTTGTTGTAGTTGACATAGTTGTTGTTGTTGTTGTTTATTTGACGTTGTTGTTGTTGTTGACGTTGTTGTTGTTGTTTATTTGACGTTGTTGTTGTTATTTATTTGACATTACTGTTGTTGTTGACGTTGTTGTTGTTGTTTATTTGACATTGTTGTTGTTGTTGTTGTTGTTGACGTTGTTGTTGTTGTTGTTTATTTGACTTTGTTGCTGTTGTTGTTTATTTGACGTTGTTGTTGTTGTTGACTTAGTTGTTGTTGTTGTTTATTTGACGTTGTTGTTGTTGTTTATTTGATGTTGTTGTTGTTGTTGACGTTGTTGTTGTTGTTTATTTGACGTTGTTATTGTTATTTATTTGACATTGTTGTTGTTGACGTTGTTGTTGTTGTTGTTGTTTATTTGACATTGTTGTTATTGTTGTTGACGTTGTTGTTGTTGTTGTTTATTTGACGTTGTTTTAGTATTGTTGTTTATTTGACATTGTTGTTGTTATTTATTTGACGTTGTTGTGGGTGACATTGTTGTTGTTGTTTATTTGACGTTGTTGTTGTTGTTTATTTGACGTAGTTGTTGTTGTTGACGTTGTTGTTGTTGTTGTTGTTTATTTGACATTTTTGTTATTGTTGATGTTGTTGTTGTTGTTGTTTATTTGACATTGTTGTTGTTGTTGACGTTGTTGTTGTTGTTGTTGTTGTTTATTTGACGTTGTTGTTGTTGTTGTTGTTGTTGTTTATTTAACGTTGTTGTTGTTGTTTATTTGACGTTGTTGTTGTTGTTGTTGTTGTTTACTTGACGTTGTTGTTGTTGTTGTTGTTTATTTGACGTTGTTGTTGTTGTTAACATAGTTGTTGTTGTTGTTTATTTGACGTTGTTGTTGTTGTTGACATAGTTGTTGTTGTTGTTTATTTGACGTTGTTGTTGTTGTTGTTTATTTGACATTGTTGTTGTTGTTGACGGTGTTGTTGTTGTTGTTTATTTGACATTGTTGTTGTTGTTGACGGTGTTGTTGTTGTTGTTTATTTGACATTGTTGTTGTTGTTTATTTGATGTTGTTGTTGTTGTTGTTGTTTACTTGACGTTGTTGTTGTTGTTTATTTGACGTTGTTATTTTTGTTGACATAGTTGTTGTTGTTGTTTATTTGACGTTGTTGTTGTTGTTGTTTATTTGACTTTGTTGTTGTTGTTGTTTATTTGACGTTGTTGTTGTTGTTGTTGTTGACTTAGTTGTTGTTGTTGTTTATTTGACGTTGTTGTTGTTATTGACATAGTTGTTGTTGTTGTTTATTTGACGTTGTTGTTGTTGTTGTTTATTTGACATTGTTGTTGTTGTTGACGGTGTTGTTGTTGTTGTTGTTTATTTGACATTGTTGTTGTTGTTGTTTATTTGACGTTGTTGTTGTTGTTGTTTACTTGACGTTCTTGTTGTTGTTTATTTGACGTTGTTGTTGTTGTTGACATAGTTGTTGTTGTTGTTTATTTGACGTTGTTGTTGTTGTTTATTTGACATTGTTGTTGTTGTTGACGGTGTTGTTGTTGTTGTTTATTTGACATTGTTGTTGTTGTTGACGTTGTTGTTGTTGTTTATTTGACATTGTTGTTGTTGTTGTTGTTTATTTGACGTTGTTGTTGTTTATTTGACGTTTACTGTTGTTGTTTATTTGACGTTGTTGTTGTTGTTGTTTATTTGACGTTGTTGTTGTTGTTTATTTGACATTGTTGTTGTTGTTGACGGTGTTGTTGTTGTTGTTGTTTATTTGACATTGTTGTTGTTGTTGACGGTGTTGTTGTTGTTGTTGTTTATTTGACATTGTTGTTGTTGTTTATTTGATGTTGTTGTAGTTGTTGTTTACTTGACGTTGTTGTTGTTGTTTATTTGACGTTGTTATTGTTGTTGACATAGTTGTTGTTGTTGTTTATTTGACGTTGTTGTTGTTGTTGTTTATTTGACATTGTTGTTGTTGTTGTTGTTGTTGTTGTTGTTTATTTGACATTGTTGTTGTTTTTGTTGACGTTGTTGTTGTTGTTTATTTGACATTGTTGTTGTTGTTGTTTATTTGACGTTGTTGTTGTTTATTTGACGTTTATTGTTGTTGTTTATTTGACGTTGTTGTTGACGTTGTTGTTGTTTTTATTGTTTATTTGACGTTGTTGTTCTTGTTTATTTGACGTAGTTGTTATTGTTGACATTGTTGTTGTTGTTGTTGTTTATTTGACGTTTTTGTTGTTGATGTTGTTGTTGTTTTCATTGTTGTTTATTTGACGTTGTTGTAGTTGTTTAATTGACGTTGTTGTTGTTGTTTATTTGACGTTGTTGTTGTTGTTGTTGTTGTTGTTGTTGTTGTTATTGTTGTTGTTGTTGTTTATTTGACGTTGTTGTTGTTTATTTGACGCTGTTGTTGTTGTTGTTGTTTATTTGATGTTGTTGTTGTTGTTGACGTTATTATTGTTGTTTATTTGACATTGTTGTTGTTGTTTATTTGACATTGTTGTTGTTGTTGTTAATGTTTATTTGACATTGTTGTTGTTGTTTATTTGGCGTTGTTGTTGTTGTTGTTGACGTTATTGTTGTTGTTGTTTATTTGACGTTGTTGTTATTGATGTTGTTTTTGTTGTTGTTTATTTGACGTTGTTGTTGTTGTTTATTTGACGTTGTTGTTGTTGTTTATTTGACGTTGTTGTTGTTGTTGTTGTTGTTTATTTGACGTTGTTATTGTTGTTGTTTATTTGACATTGTTGTTATTGACGGTGTTGTTGTTGTTGTTTATTTGACGTTGTTGTTTTTGTTGTTTATTTGACGTTGTTGTTGTTGTTGTTTATTTGACGTTGTTGTTGACATAGTTGTTTATGTTGTTGTTTATTTGACGTTGTTGTTGTTGTTGACGTTGTTGTTGTTGTTGTTGTAGTTGACATAGTTGTTGTTGTTGTTGTTTATTTGACGTTGTTGTTGTTGTTGTTTATTTGACGTTGTTGTTGTTGTTGTTTACTTGACGTTGTTGTTGTTGTTGTTTATTTGACGTTGTTGTTGTTATTGACATAGTTGTTGTTGTTGTTTATTTGACGTTGTTGTTGTTGTTGTTTATTTGACATTGTTGTTGTTGTCGACGGTGTTGTTGTTGTTGTTGTTGTTTATTTGACATTGTTGTTGTTGTTGTTTATTTGACGTTGTTGTTGTTGTTGTTTACTTGACGTTCTTGTTGTTGTTTATTTGACGTTGTTGTTGTTGTTGACATAGTTGTTGTTGTTGTTTATTTGACGTTGTTGTTGTTGTTTATTTGACATTGTTGTTGTTGTTGACGGTGTTGTTGTTGTTGTTCATTTGACATTGTTGTTGTTGTTGACGTTGTTGTTGTTGTTTATTTGACATTGTTGTTGTTGTTGTTTATTTGACGTTGTTGTTGTATATTTGATGTTTACTGTTGTTGTTTATTTGACGTTGTTGTTGACGTTGTTGTTGTTTTTATTGTTTATTTGACGTTGTTGTTGTTGTTTATTTGACGTAGTTGTTATTGTTGACATTGTTGTTGTTGTTGTTGTTGTTGTTGTTTATTTGACGTTTTTGTTGTTGATGTTGTTGTTGTTTTCGTTGTTGTTTATTTGACGTTGTTGTAGTTGTTTAATTGACGTTGTTGTTGTTGTTGTTTATTTGACGTTGTTGTTGTTGTTGTTGTTGTTGTTATTGTTGTTGTTGTTGTTTATTTGACGTTGTTGTTGTTGTTTATTTGACGCTGTTGTTGTTGTTGTTTATTTGATGTTGTTGTTGTTGACGTTATTGTTGTTGTTTATTTGACGTTGTTGTTGTTGTTTATTTGACATTGTTGTTGTTGTTGTTAATGTTTATTTGACATTGTTGTTGTTGTTTATTTGGCGGTGTTGTTGTTGTTGTTGACGTTATTGTTGTTGTTGTTTATTTGACGTTGTTGTTATTGATGTTGTTTTTGTTGTTGTTTATTTGACGTTGTTGTTGTTGTTGTTGTTTATTTGACGTTGTTGTTGTTGTTGTTGTTGTTTATTTGACGTTGTTATTGTTGTTGTTTATTTGACATTGTTGTTATTGACGGTGTTGTTGTTGTTGTTTATTTGACGTTGTTGTTGTTGTTGTTTATTTGATGTTGTTGTTGTTGACGTTGTTGTTGTTGTTGCTTATTTGACGTTGTTGTTGACATAGTTGTTATTGTTGTTGTTTATTTGACGTTGTTGTTGTTGTTGACGTTGTTGTTGTTGTTGTTGTAGTTGACATAGTTGTTGTTGTTGTTGTTTATTTGACGTTGTTGTTGTTGTTGTTTATTTGACGTTGTTGTTGCTGTTGTTTACTTGACGTTGTTGTTGTTGTTGTTGTTTATTTGACGTTGTTGTTGTTGTTGACATAGTTGTTGTTGTTGTTTATTTGACGTTGTTGTTGTTGTTGTTTATTTGACATTGTTGTTGTTGTTGACGGTGTTGTTGTTTATTTGACATTGTTGTTGTTGTTGTTTATTTGACGTTGTTGTTGTTGTTGTTTACTTGACGTTCTTGTTGTTGTTTATTTGACGTTGTTGTTGTTGTTGACATAGTTGTTGTTGTTGTTTATTTGACGTTGTTGTTGTTATTTATTTGACATTGTTGTTGTTGTTGACGGTGTTGTTGTTGTTGTTGTTTATTTGACATTGTTGTTGTTGTTGACGTTGTTGTTGTTGTTTATTTGACATTGTTGTTGTTGTTGTTTATTTGACGTTGTTGTTGTTTATTTGACGTTGTTGTTGTTTATTTGACGTTTATTGTTGTTGTTTATTTGACGTTGTTGTTGACGTTGTTGTTGTTGTTGTTATTGTTTATTTGACGTTGTTGTTGTTGTTTATTTGACGTAGTTGTTGTTGTTGACGTTGTTATTGTTGTTGTTGTTTATTTGACGTTTTTGTTGTTGATGTTGTTGTTGTTTTCATTGTTGTTTATTTGACGTTGTTGTAGTTGTTTAATTGACGTTGTTGTTGTTGTTGTTTATTTGACGTTGTTTTGTTGTTGTTATTGTTGTTGTTGTTGTTTATTTGACATTGTTGTTGTTGTTGTTTATTTGACGTTGTTGTTGTTGTTGTTTTTTATTTGACGTTGTTTTTGTTGACGTTGTTGTTGTTGTTTATTTGACGTTGTTATTATTGTTTATTTGACATTGTTGTTGTTGTTGTTATTGTTTATTTGACGTTGTTGTTGTTGTTTATTTGGCGTTGTTGTTGTTGTTGACGTTGTTGTTGTTGTTTTTTATTTGACGTTGTTGTTCTTGATGTTGTTTTTGTTGTTGTTTATTTGACGTTGTTGTTGTTGTTTATTTGACGTTGTTGTTGTTGTTGTTGTTGTTTATTTGACGTTGTTGTTGTTGTTGTTGTTTATTTGACGTTGTTATTGTTGTTGTTTATTTGAAATTGTTGTTGTTGACGGTGTTGTTGTTGTTGTTGTTTATTTGACGTTGTTGTTGTTGTTGTTTATTTGACATGGTTGTTGTTGACGTTGTTGTTGTTGTTGTTTATTTGACGTTGTTGTTGTTGACATAGTTGTTATTGTTGTTGTTTATTTGACGTTGTTGTTGTTGTTGTTGACGTTGTTGTTGTTGTTGTTGTTTATTTGACGTTATTGTTATAGTTGACATAGTTGTTGTTGTTGTTGTTTATTTGACATTGTTGTTGTTGTTGACGTTGTTGTTGTTGTTGTTTATTTGACGTTGTTGTTGTTGTTTATTTGACATTGTTGTTGTTGTTGTTTATTTGACATTGTTGTTGTTGTTGTTGTTGACGTTGTTGTTGTTGTTGTTGTTGTTTATTTGACGTTGTTGTTGACTTAGTTGTTGTTGTTGTTTATTTGACGTTGTTGTTGTTGTTTATTTGACGTTGTTGTTGTTGTTGACGTTGTTGTTGTTTATTTGACGTTGTTGTTGTTATTTATTTGACATTGTTGTTGTTGTTGACGTTGTTGTTGTTGTTGTTGTTGTTGTTGTTTATTTGACATTGTTGTTGTTGTTGTTGACGTTGTTGTTGTTGTTGTTGTTGTTGTTTATTTGACGTTGTTTTAGTATTGTTGTTTATTTGACATTGTTGTTGTTATTTATTTGACGTTGTTGTGGGTGACATTGTTGTTGTTGTTTATTTGACGTTGTTGTTGTTGTTGTTTATTTGACGTAGTTGTTGTTGTTGACGTTGTTGTTGTTGTTGTTTATTTGACATTTTTGTTGTTGTTGATGTTGTTGTTGTTGTTGTATATTTGACGTTGTTGTAGTTGTTATTGTTGTTGTTGTTGTTTATTTAACATTGTTGTTGTTGTTGTTTATTTGACGTTGTTGTTCTTGTTTATTAGACGTTGTTGTTATTTATTTGACGCTGTTGTTGTTTTTGTTGTTGTTTATTTGACATTGTTGTTGTTGTTGTTGACGTTGTTGTTGTTGTTCTTTATTTGACGTTGTTATTGTTTATTTGACGTTGTTGTTGTTGTTGTTGTTTATTTAACGTTGTTGTTGTTGACGTTGTTGTTGTTGTTATTGTTTATTTGACGTTGTTGTTGTTTATTTAACATAGTTGTTGTTGTTGACGTTGTTGTTGTTGTTATTGTTGTTTATTTGACGTTTTTGTTGTTGTTGATGTTGTTGTTGTTGTTTATTTGACGTTGTTGTTGTTGTTATTGTTTATTTGACGTTGTTGTTGTTGACGGTGTTGTTGTTGTTATTTATTTGACATTGTTGTTGTTGTTGTTTATTTGACGTTGTTGTTGTTGACGTTGTTGTTGTTGTTGTTTATTTGACGTTGTTGTTGTTGTTGACATAGTTGTTGTTGTTGTTGTTGTTGTTTATTTGACATTTTTGTTGTGGTTGATGTTGTTGTTTTCATTGTTGTTTATTTGACGTTGTTGTATTTGTTTAATTGACATTGTTGTTGTTGTTGTTGTTTATTTGACGTTGTTGTTGTTGTTGTTGTTATTGTTGTTGTTGTTGTTTATTTGACGTTGTTGTTGTTGTTGTTTATTTGACGTTGTTGTCGTTGTTGTTGTTTATTTGACGTTGTTGTTGTTGTTGACGTTGTTGTTGTTGTTGTTTATTTGACGTAGTTGTTATTGTTGACATTGTTGTTGTTGTTGTAGTTGTTTAATTGACGTTGTTGTTGTTGTTGTTTATTTGACGTTGTTGTTGTTGTTGTTGTTGTTATTGTTGTTGTTGTTGTTTATTTGACGTTGTTGTTGTTGTTGTTTATTTGACGTTGTTGTTGTTGTTGTTTATTTGATGTTGTTGTTGTTGTTGACGTTATTGTTGTTGTTTATTTGACATTGTTGTTGTTGTTTATTTGATGTTGTTGTTGTTGTTGACGTTATTGTTGTTGTTTATTTGACATTGTTGTTGTTGTTGTTGTTAATGTTTATTTGACATTGTTGTTGTTGTTTATTTGGCGTTGTTGTTGTTGTTGTTGACGTTATTGTTGTTGTTGTTTATTTGACGTTGTTGTTATTGATGTTGTTTTTGTTGTTGTTTATTTGACGTTGTTGTTGTTGTTTATTTGACGTTGTTGTTGTTGTTGTTTATTTGACGTTGTTGTTGTTGTTGTTGTTTATTTGACGTTGTTGTTGTTGTTGTTTATTTGTCATTGTTATTATTGACGGTGTTGTTGTTGTTGTTTATTTGACGTTGTTGTTGTTGTTGTTTATTTGACGTTGTTGTTGTTGACGTTGTTGTTGTTGTTTATTTGACGTTGTTGTTGACATAGTTGTTATTGTTCTTGTTTATTTGACGTTGTTGTTGTTGTTGTAGTTGACATAGTTGTTGTTGTTGTTGTTTATTTGACGTTGTTGTTGTTGTTGTTTATTTGACGTTGTTGTTGTTGTTGTTTACTTGACGTTGTTGTTGTTGTTGTTTATTTGACGTTGTTGTTGTTGTTGACATAGTTGTTGTTGTTGTTTATTTGACGTTGTTGTTGTTGTTGTTTATTTGACATTGTTGTTGTTGTTGACGGTGTTGTTGTTGTTGTTGTTGTTTATTTGACATGACGTTGTTGTTGTTGTTGTTTATTTGACGTTGTTGTTGTTGTTGTTTACTTGACGTTCTTGTTGTTTATTTGACGTTGTTGTTGTTGTTGACATAGTTGTTGTTGTAGTTTATTTGACGTTGTTGTTGTTGTTGTTGTTTATTTGACATTGTTGTTGTTGTTGACGGTGTTGTTGTTGTTGTTGTTTATTTGACATTGTTGTTGTTGTTGACGTTGTTGTTGTTGTTTATTTGACATTGTTGTTGTTGTTGTTGTCGTTGTTTATTTGACGTTGTTGTTGTTTATTTGATGTTTATTGTTGTTGTTTATTTGACGTTGTTATTGACGTTGTTGTTGTTGTTGTTATTGTTTATTTGACGTTGTTGTTGTTGTTGTTTATTTGACGTAGTTGTTGTTGTTGACGTTGTTATTGTTGTTGTTGTTTATTTGACGTTTTTGTTGTTGATGTTGTTGTTGTTTTCGTTGTTGTTTATTTGACGTTGTTGTAGTTGTTTAATTGACGTTGTTGTTGTTGTTGTTTATTTGACGTTGTTGTTGTTGTTGTTATTGTTGTTGTTGTTGTTTATTTGATGTTGTTGTTGTTTATTTGACGCTGTTGTTGTTGTTGTTGTTTATTTGACGTTGTTGTTGTTGTTTATTTGACGTTGTTATTATTGTTTATTTGACATTGTTGTTGTTGTTGTTATTGTTTATTTGACGTTGTTGTTGTTGTTGTTTATTTGGCGTTGTTGTTGTTGACGTTGTTGTTGTTGTTTATTTGACGTTGTTGTTATTGATGTTGTTTTTGTTGTTGTTTATTTGACGTTGTTGTTGTTGTTGTTTATTTGACGTTGTTGTTGTTGTTGTTTATTTGACGTTGTTGTTGTTGTTGTTGTTGTTTATTTGACGTTGTTGTTGTTGTTTATTTGAAATTGTTGTTGTTGACGGTGTTGTTGTTGTTGTTTATTTGATGTTGTTGTTGTTGTTGTTTATTTGACGTGGTTGTTGTTGACGTTGTTGTTGTTGTTGTTTATTTGACGTTGTTGTTGTTGACATAGTTGTTATTGTTGTTGTTTATTTGACGTTGTTGTTGTTGTTGACGTTGTTGTTGTTGTTGTTGTTTATTTGACGTTGTTGTTGTAGTTGACATAGTTGTTGTTGTTGTTGTTTATTTGACGTTGTTGTTGTTGTTGACATTGTTGTTGTTGTTTATTTGACGTTGTTGTTATTGTTTATTTGACATTGTTGTTGTTGTTGACGTTGTTGTTGTTGTTGTTTATTTGACATTGTTGTTGTTGTTTATTTGACGTTGTTGTTGTTGTTTATTTGACGTTGTTGTTATTTACGGTGTTGTTGTTATTGTTGTTTATTTGACATTGTTGTTGTTCTTGCTATTGACGTTGTTGTTGTTTATTTGACGTTGTTGTTGTTGTTGTTCTTTATTTGACGTTGTTATTGTTTATTTGACGTTGTTGTTGTTGTTTATTTAACGTTGTTGTTGTTGACATTGTTGTTGTTATTGTTTATTTGACATTGTTGTTGTGAATGTTTATTTGATGTAATTGTTTTTGTTGACGTTGTTGTTGTTGTTGTTGTTTATTTGACGTTGTTGTTGTTGTTGTTGTTGTTGTTGTTTATTTTACGTTGTTGTTGTTGACGTTGTTGTTGTTGTTGACATAGTTGTTGTTGTTGTTGTTTATTTGACGTTTTTGTTGTTGTTGAAGTTGTTGTTGTTGTTGTTGTATATTTGACGTTGTTGTTGTTGTTATTGTTGTTGTTGTTGTTTATTTAACATTGTTGATGTTGTTGTTTATTTGACGTTGTTGTTGTTGTTTATTTGATGTTGTTATTGTTTATTTGACGTTGTTGTTGTTGACGGTGTTGTTGTTGTTGTTGTTTATTTGACATTGTTGTTGTTGTTGTTGTTGACATTGTTGTTGTTTATTTGACATTGTTGTTGTTGTTGTTCTTTATTTGACGTTGTTATTGTTTATTTGACGTTGTTGTTGCTTATTTAACATTGTTGTTGTTGACGTTGTTGTTGTTATTGTTTATTTGACGTTGTTGTTGTTGTTTATTTGACGTAGTTGTTGTTGTTGACGTTGTTGTTGTTGTTGTTTATTTGACGTTTTTGTTGTTGTTGATGTTGTTGTTGTTGTTGTTGTTTATTTGACGTCGTTGTTGTTGTTGTTTATTTGACGTTGTTGTTGTTGACGGTGTTGTTGTTGTTATTTATTTGACATTGTTGTTGTTGTTGTTTATTTGACGTTGTTGTTGTGGACGTTGTTGTTGTTGTTGTTTATTTGACGTTGTTGTTGTTGTTGACATAGTTGTTGTTGTTGTTCTTGTTTATTTGATGTTTTTGTTGTTGTTGATGTTGTTGTTGTTTTCGTTGTTGTTTATTTGACGTTGTTGTAGTTGTTTAATTGACGTTGTTGTTGTTGTTGTTTATTTGACGTTGTTGTTGTTGTTGTTGTTATTGTTGTTGTTGTTGTTCTTTATTTGACGTTGTTGTTGTTGTTCTTTATTTGACGTTGTTGTCGTTGTTGTTATTTATTCGACGTTGTTGTTGTTGTTGACGTTGTTGTTGTTGTTGTTTATTTGACATTGTTGTTGTTGTTGTTATTGTTTATTTGACGTTGTTGTTGTTGTTGTTTATTTGGCGTTATTGTTGTTGTATTTGACGTTGTTGTTGTTTATTTGACGTTGTTGTTGTTGACGTTGTTTTTGTTGTTGTTTATTTGACGTTGTTGTTGTTGTTTATTTGACGTTGTTGTTGTTGTTTATTTGACGTTGTTGTTGTTGTTGTATATTTGACGTTGTTGTTGTTGTTTATTTGACATTGTTGTTATTGACGGTGTTGTTGTTGTTGTTTATTTGACGTTGTTGTTGTTGTTGTTGTTTATTTGACGTTGTTGTTGTTGTTTATTAGACATTGTTGTTGTTGTTGACATAGTTGTTGTTGTTTATTTGATGTTGTTGTTGTTGTTGACGTTGTTGTTGTTGTTGACGTTGTTGTTGTTGTTGTTTATTTTCCGTTGTTGTTGTTGTTGACATAGTTGTTGTTGTTGTTGTTTATTTGATGTTGTTGTTGTTGTTGTTGACGTTGTTGTTGTTGTTGTTTATTAGACGTTGTTGTTGTTGTTTATTTGACATTGTTGTTTTTGTTGACGTTGTTGTTGTTGTTGTTTATTTGACATTGTTGTTGTTGTTGTTGTTGACGTTGTTGTTGTTGTTTATTTGACTTTGTTGTTGTTGTTGTTTATTTGACGTTGTTGTTGTTGTTGACTTAGTTGTTGTTGTTGTTTATTTGACGTTGTTGTTGTTGTTGACGGTGTTGTTTATTTGACGTTGTTGTTGTTGTTTATTTGACGTTGTTGTTGTTGTTGACGTTGTTGTTGTTGTTTATTTGACGTTGTTGTTGTTATTTATTTGACATTGTTGTTGTTGTTGTTTATTTGACCTTGTTGTTGTTGTTGTTGACGTTGTTGTTGTTGTTGTTGTTTATTTGACGTTGTTTTAGTATTGTTGTTTATTTGACATTGTTGTTGTTATTTATTTGACGTTGTTGTGGGTGACATTATTGTTGTTGTTGTTTATTTGACGTTGTTATTGTTGTTGTTTATTTGACGTAGTTGTTGTTGTTGACGTTGTTGTTGTTGTTGTTGTTTATTTGACGTTTTTGTTGTTGTTGATGTTGTTGTTGTTGTTGTATATTTGACGTTGATGTAGTTGTTATTGTTGTTGTTGTTTATTGGACATTATTGTTGTTGTTGTTGTTTATTTGACGTTGTTGTTGTTGTTTATTTGACGTTGTTGTTGTTGTTGTTTATTTGACGTTGTTGTTGTTTACGGTGTTGTTGTTGTTGTTGTTGTTTATTTGACATTGTTGTTGTTCTTGCTATTGACGTTGTTGTTGTTTACTTGACGTTGTTGTTGTTGTTGTTCTTTATTTGACGTTGTTATTGTTTATTTGACGTTGTTGTTGTTGTTTATTTAACGTTGTTGTTGACATTGTTGTTGTTATTGTTTATTTGACATTGTTGTTGTTGTTGTTGTTTATTTGATGTAATTATTGTTGTTGACGTTGTTGTTGTTGTTGTTTATTTGACGTTATTGTTGTTGTTGTTGTTGTTTATTTGACGTTGTTGTTGTTGACGGTGTTGTTGTTGTTATTTATTTGACGTTGTTGTTGTTGTTGTTTATTTGACGTTGTTGTTGTTGACGTTGTTGTTGTTGTTGTTGTTTATTTGACGTTGTTGTTGTTGTTGACATAGTTGTTGTTGTTGTTGTTTATTTGACGATGTTGTTATTGTTGTTGACGTTGTTGTTGTTGTTAATTATTTGACGTTGTTGTTGTTGTTTATTTGACGTTGTTGTTGTTGTTGTTTATTTGACGTTGTTGTTGTTGTTTATTTAACGTTGTTGTTGTTGTTGTTGTTGTTTATTTGACGTTGTTATTGTTGTTGTTGTTTATTTGACGTTGTTGTTGTTGTTGACGTTGTTGTTGTTTTTTTTGTTTATTTGATGTTGTTGTTGTTGTTGACATAGTTGTTGTTGTTTATTTCACATTGTTGTTGTTGATGTTGTTGTTTATTTGACGTTGTTGTTGTTTATTTGACGTTGTTGTTGTTGTTGACGTTGTTGTTGTTGTTGTTTATTTGACATTGTTGTTGTTGTTGTTTATTTGACATTGTTGTTGTTGTTGACGGTGTTGTTGTTGTTTTTTATTTGACATTGTTGTTGTTGTTTTTGACGTTGTTGTTGTTTATTTGACATTGTTGTTGTTGTTGTTCTTTATTTGATGTTGTTGTTGTTTATTTGACGTTGTTGTTGTTGACGTTGTTGTTGTTATTGTTTATTTGACGTTGTTGTTGTTGTTTATTTGACGTAGTTGTTGTTGTTGACGTTGTTGTTGTTGTTGTTTATTTTACGTTTTTGTTGTTGTTGATGTTGTTGTTGTTTTTGTTTATTTGACGTTGTTGTTGTTGTTGTTGTTTATTTGACGTTGTTGTTGTTGTTGTTATTGTTGTTGTTGTTATTTATTTGACGTTGTTGTTGTTGTTGTTTATTTGACGTTGTTGTTGTTTATTTAACATTGTTGTTGTTGTTATTAACGTTGCTGTTGTTGTTTATTTGACGTTGTTGTTGTTGTTTATTTGACATTGTTGTTGTTGTTGTTATTGTTTATTTGACGTTGTTGTTGTTGTTTATTTGATGTTGTTGTTTTTGTTGTTGACGTTTTTGTTGTTGTTGTTGTTGTTTATTTGACGTTGTTGTTGTTGTTGTTGTTTATTTGACGTTGTTGTTGTTGTTTATTTGACGTTGTTGTTGTTGTTGTTGTTTACTTGACATTGTTGTTGTTGTTGTTGTTTATTTGACGTTGTTGTTGTTGTTGACATAGTTGTTGTTGTTTATTTGACGTTGTTGTTGTTGTTGTTTATTTGACATTGTTGTTGTTGTTGACGGTGTTGTTGTTGTTGTTGTTGTTTATTTGACATTGTTGTTGTTGTTGTTTATTTGACGTTATTGTTGTTGTTGTTTACTTGACGTTCTTGTTGTTGTTTATTTGACGTTGTTGTTGTTGTTGACATAGTTGTTGTTGTTGTTTATTTGACGTTGTTGTTGTTGTTTATTTGACATTGTTGTTGTTATTGACGGTGTTGTTGTTGTTGTTGTTTATTTGACATTGTTGTTGTTGTTGACGTTGTTGTTGTTGTTTATTTGACATTGTTGTTGTTGTTGTTTATTTGACGTTGTTGTTGTTTATTTGACGTTTATTGTTGTTGTTTATTTGACGTTGTTGTTGACGTTGTTGTTGTTGTTGTTATTGTTTATTTGACGTTGTTGTTGTTGTTTATTTGACGTAGTTGTTGACGTTGTTGTTGTTGTTGTTGTTGTTTATTTGACGTTTTTGTTGTTGATGTTGTTGTTGTTTTCGTTGTTGTTTATTTAACGTTGTTGTAGTTGTTTAATTGACGTTATTGTTGTTGTTGTTGTTATTGTTGTTGTTGTTGTTGTTTATTTGACGTTGTTGTTGTTGTTTATTTGACGCTGTTGTTGTTGTTGTTTATTTGACGTTGTTGTAGTTTTTGACGTTGTTGTTGTTGTTTATTTGACGTTGTTATTATTGTTTATTTGACATTGTTGTTGTTGTTGTTATTGTTTATTTGACGTTGTTGTTGTTGTTTATTTGGCGTTGTTGTTGTTGTTGACGTTGTTGTTGTTGTTGTTTATTTGACGTTGTTGTTATTGATGTTGTTTTTGTTGTTGTTTATTTGACGTTGTTGTTGTTGTTTATTTGATGTTGTTGTTGTTGTTGTTGTTTATTTGACGTTGTTGTTGTTGTTGTTTATTTGACATTGTTGTTGTTGTTGTTTATTTGAAATTGTTGTTGTTGACGGTGTTGTTGTTGTTGTTGTTTATTTGACGTTGTTGTTGTTGTTGTTTATTTGACGTGGTTGTTGTTGACGTTGTTGTTGTTGTTGTTTATTTGACGTTGGTGTTGTTGACATAGTTGTTATTGTTGTTGTTTATTTGACGTTGTTGTTGTTGTTGACGTTGTTGTTGTTGTTGTTTATTTGAAGTTGTTGTTGTAGTTGACATAGTTGTTGTTGTTGTTGTTTATTTGACGTTGTTGTTGTTGTTGACGTTGTTGTTGTTGTTGTTTATTTGACGTTGTTGTTGTTGTTTATTTGACATTGTTGTTGTTGTTGACGTTGTTGTTGTTGTTTATTTGACATTGTTGTTGTTGTTGTTGTTGTTGACGTTGTTGTTGTTGTTGTTTATTTGACTTTGTTGCTGTTGTTGTTTATTTGACGTTGTTGTTGTTGTTGTTGACTTAGTTGTTGTTGTTGTTTATTTGACGTTGTTGTTGTTGTTTATTTGATGTTGTTGTTGTTGTTGACGTTGTTGTTGTTATTTATTTGACGTTGTTGTTGTTATTTATTTGACATTGTTGTTGTTGACGTTGTTGTTGTTGTTGTTTATTTGACATTGTTGTTATTGTTGTTGACGTTGTTGTTGTTGTTGTTGTTTATTTGACGTTGTTTTAGTATTGTTGTTTATTTGACATTGTTGTTGTTATTTATTTGACGTTGTTGTGAGTGACATTGTTGTTGTTGTTTATTTGACGTTGTTGTTGTTGTTTATTTGACGTAGTTGTTGTTGTTGACGTTGTTGTTGTTGTTGTTGTTGTTGTTGTTTATTTAACATTTTTGTTATTGTTGATGTTGTTGTTGTTGTTGTTGTTGTATATTTGACGTTGTTGTAGTTGTTATTGTTGTTGTTGTTGTTTATTTAACATTGTTGTTGTTGTTGTTGTTTATTTGACGTTGTTGTTGTGGTTTATTTGACGTTGTTGTTGTTTATTTGACGTTGTTGTTGTTGACGGTGTTGTTGTTGTTGTTGTTTATTTGACATTGTTGTTGTTGTTGTTGACGTTGTTGTTGTTTATTTGACGTTGTTGTTGTTGTTGTTCTTTATTTGACGTTGTTATTGTTTATTTGACGTTGTTGTTGTTGTTTATTAGACATTGTTGTTGTTGTTGACATAGTTGTGGTTGTTGTTGTTTATTTGACGTTGTTGTTGTTGTTGACGTTGTTGTTGTTGTTGACGTTGTTGTTGTCGTTGTTTATTTGTCGTTGTTGTTGTTGTTGTTGTTGTTTATTTGACGTTGTTGTTGTTGTTGACGTTGTTGTTGTTGTTGTTTATTTGACGTTGTTGTTGTTGTTGTTTATTTGACATTGTTGTTTTTGTTGACGTTGTTGTTGTTGTTGTTGTTTATTTGACATTGTTGTTGTTGTTGTTGTTGACGTTGTTGTTGTTGTTTATTTGACTTTGTTGTTTTTGTTGTTGTTTATTTGACGTTGTTGTTGTTGACTTAGTTGTTGTTGTTGTTTATTTGACGTTGTTGTTGTTGTTGACGGTGTTGTTTATTTGACGTTGTTGTTGTTGTTTATTTGACGTTATTGTTGTTGTTGACATTGTTGATGTTGTTGTTGACATTGTTGTTGTTGTTGACATTGTTGTTGTTGTTGTTGTTGTTTATTTGACATTGTTGTTGTTGTTGTTGACGTTGTTGTTGTTGATGTTGTTTATTTGACGTTGTTTTAGTATTGTTGTTTATTTGACATTGTTGTTGTTATTTATTTGACGTTGTTGTGGGTGACATTGTTGTTGTTGTTGTTTATTTGACGTTGTTGTTGTTGTTGTTTATTTGACTTAGTTGTTGTTGTTGACGTTGTTGTTGTTGTTGTTTATTTGACGTTTTTGTTGTTGTTGTTGATGTTGTTGTTGTTGTTGTATATTTGACGTTGATGTAGTTGTTATTGTTGTTGTTGTTTATTTGACATTATTGTTGTTGTTGTTGTTTATTTGACGTTGTTGTTGTTGTTTATTTGACGTTGTTGTTGTTGTTTATTTGACGTTGTTGTTGTTGACGGTGTTGTTGTTGTTGTTTATTTGACATTGTTGTTGGTCTTGCTATTGACGTTGTTGTTGTTTATTTGACGTTGTTGTTGTTGTTGTTCTTTATTTGACGTTGTTATTGTTTATTTGACGTTGTTGTTGTTGTTGTTTATTTAGCGTTGTTGTTGTTGACATTGTTGTTGTTATTGTTTATTTGACATTGTTGTTGTTGTTGTTTATTTGATGTAATTGTTGTTGTTGACGTTGTTATTGTTGTTGTATATTTGACGTTGTTGTTGTTGTTGTTTATTTGACGTAATTGTTGTTGTTGACGTTGTTGTTGTTGTTGTTGTTGTTTATTTGACGTTGTTGTTGTTGTTGACGTTGTTGTTGTTGTTTTTTATTTGACGTTGTTGTTGTTGTTGACATAGTTAATGTTGTTGTTGTTGTTTATTTGACGATGTTGTTATTGTTGTTGACGTTGTTGTTGTTGTTATGTATTTGACGTTGTTGTTGTTGTTTATTTGACGTTGTTGTTGTTGTTTATTTGACGTTGTTGTTGTTGTTGTTTATTTAACATTGTTGTTGTTGTTGTTGTTGTTTATTTGACGTTGTTATTGTTGTTGTTGTTTATTTGACGTTGTTGTTGTTGTTGACGCTGTTGTTGTTTTTTTTGTTTATTTGATGTTGTTGTTGTTGACATAGTTGTTGTTGTTTATTTCACATTGTTGTTGTTGACGTTGTTGTTTATTTGACGTTGTTGTTGTTGTTGTTTATTTGACGTTGTTGTTGTTGTTGACGTTGTTGTTGTTGTTGTTTATTTGACATTGTTGTTGTTGTTGTTTATTTGACATTGTTGTTGTTGTTGACGGTGTTGTTGTTGTTGTTGTTTATTTGACATTGTTGTTGTTGTTTTTGACGTTGTTGTTGTTTATTTGACATTGTTGTTGTTGTTGTTCTTTATTTGATGTTGTTGTTGTTTATTTGACGTTGTTGTTGTTGACGTTGTTATTGTTTATTTGACGTTGTTGTTGTTGTTGTTTATTTGACGTAGTTGTTGTTGTTGACGTTGTTGTTGTTGTTGTTGTTTATTTTACGTTTTTGTTGTTGTTGATGTATTTGTAGTTTTTGTTTTTGTTTATTTGACGTTGTTGTTGTTGTTTATTTGACGTCGTTGTTGTTGTTTATTAGACATTGTTGTTGTTGTTGACATAGTTGTTGTTGTTGTTCTTTATTTGACGTTGTTGTTGTTGTTGACGTTGTTGTTGTTGTTGTTGAAGTTGTTGTTGTCGTTGTTTATTTGCCGTTGTTGTTGTTGTTGACATAGTTGTTGTTGTTGTTGTTTATTTGACGTTGTTGTTGTTGTTGTTGACGTTGTTGTTGTTGTTTATTTGACGTTGTTGTTGTTGTTTATTTGACATTGTTGTTTTTGTTGACGTTGTTGTTGTTGTTGTTGTTTATTTGACATTGTTGTTGTTGTTGTTGACGTTGTTGTTGTTGTTTATTTGACTTTGTTGTTGTTGTTGTTGTTTATTTGACGTTGTTGTTGTTGTTGACTTAGTTGTTGTTGTTGTTGTTGTTTATTTGACGTTGTTGTTGTTGTTGACGGTGTTGTTTATTTGACGTTGTTGTTGTTGTTTATTTGACGTTGTTGTTGTTGTTGACATTGTTGTTGTTGTTGTTGTTTATTTGACGTTGTTGTTGTTATTTATTTGACATTGTTGTTGTTGTTGTTTATTTGACATTGTTGTTGTTGTTGTTGTTGACGTTGTTGTTGTTGTTGTTGTTGTTGTTGTTGTTTATTTGACGTTGTTTTAGTATTGTTGTTTATTTGACATTGTTGTTGTTATTTATTTGACGTTGTTGTGGGTGACATTGTTGTTGTTGTTGTTTATTTGACGTTGTTGTTGTTGTTGTTTATTTGACGTAGTTGTTGTTGTTGACGTTGTTGTTGTTGTTGTTTATTTGACGTTTTTGTTGTTGTTGATGTTGTTGTTGTTGTATATTTGACGTTGATGTAGTTGTTATTGTTCTTGTTGTTTATTTGACATTATTGTTGTTGTTGTTGTTTATTTGACGTTGTTGTTGTTGTTTATTTGACGTTGTTGTTGTTGTTTATTTGACGTTGTTGTTGTTGACGGTGTTGTTGTTGTTGTTTATTTGACATTGTTGTTGTTCTTGCTATTGACGTTGTTGTTGTTTATTTGACGTTGTTGTTGTTGTTGTTCTTTATTTGACGTTGTTATTATTTATTTGACGTTGTTGTTGTTGTTGTTGTTTATTTAACGTTGTTGTTGTTGACATTGTTGTTGTTATTGTTTATTTGACATTGTTGTCGTTGTTGTTTATTTGATGTAATTGTTGTTGTTGACGATGTTGTTGTTGTTGTTTATTTGATGTTGTTGTTGTTGTTGTTTATTTGACGTAATTGTTGTTGTTGACGTTGTTGTTGTTGTTGTTGTTTATTTGACGTTGTTGTTGTTGTTGACGTTGTTGTTGTTGTTTTTTATTTGACGTTGTTGTTGTTGTTGACATAGTTATTGTTGTTGTTGTTGTTTATTTGACGATGTTGTTATTGTTGTTGACGTTGTTGTTGTTGTTATTTATTTGACGTTGTTGTTGTTGTTTATTTGACGTTGTTGTTGTTGTTTATTTGACGTTGTTGTTGTTGTTGTTTATTTAACATTGTTGTTATTGTTGTTGTTGTTTATTTGACGTTGTTATTGTTGTTGTTGTTTATTTGACGTTGTTGTTGTTGTTGACGATGTTGTTGTTTTTTTTGTTTATTTGATGTTGTTGTTGTTGACATAGTTGTTGTTGTTTATTTCACATTGTTGTTGTTGACGTTGTTGTTTATTTGACGTTGTTGTTGTTGTTGTTTATTTGACGTTGTTGTTGTTGTTGTTTATTTGACGTTGTTGTTGTTGTTGACGTTGTTGTTGTTGTTGTTTATTTGACATTGTTGTTGTTCTTGTTTATTTGACATTGTTGTTGTTGTTGACGGTGTTGTTGTTGTTGTTGTTTATTTGACATTGTTGTTGTTGTTGTTCTTTATTTGATGTTGTTGTTGTTTATTTGACGTTGTTGTTGTTGACGTTGTTGTTGTTGTTATTGTTTATTTGACGTTGTTGTTGTTGTTGTTTATTTGACGTAGTTGTTGTTGTTGACGTTGTTGTTGTTGTTGTTGTTTATTTTACGTTTTTGTTGTTGTTGATGTTGTTGTTGTTTTTGTTTTTGTTTATTTGACGTTGTTGTTGTTGTTGTTTATTTGACGTTGTTTTTGTTGTTTATTAGACATTGTTGTTGTTGTTGACATAGTTGTTGTTGTTGTTGTTTATTTGACGTCGTTGTTGTTGTTGTTGACGTTGTTGTTGTCGTTGTTTATTTGCCGTTGTTGTTGTTGTTGACATAGTTGTTGTTGTTGTTGTTGTTTATTTGACATTGTTGTTGTTGTTGACGTTGTTGTTGTTGTTTATTTGACGTTGTTGTTGTTGTTTATTTGACATTGTTGTTTTTGTTGACGTTGTTGTTGTTGCTGTTTATTTGACATTGTTGTTGTTGTTGTTGACGTTGTTGTTGTTGTTTATTTGACTTTGTTGTTGTTGTTGTTGTTTATTTGACGTTGTTGTTGTTGTTGACGGTGTTGTTTATTTGACGTTGTTGTTGTTGTTTATTTGACGTTGTTGTTGTTGTTGACATTGTTGTTGTTGTTGTTTATTTGACGTTGTTGTTGTTATTTATTTGACATTGTTATTGTTGTTGACGTTGTTGTTGTTGTTGTTTATTTGACGTTGTTTTAGTATTGTTGTTTATTTGACATTGTTGTTGTTATTTATTTGACGTTGTTGTGGGTGACATTGTTGTTGTTGTTGTTTATTTGACGTTGTTGTTGTTGTTGTTGTTTATTTGACGTAGTTGTTGTTGTTGACGTTGTTGTTGTTGTTGTTTATTTGACGTTTTTGTTGTTGTTGATGTTGTTGTTGTTGTATATTTGACGTTGATGTAGTTGTTATTGTTCTTGTTGTTTATTTGACATTATTGTTGTTGTTGTTGTTTATTTGACGTTGTTGTTGTTGTTTATTTGACGTTGTTGTTGTTGTTTATTTGACGTTGTTGTTGTTGACGGTGTTGTTGTTGTTGTTTATTTGACATTGTTGTTGTTCATGCTATTGACGTTGTTGTTGTTTATTTGACGTTGTTGTTGTTGTTCTTCTTTATTTGACGTTGTTATTGTTTATTTGACGTTGTTGTTGTTGTTTATTTAACGTTGTTGTTGTTGACATTGTTGTTGTTATTGTTTATTTGACATTGTTGTTGTTGTTGTTTATTTGATGTAATTGTTGTTGTTGACGTTGCTGTTGTTGTTGTTGTTGTTTATTTGACGTTGTTGTTGTTGTTGTTGTTTATTTAACGTAATTGTTGTTGTTGACGTTGTTGTTGTTGTTGTTTATTTGACATTGTTGTTGTTGTTAACGTTGTTGTTGTTGTTGTTTATTTGACGATGTTGTTATTGTTGTTGACGTTGTTGTTGTTGTTGTTTATTTGACGTTGTTGTTGTTGTTGTTTATTTGACGTAGTTGTTGTTGTTGACGTTGTTGTTGTTGTTGTTGTTTATTTGACGTTTTTGTTGTTGTTGATGTTGTTGTTGTTGTATATTTGACGTTGATGTAGTTGTTATTGTTCTTGTTGTTTATTTGACATTATTGTTGTTGTTATTTATTTGACGTTGTTGTTGTTGTTTATTTGACGTTGTTGTTGTTTATTTGACGTTGTTGTTGTTGTTGTTTATTTAACATTGTTGTTGTTGTTGTTGTTTATTTGACGTTGTTATTGTTGTTGTTGTTTATTTGACGTTGTTGTTGTTGACGTTGTTGTTGTTTTTTTTGTTTATTTGATGTTGTTGTTTTTGAAATAGTTGTTGTTGTTTATTTCACATTGTTGTTGTTGACGTTGTTGTTTATTTGACGTTGTTGTTGTTGTTGTTTATTTGACGTTGTTGTTGTTGTTGACGTTGTTGTTGTTGTTGTTGTTTATTTGACATTGTTGTTGTTGTTGTTTATTTGACATTGTTGTTGTTGTTGACGGTGTTGTTGTTGTTGTTGTTTATTTGACATTGTTGTTGTTGTTTTTGACGTTGTTGTTGTTTATATGACATTGTTGTTGTTGTTGTTGTTATTGTTTATTTGACGTTGTTGTTGTTGTTGTTTATTTGACGTAGTTGTTGTTGTTGACGTTGTTGTTGTTGTTGTTTATGTTACGTTTTTTTTGTTGTTGATGTTGTTGTTGTTTTTGTTTTTGTTTATTTGACGTTGTTGTTGTTGTTTATTTGACGACGTTGTTGTTGTTGTTGTTTATTTGACGTTGTTGTTGTTTATTTGACATTGTTGTTGTTGTTATTAACGTTGCTGTTATTGTTTATATGACGTTGTTGTTGTTGTTTATTTGACATTGTTGTTGTTGTTATTGTTTATTTGACGTTGTTGTTGTTGTTGTTTATTCGATGTTGTTGTTTTTGTTGTTGACGTTGTTGTTGTTGTTGTTGTTTATTTGACGTTGTTGTTGTTGTTGACGTTGTTGTTGTTGTTGTTGTTGTTTATTTGACGTTGTTGTTGTTGTTGTTTATTTGACGTTGTTGTTATTGTTGTTTATTTGACGTTGTTGTTGTTGTTGTTTACTTGACGTTGTTGTTGTTGTTGTTTATTTGACGTTGTTGTTGTTGTTGACATAGTTGTTGTTGTTGTTTATTTGACGTTGTTGTTGTTGACGTTGTTGTTGTTTTTTTTGTTTATTTGATGTTGTTGTTTTTGAAATAGTTGTTGTTGTTTATTTCACATTGTTGTTGTTGACGTTGTTGTTTATTTGACGTTGTTGTTGTTGTTGTTTATTTGACGTTGTTGTTGTTGTTGACGTTGTTGTTGTTGTTGTTGTTTATTTGACATTGTTGTTGTTGTTGTTTATTTGACATTGTTGTTGTTGTTGACGGTGTTGTTGTTGTTGTTGTTTATTTGACATTGTTGTTGTTGTTTTTGACGTTGTTGTTGTTTATATGACATTGTTGTTGTTGTTGTTGTTATTGTTTATTTGACGTTGTTGTTGTTGTTGTTTATTTGACGTAGTTGTTGTTGTTGACGTTGTTGTTGTTGTTGTTTATGTTACGTTTTTTTTGTTGTTGATGTTGTTGTTGTTTTTGTTTTTGTTTATTTGACGTTGTTGTTGTTGTTTATTTGACGACGTTGTTGTTGTTGTTGTTTATTTGACGTTGTTGTTGTTTATTTGACATTGTTGTTGTTGTTATTAACGTTGCTGTTATTGTTTATATGACGTTGTTGTTGTTGTTTATTTGACATTGTTGTTGTTGTTATTGTTTATTTGACGTTGTTGTTGTTGTTGTTTATTCGATGTTGTTGTTTTTGTTGTTGACGTTGTTGTTGTTGTTGTTGTTTATTTGACGTTGTTGTTGTTGTTGACGTTGTTGTTGTTGTTGTTGTTGTTTATTTGACGTTGTTGTTGTTGTTGTTTATTTGACGTTGTTGTTATTGTTGTTTATTTGACGTTGTTGTTGTTGTTGTTTACTTGACGTTGTTGTTGTTGTTGTTTATTTGACGTTGTTGTTGTTGTTGACATAGTTGTTGTTGTTGTTTATTTGACGTTGTTGTTGTTGTTTATTTGACATTGTTGTTGTTGTTGACGTTGTTGTTGTTGTTGTTGTTGTTGTTTATTTGACATTGTTGTTGTTGTTGTTGTTTATTTGACGTTGGTGTTGTTGTTGTTTACTTGACGTTCTTGTTGTTGTTTATTTGACGTTGTTGTTGTTGTTTATTTGACGTTGTTCTTGTTGTTGACGGTGTTGTTGTTGTTGTTGTTTATTTGACATTGTTGTTGTTGTTGACGTTGTTGTTGTTGTTTATTTGACATTGTTGTTGTTGTTGTTTATTTGACATTGTTGTTGTTTATTTGACGTTTATTGTTGTTGTTTATTTGACGTTGTTGTTGACGTTGTTGTTGTTGTTGTTGTTGTTATTGTTTATTTGACGTTGTTGTTGTTGTTTTTTTGACGTAGTTGTTGACGTTGTTATTGTTGTTGTTGTTTATTTGACGTTTTTGTTGTTGATGTTGTTGTTGTTTTCGTTGTTGTTTATTTGACGTTGTTGTAGTTGTTTAATTGACGTTGTTGTTGTTGTTGTTTATTTGACGTTGTTGTTGTTGTTGTTATTGTTGTTGTTGTTGTTGTTTATTTGACGTTGTTGTTGTTGTTGTTGTTTATTTGACGTTGTTGTTGTTGTTGTTGTTTATTTGACGTTGTTGTTGTTGTTGACGTTGTTGTTGTTGTTTATTTGACGTTGTTATTATTGTTTATTTGACATTGTTGTTGTTGTTGTTATTGTTTATTTGACGTTGTTGTTGTTGTTTATTTGGCGTTGTTGTTGTTGTTGACGTTGTTGTTGTTGTTGTTTATTTGACGTTGTTGTTATTGATGTTGTTTTTGTTGTTGTTTATTTGACGTGGTTGTTGTTGTTGTTGTTGTTTATTTGACGTTGTTGTTATTGTTGTTTATTATACGTGGTTGTTGTTGTTGTTGTTTATTTGACGTTGTTGTTGTTGACATAGTTTTTATTGTTGTTGTTTATTTGACGTTGTTGTTGTTGTTGACGTTGTTGTTGTTGTAATTTATTTGACGTTGTTGTTGTAGTTGACATAGTTTTTGTTGTTGTTGTTTATTTGACGTTGTTGTTGTTGTTGACGTTGTTGTTGTTGTTGTTTATTTGACGTTGTTGTTGTTGTTGTTTATTTGACATTGTTGTTGTTGTTGACGTTGTTGTTGTTGTTGTTTATTTGACATTGTTGTTGTTGTTGTTGTTGTTGACGTTGTTGTTGTTGTTATTTATTTGAATTTGTTATTGTTGTTGTTTATTTGACGTTGTTGTTGTTTATTTGACGTTGTTGTTGTTGTTGACGTTGTTGTTGTTGTTTATTTGACGTTGTTGTTGTTATTTATTTGACATTGTTGTTGTTGTTGACGTTGTTGTTGTTGTTGTTGTTGTTGTTGTTTATTTGACATTGTTGTTGTTGATGTTGACGTTTTTGTTGTTGTTGTTTATTTGATGTTGTTTTAGTATTGTTGTTTATTTGACATTGTTGTTGTTATTTATTTGACGTTGTTGTGGTTGACATTGTTGTTGTTGTTTATTTGACGTTGTTGTTGTTGTTTATTTGACGTAGTTGTTGTTGTTGACGTTGTTGTTGTTGTTGTTTATTTGACATTTTTGTTGTTGTTGATGTTGTTGTTGTTGTTGTATATTTGACATTGTTGTAGTTGTTATTGTTGTTGTTGTTTATTTAACATTGTTGTTGTTGTTGTTTATTTGACGTTGTTGTTGTTGTTGTTTATTTGACGTTGTTGTTGTTTATTTGACGTTGTTGTTGTTGACGGTGTTGTTGTTATTGTTGTTGTTTATTTGACATTGTTGTTGTTGTTGTTGTTGTTGACGTTGTTGTTGTTTATTTGACGTTGTTGTTGTTCTTTATTTGACGTTGTTATTGTTTATTTGACGTTGTTGTTGTTGTTTATTTAACGTTGTTGTTGTTGACGTTGTTGTTGTTGTTATTGTTTATTTGACGTTGTTGTTGTTTATTTAACATAGTTGTTGTTGTTGACGTTGTTGTTGTTGTTATTGTTGTTTATTTGACATTTTTGTTGTTGTTGATGTTGTTGT
>OX451739.1:464527887-464530387 GCA_948472305.1 Vicia faba | reverse complement strand
TTATTTGACGTTGTTGTAGTTGTTTAATTGACGTTGTTGTTGTTGTTGTTTATTTGACGTTGTTGTTGTTGTTATTGTTGTTGTTGTTGTTTATTTGACGTTGTTGTTGTTGTTTATTTGACGCTGTTGTTGTTGTTGTTGTTTATTTGATGTTGTTGTTGTTGTTGACGTTATTGTTGTTGTTTATTTGACATTGTTGTTGTTGTTTATTTGACATTGTTGTTGTTGTTGTTAATGTTTATTTGACATTGTTGTTGTTGTTTATTTGGCGTTGTTGTTGTTGACGTTATTGTTGTTGTTGTTTATTTGACGTTGTTGTTATTGATGTTGTTTTTGTTGTTGTTTATTTGACGTTGTTGTTGTTGTTTATTTGACGTTGTTGTTGTTGTTTATTTGACGTTGTTGTTGTTGTTGTTGTTTATTTGACGTTGTTATTGTTGTTGTTTATTTGACATTGTTGTTATTGACGGTGGTGTTGTTGTTGTTGTTTATTTGACATTGTTGTTGTTGTTGTTTATTTGACGTTGTTGTTGTTGCTGTTGTTTATTTGACGTTGTTGTTGACATAGTTGTTATTGTTGTTGTTTATTTGACGTTGTTGTTGTTGTTGACGTTGTTGTTGTTGTTGTTGTAGTTGACATAGTTGTTGTTGTTGTTGTTTATTTGACGTTGTTGTTGTTGTTTATTTGACGTTGTTGTTGTTGTTGTTTACTTGACGTTGTTGTTGTTGTTGTTGTTTATTTGACGTTGTTGTTGTTATTGACATAGTTGTTGTTGTTGTTTATTTGACGTTGTTGTTGTTGTTGTTTATTTGACATTGTTGTTGTTGTTGATGGTGTTGTTGTTGTTGTTGTTTATTTGACATTGTTGTTGTTGTTGTTTATTTGACGTTGTTGTTGTTGTTGTTTACTTGACGTTCTTGTTGTTGTTTATTTGACGTTGTTGTTGTTGTTGACATAGTTGTTGTTGTTGTTTATTTGACGTTGTTGTTGTTGTTTATTTGACATTGTTGTTGTTGTTGACGGTGTTGTTGTTGTTGTTTATTTGACATTGTTGTTGTTGTTGACGTTGTTGTTGTTGTTTATTTGACATTGTTGTTGTTGTTGTTTATTTGACGTTGTTGTTGTTGTTTATTTGACGTTTACTGTTGTTGTTTATTTGACGTTGTTGTTGATGTTGTTGTTGTTTTTATTGTTTATTTGACGTTGTTGTTGTTGTTTATTTGACGTAGTTGTTATTGTTGACATTGTTGTTGTTGTTGTTGTTGTTGTTTATTTGACGTTTTTGTTGTTGATGTTGTTGTTGTTTTCGTTGTTGTAGTTGTTTAATTGACGTTGTTGTTGTTGTAGTTTATTTGACGTTGTTGTTGTTGTTATTGTTGTTGTTGTTGTTGTTGTTGTTTATTTGACGTTGTTGTTGTTGTTTATTTGACGTTGTTGTTGTTGTTGTTTATTTGATGTTGTTGTTGTTGACGTTATTGTTGTTGTTTATTTGACGTTGTTGTTGTTGTTGTTTATTTGACATTGTTGTTGTTGTTGTTAATGTTTATTTGACATTGTTGTTGTTGTTTATTTGGCGGTGTTGTTGTTGTTGTTGACGTTATTGTTGTTGTTGTTTATTTGACGTTGTTGTTATTGATGTTGTTTTTGTTGTTGTTTATTTGACGTTGTTGTTGTTGTTGTTTATTTGACGTTGTTGTGGTTGTTGTTGTTGTTTATTTGACGTTGTTATTGTTGTTGTTTATTTGACATTGTTGTTATTGACGATGTTGTTGTTGTTGTTTATTTGACGTTGTTGTTGTTGTTGTTTATTTGACGTTTTTGTTGTTGACGTTGTTGTTGTTGTTGTTTATTTGACGTTGTTGTTGACATAGTTGTTATTGTTGTTGTTTATTTGACGTTGTTGTTGTTGTTGACGTTGTTGTTGTTGTTGTTGTAGTTGACATAGTTGTTGTTGTTGTTGTTTATTTGACGTTGTTGTTGTTGTTGTTTATTTGACGTTGTTGTTGTTGTTGTTTACTTAACGTTGTTGTTGTTGTTGTTGTTTATTTGACATTGTTGTTGATGTTGACATAGTTGTTGTTGTTGTTTATTTGACGTTGTTGTTGTTGTTGTTTATTTGACATTGTTGTTGTTGTTGACGGTGTTGTTGTTTATTTGACATTGTTGTTGTTGTTGTTTATTTGACGTTGTAGTTGTTGTTATTTACTTGACGTTCTTGTTGTTGTTTATTTGACGTTCTTGTTGTTGTTGACATAGTTGTTGTTGTTGTTTATTTGACGTTGTTGTTGTTGTTTATTTGACATTGTTGTTGTTGTTGACGGTGTTGTTGTTGTTTATTTGACATTGTTGTTGTTGTTGACGTTGTTGTTGTTGTTTATTTGACATTGTTGTTGTTGTTTATTTGACGTTGTTGTTGTTGTTTATTTGACGTTTACTGTTGTTGTTTATTTGACGTTGTTGTTGATGTTGTTGTTGTTTTTATTGTTTATTTGACGTTGT
>OX451739.1:464515387-464517887 GCA_948472305.1 Vicia faba | reverse complement strand
GACGTTGTTATTGTTGTTGTTTATTTGACATTGTTGTTATTGACGGTGTTGTTGTTGTTGTTTATTTGACGTTGATGTTGTTGTTGTTTATTTGATGTTTTTGTTGTTGACGTTGTTGTTGACATAGTTGTTTATTTGACGTTGTTGTTGACATAGTTGTTATTGTTGTTGTTTATTTGACGTTGTTGTTGTTGACGTTGTTGTTGTTGTTGTTGTTGTAGTTGACATAGTTGTTGTTGTTGTTGTTTATTTGACGTTGTTGTTGTTGTTGTTTATTTGACGTTGTTGTTGCTGTTGTTTACTTGACGTTGTTGTTGTTGTTGTTGTTTATTTGACGTTGTTGTTGTTGTTGACATAGTTGTTGTTGTTGTTTATTTGACGTTGTTGTTGTTGTTGTTGTTTATTTGACATTGTTGTTGTTGTTGACGGTGTTGTTGTTTATTTGACATTGTTGTTGTTGTTGTTTATTTGACGTTGTTGTTGTTGTTGTTTACTTGACGTTCTTGTTGTTGTTTATTTGACGTTGTTGTTGTTGTTGACATAGTTGTTGTTGTTGTTTATTTGACGTTGTTGTTGTTGTTTATTTGACATTGTTGTTGTTGTTGACGGTGTTGTTGTTGTTGTTGTTTATTTGACATTGTTGTTGTTGTTGACGTTGTTGTTGTTGTTTATTTGACATTGTTGTTGTTGTTGTTTATTTGACGTTGTTGTTGTTTATTTGACGTTGTTGTTGTTGTTTATTTGACGTTTATTGTTGGTGTTTATTTGACGTTGTTGTTGATGTTGTTGTTGTTGTTATTGTTTATTTGACGTTGTTGTTGTTGTTTATTTGACGTAGTTGTTGTTGTTGACGTTGTTATTGTTGTTGTTGTTTATTTGACGTTTTTGTTGTTGATGTTGTTGTTGTTTTCATTGTTGTTTATTTGACGTTGTTGTAGTTGTTTAATTGACGTTGGTGTTGTTGTTGTTATTGTTGTTGTTGTTGTTGTTTATTTGACGTTGTTGTTGTTGTTTATTTGACGTTGTTGTTGTTGTTGTTGTTTATTTGACGTTGTTTTTGTTGACGTTTTTTTGTTGTTTATTTGACGTTGTTATTATTGTTTATTTGACATTGTTGTTGTTGTTGTTATTGTTTATTTGACGTTGTTGTTGTTGTTTATTTGGCGTTGTTGTTGTTGTTGACGTTGTTGTTGTTTATTTGACGTTTATTGTTGTTGTTTATTTGACGTTGTTGTTGACGTTGTTGTTGTTTTTATTGTTTATTTGACGTTGTTGTTGTTGTTTATTTGACGTAGTTGTTATTGTTGACATTGTTGTTGTTGTTGTTGTTTATTTGACGTTTTTGTTGTTGATGTTGTTGTTGTTTTCGTTGTTGTTTATTTGACGTTGTTGTAGTTGTTTAATTGACGTTGTTGTTGTTGTTGTTTATTTGACGTTGTTGTTGTTGTTATTGTTGTTGTTGTTGTTTATATGACGTTGTTGTTGTTGTTTATTTGACGCTGTTGTTGTTGTTGTTGTTTATTTGATGTTGTTGTTGTTGTTGACGTTATTGTTGTTGTTTATTTGACATTGTTGTTGTTGTTTATTTGACATTGTTGTTGTTGTTGTTAATGTTTATTTGACATTGTTGTTGTTGTTTATTTGGCGTTGTTGTTGTTGTTGTTGACGTTATTGTTGTTGTTGTTTATTTGACGTTGTTGTTATTGATGTTGTTTTTGTTGTTGTTTATTTGACGTTGTTGTTGTTGTTTATTTGACGTTGTTGTTGTTGTTTATTTGACGTTGTTGTTGTTGTTGTTGTTTATTTGACGTTGTTATTGTTGTTGTTTATTTGACATTGTTGTTATTGACGGTGTTGTTGTTGTTGTTTATTTGACGTTGTTGTTGTTGTTGTTTATTTGACGTTGTTGTTGTTGTTGTTGTTTATTTGACGTTGTTGTTGACATAGTTGTTATTGTTGTTGTTTATTTGACGTTGTTGTTGTTGTTGACGTTGTTGTTGTTGTTGTTGTTGTAGTTGACATAGTTGTTGTTGTTGTTGTTTATTTGACGTTGTTGTTGTTGTTGTTTACTTGACGTTGTTGTTGTTGTTATTTATTTGACGTTGTTGTTGTTATTGACATAGTTGTTGTTGTTGTTTATTTGACGTTGTTGTTGTTGTTGTTTATTTGACATTGTTGTTGTTGTTGATGGTGTTGTTGTTGTTGTTGTTTATTTGACATTGTTGTTGTTGTTGTTTATTTGACGTTGTTGTTGTTGTTGTTTACTTGACGTTCTTGTTGTTGTTTATTTGACGTTGTTGTTGTTGTTGACATAGTTGTTGTTGTTGTTGTTTATTTGACGTTGTTGTTGTTGTTTATTTGACATTGTTGTTGTTGTTGACGGTGTTGTTGTTGTTGTTTATTTGACATTGTTGTTGTTGTTGACGTTGTTGTTGTTGTTTATTTGACATTGTTGTTGTTGTTGTTTATTTGACGTTGTTGTTGTTGTTTATTTGACGTT